>CM052663.1:79330716-79343761 GCA_028533165.1 Leontopithecus rosalia
TTTGGGCTGCCAGGGGTTCCAGATGGTAGGAAGAGGATGGAGAGGAAGGAGGAACACACCCGCCGCCTTAGGTCTTTGCTGGCAAGGGACACACTCTGTCTTCAGGTATAGTTACAAGCAGAACTGCATTTGATTTGTGTTTGTTGTCCTTCATCTTTCTTGATCATTCTTGTTCACATTTTTATCACGTTAGTCTACTTCAGCAGTGTTTTGCTTTTTAAAATCTCTATGGCTGTGTTTTAAGAAGTCTGTTTCATTGATGTCTTGTTATTATCTTCTGCTTTCTTCCCGTTTCCTTGGCTATCTGTTGTTCTTTCAGCTTCTTAAGTTGAAAATTAATCTCATTACTTTCATTCTTTGTTTCTCGATTAATTTATTTCAAGCAATAATTCACCCTCTCACTATTTTATCAGCTACACCCAGTAAATTTTGAAAAGTAGCAATATGTCATTTATTTCTAATATTTTATTTATTGCATTATTTTCTTCTTAGCCTAAGGATTTTTTTAGACTTTAGATCCCTAGCATTTTTAAATTTTTATTTATTGTTTTGAACTTTGATTTCCAATTTTATTGCTTTATTATCATACAGCATGAATTGGAGGACGCTGACTTTGAAATTTAGTAGGACTTTCTCTGTGACCTAATATATTATCCACTTGTTGGCAAATAAGTTACATAGTGTTATCAAAACCTATCTACCTATTTATTTACTTATTGTTGCTTACTATATCAGTTCCTGAGATTGTGTATTAAAATCTCCAAATAAAATGATTGATTTATCTATTTTTCCCTGGTGCAGTTGTGTAATCTGTTTTAATACTATATCTTCCCATTAACATAAGTGCAGTCATCATTTCTTCTTAATATATTGTTGCTTCTGTACATCTCTCTTTGCCTTTATGTAATTTATTTTTACCTTAAATCCCATTGTTTCCTCAAAATGCACCACACATTATCTTTTGTTCATTTTTGCATTAAATTGTTTTTGCCTCTTTAATTTCAAACTTTGTGTGTCAATAGGCAATACAATGATGGAATTTAAAAAATTTGTCCTCCACACAGCATGATCTTTAAAATATATCAGTGAAACGATCTTACCCACTACTTGGATCCTTTCAGTGGCTCCTCATGTCTCCTAGAATGGGCCCTATGCCACTCCATATCTTCCAGGGCCCTGCAGCACCTTCCTGATACCTCCTAAGACCGTTCCCTCCTTCCCTCGCTGCCTCGGCCTGGCAACCCTGGCTTCCTTTAGCTTCCTCAGCTTGCAGTCTTGCTTCTTCTGCCTGCAGGAATTGCCCTATTATTCCTGCTGTCTCCATAGACTTCCTAGATCTTTACATGACTGTTTGCTGCTCACCTTTCAGGCCTCAGCCCAAACATTGCCTCTGCTTGGAGGCCTTTCCTAAGCCTGGACCTGAAGGCCACCCTGCCTGGCAGGTGACTGCATTGGAGCCTGCCCTCATCCTCATCACCGCCATCACCAAGCATCTTGTCTATTTATGATGTCGAGCTCCATGATACCAGAGACCTCATCTGGTTTTCGTTGCTACAGCCCCAGTACCTGAGCAGTGTCTATTTGGTAGGTGTCCAAAAATCTGCAGAAAGAAATTTTTGGAAGAATGAATAACGCAGTGATCACAAGTAATGCGTGGAGAATCTAGGCGAGATTTTTTTTTAACAATTGTTCAGAATTTGCTGTCCCCTTCAATCCCTTAGGCTTACCTTCAGGTCTCGTAAAACACCCTCCAAAGTCATGCAATCTGGTTTTTCTTAAGGCCGTACCTAAAGAGGATGCTGCACTGCTAACTGGCACCAGGTTTCTCTGGGTGATCTTTGCCTCTAGTTGTACATTTATTAGAAAATTTGAAACCCACAGAGCTTCTGAATGAACCACCCATCCCCCTCAACCCAGAAACTGTCCCCACATGCCAAGGGTTAAATATTTATTAGGTTTATTTTAATCAGGAATAAATACATGATTTAGCGAAGTGTAATGCTCCCCACTTAGAAATCCCTCTGGGTGCTCCCCCAACATTCCAATCACATTTGTCACAATGGAAAACAATACATAAGATGCTGTGCAGACATCTGGAGTTCAGGGGTCACCCTGCCTTGTGTGGGAAGTCAATGTCCACAGTGTTACATTCATTTCTCATACGTTGGCTGGTTCTTTTGAAATAGCCTTTTGGAATTGTTGGGGAAACCACAGATGCCTCCTTGTATAAACACACTGGAATCTATGATACAGAAGATTGTGTAACTGCACATATACATACCACTAGCACAATGAGCTCAGATGGATGGAATGCTTATGTGAGCAGACAGACTCCGAAGGCAGGGAAAGATACTGAAAGCATGTGCCCCTCCTTCCCCAGGATCCCTTTGAAACAGGGAAACATGAGTCATAGACTCATCTGCAGCCCACTCTCCTCCTAGCAGGATTTGGATGGGAGCTCTGAAGATCCCTGCTTCTCCCTCTCTGGCTATACACTGTGTTTTCTCCCTTGTCTCTTAAAATTATGCGTGACATCATTAATCCACTTGGATTCCCCATCTTTCCTGGAGCTCAGTATTTTTTGTCATATGGATGCCAGACCCTTCTTAGAATAAAGTACTGGATGAATTCATTTTTAGAATGTATCCATTTCTTTTTTAAAAATTCAGCTATTCCAGCCAGCCCTTTCACTCTGAAGAACAGCTAAAAAGTGAGCTCCTGAGTGTCCATCACCTGCCTCCAATTCCATACTAACCCATAAGTGATTTCTATTTTTACATATTATTTTTAACTACTTTTTAACCTGTCTACACTGTGAACACTTCTATTGGGGGTTGGGACTTAGGCATTTTTTTTTTCCTGGCCTACATGACACATTACATAGGACTTAATGCAATGCCTCTTCAGGCAATAAATGAATAGTTGATGCATTAATGTAGGCAAGAATCCCAACATTCCAGAGAAGCTCTCTCTGCACTGCAAAGCCATGGCTGCAGACATCAGGACAGCTGGCACAGTTCTAGGCTTGCCCCCTCAATTTCCCTGCCAGCAGCCTTCCTCTCTCGCATTCTTCTGGCCCTCTGCAGAATCAGCGGGGCCATCTGCCTTCCACCCACCTGGCTTTGGTGCAGGAGCAGGCCCAAGGTATCTCCCAATTGAAGGCTCAGAAGTTTCTCGGGCTAATGTTTAGTGTCACAGAGTTCCTATTAAAAGAGAGGAAAGCATACCAGAGATCCCTATGGATTGGTTAAAGTAGTTCCATTCACGGTCATGCGTCTGCAAACCCAGACCTTCTGCCAGGCCATAGCTTTTGTTTCCTCTCCCTCTCAGCCTTAGCCATACAGAAGTTCCCTCCAACGACCTTGGAGTGTAGCTGTCTGGACAGGTCCAGTTCCTTGGAGAATGCACTTTCTTGTGAGGGTGGCTTTGTCCTGTGTCCCACACACACAATGTGTGCATAGATACATGCTGAGCTCTTCCAAGCATTGCCTGACACGTCATGACCCAATCTTTCATGAAGCCACAGCCCTGATCGGACACCAGGCCAGAGTTCCTGTGGTCACGATGTGCATAGAGAAGATGCAGCTTTGAGTCTCCATGTGGCTTCTCTTGGCTCCTAAAATACATGAGTTTCCCAGGGATCAGGGAATCTTGCTTTTTGCAAGATCCCAGGCAATAGTTGGAACATCTGTTCCTTTAGGGCATGAACCATTGTGTCTGTTCTTGGCTAGTCTTCAAAGTAAGGTGGTGATGAGAAGAATGAGCTCTTTCTCTTGCTGCCACTGTACATCAGGGAGACACTTTTCTTCTTTCGATCGAAGGAGGTGTTGTCCTCACTGGTCAGGGACAGGTAAGAGGCGATGCTCTCTCGAAGGCCATAGCTGAAAAGGGACTCGTCTACCCCAAGTGGGTTTTCTGTTCCCTCGTGGTTCTCCTGCAGTCTGTGGGTCAGAAGAAAAGAGGGCAGAGAATGGGAAAAAAGAGAGGGTCATAGAGAGAGGAGGGGATGAGGGCAAGAGAATGAGAATAGGAGGAAAAGAAAAATGAAATTCCTGGTGACTATTTCTCTTATTTATCCTTCTCTCTTTTTTTTTTTTTTTTGAGATGGAGTCTCACTGTTGCCCAGTCTGGAGTGCAGTGGCACAATCTCTGCTCACTGTAACCTCTGCCTCCCAGGCTCAAGCAATTCTCCCGCCTTAGCGTCCTGAGTAGCTGGGATCACAGATGTCTACCACCGTGCCTGGCTAATTTTTTGTAGTTTTAGTAGAGACAGGGTTTCATCATGTTGGCCAGGCTGGTCTCAAACTCCTGAACTTAGGTGATCTACCTGCCTTGGCCTCCCCAAGTGCTGAGATTGCAAGCATGAGCCAGCCCTAACTTATTATTCTAATTATTACTCTAACCAGTTATTCTACTCTAACTGCAATTATTCTAACCGATTATTTTAATGCTGGTTCTTATATTTGTGGGCCATAGGATCTTGGACAAATAACCTCTCTGAACTGCTATTTTCTTGGGTGGCTGACACTTCCAACTGTAAATTCTAGTAAAATTAATTTTTATTATTTATAAGGAAGAGCTGTTTTCTTCATATCTTACATAATTTTGATCTCTGATTTTCTTTGATTTGCCAGTGGGATCTCTGGATTGATACTGAATTATTAAGATAATCCACCAATCCCAAACTACAAATAGCCTTTAAAATTCACAAGCTGACAATGGAATATACAGAACAAACTGATGAAAGATTTTTTTCTCCTAGAGAAAACAAAGAAGTCACTGTAGGATTCTACTGATGTTTTTAAGCTTTGTGAGTGGGTTTTAAATAATATTCAATTTACACAGGATGTGTTACTTTCTAGGATCCTAACAATTAGAAAGAGAAAGGTGGTATATTTCAGCCAGAATATATACTGCTAGCATATAATAAAGACTTAGTAAATGTTTGCAGAAACAGGGGGAGCTGCCACACACCTTGTGAGGCTTGAGGCTGCACCGGCACCCAAGGATTCCCTTGGTTTACATCTGGGTGGGGTGCTCACCTCCAGGTCTCAGCAGGGCTGGCTGACCCTGGCCATGGTTTTTTTGTACTAGGCACACACACTGTTTTGTGCTCACATGTTCACGGACCACTTGCGTATGTACACACACACACACACACACACACGCACACACACCATACTCACCTGGACACTCTCCTCCAGTCCACGATCTTCTGACGCAAAGTGACAGGTGAGCTGGAGGTCCTCACTGCCGGGGCAGCTGTGCTTTGTGTCAGACAGGGCGTGGTGAGCACACAGCACAGGCCATCAGCCACTTCTGAGGAGGGAAGCAGACAGCCAGTCAGGGACCCTGTGGACACCGCAGCCAGTGTGGGGTGCAGGCCTGAGACACCCTCCAGTGCAGCTCCCTGGCTATTGCTGTGGGGGAACTGGGGCTGAGAGTTCAAAGGGGCATGGTAGGTAGTAGCAAGGCTGAAAGTCACATGCTCAGTTGTTTGAGAAATGTGAGTGTGCCCTGGTGTACTCTGCATTTAGGCACGTGCGGGCAGAGAGAGAGGTTTAGGATGCAGTATCAAGCAAACTTGGGTTTGAATTTTAGCTTTGCCCCCATGGTAAATGACCAAGAACTTCTCTGAGCTTCATTTTCCTCAACGGCAGAATCAAAGAAACAAGGCAACAAGTGAGTGCCTGCAGAGGCTGCAGCCTTCCAGGGTTTCCCACGAAGGCCCAATCTATTGACTTCACGGGGTGTAAGAATGGGGCTACATACAACACTCATCCCCTAAGTTGTGCATTCAGTATGCACAGGTGGACTAAATACACCTCTAGGAATAAAGATAAAAGAAGCAATGAAAGAAGGAAGGAAAGGAGACAGGGAGCTGAGGAGGAATGAAAGAGGACAAGAAGGAAAAGCAAAGATGAGTGGGAGAAGGAGGAAGAGGAGGAGGCAAAAATAGCACAAAGAGTAGAAGACACGGGAAGGGAAGGAAGAGAAAAACGAAGAGGGCAAGGAGAGAATGCAGACAAAGAAAGAATGCAGACCATCTCTCTTTCATTCTAGAGATGCACGCACAGAAAGAATGAAAATTAAATAAACCTGTTTCTTTTTCACTTGTATGAAAATCTCTGTATGAAATGTCTGACTCTCGGGCACATCACGACATAGCTTCCATCTCTTGGAAGGCTTCTTCCTAGCCCATGTTATCATCAGAAAGACTTGATTCTGCTGTACTCAGGCATCTTAGAGATTGAGGAAATTCTGTGCAGTCTTATTCAGGCTAAAGACCCTGACCCCAGTGCTTCTCCTGTGCCCTGTGGGGAGATGACGTGGCCAAGGGGATGAGGAGCCACTGGTCTCCGACTGGACTGAACCACCCCTGGCCGCAGAGCCAATCCACCACCAGGGTTTAGAAAGCACATCACACCTCTGACAGGTTCCCACCTCCCATCTGATTTATGGAGTGCTCGCTGGGGCATCCTTGCCGATGACTGAAAAAAGATTTTGTAGCAGAAGAAGCACACTCAGCCTGTCACAGGAGGTCAGCCAGGAAGACTTTGTTTCATGGTTTTCAGTCTGACTTCAACTATGAATTCAAATGTCCACCCACACAGGTGCCCTTGGAGAAATGGGAGGTGAGACCATGAATTTCGAGGGAGATTTAATGGGATGGGAATCTAAAATAATGACCTGTCATGGGTTGGAAATTAAACGACCTCCCAGGTTATGAGGCGAGGAAGATGAAGTCAGATGCAAAGGCTGGAGAGATCAGCTGCAATGTGCAGCTCAGGCAGGGGACACTTCCTGAGTGTCCTTCCTCAGACAGGTTAATATGCAGGGTGAAAAATAAATTTTGACAAAAAGCAAAAGAACCACTACTTATAAGCACATCACATGCCCCCAGCACTAAGCTAGCCTCGCCCCCTGGATCACACTGAGCCCTTGATCAACTCGATGTTTTTAGACCCATTTCGGGGAGTAGAAAGCTGAGGATCTTGAGGTGAAGTAACTTGCTCAGAGCTATAGAAATGTGACCAAAACAAATCTTATTGACTCATTGTGAAAGCAACTCATTGCCTCTTAAACGAAGAAGAAAGACACCATCCAGCTGTCTCTAGGATTCAGACACCCTGGTCTCATTCACCCCTGTCGACATGGCTCATCAGAATGCACACTCCTTTGGACCTTTAGGGTCCAACAACTCTATATTCAAGGGTTCCTAGACCCTCAAGGTCCCCAGCTCTTGATTTTCCAAGCCATATTTTAGAGCTCATTTATGCCCATGCCGTCTGTTCTCTCAGTAACCAGCACGCATGGTGTACTTTAGGTGCCGCATTTTTCATGTGCATTTTTTTGGACTAGCAGCAATCCCGTGAAGATTATTGCATTTTAATCCCCAAGTTATAAATTAAAAGAACTGAGCCTGCAAGGTGTCAAGTAATTTGCCTAAAAGCATCGTAATAAAAATTATAGGCAACCTGTTGTTAGATGTCTATTTAGAACCTGGTGAACAGTTCCTCTCATTCTGTCTTTAGAATGAGTCCAGTGGAGATCAAAGTGGCTGTGTGGTTTCTGCTTGGGGATTCTGAATGGGGCATAAGGAGAATTTCGGGTTTTCACACCCTTTTTAGTTATTCACAGAAGCGAACGGATGACTGTAATCCGTTGAGTGGTTCGATGACCAGGAACATATTGTGGGAAGGTTCTAGTGCTGCCTGGGGTGAGATATGCCCCATGGTCAAGCAGCGGCAGGTAGATTTGGGTGTTTCTGGCCTGGAAGCCTCATGGCCTCGTGGTCCCTAGAAGCTTTGCTAGGACAGCATCTTTCTCATGTTGGCTTTTGTCTATGCAAAACTTATGGTCTCCACACCCCCTCCGATGGTTGTTATTAAAAGTCAAATACCACAACCAACCTTTACTCAAAACCAATATAAGTTGGCTGTTTCCAGGACTCCCTTCCTCTTTCGTGTTTACCTGGCTGCTAAGTTTTCAGAGATCACAGAACTAGTATCTGTTATCATTTATTTTGCATCTGCTGTGTGCCAGGCTATGCTGAACATGCTACGTAAACAATTGTGTTTAGTAATTATTCAATTGCCTGCTAGGAGCCCATATTCACCCACCTCCCATAAATGGGGACCCCAGGTTCTGAGGGGTGGCTGAGCTTGCCCAAAGCCTCACATGGTACAGATCTGAGCTTGGACCAGCCTCTCCATAACAGCCATTTTTGCTCCATGCCCTGCTGCTTCTGGTGGGCCAGCTGTGATAACCAAAGCCCTGTAGACTCGTTTCTCCCTGAAATAGCCTGCATTTGTTCAGTTCAAGACCCCATATACAAGAGAACGCTGGCAAAGTTGCCCCAGTGTGTGAGATCAAGCATCCTGAACCCAGAAGATGCTATTAAAGCAAAAGCAACCTCTTCCTTTCCTCCCTCTAATATGTAGAGGAAGCGAGGAGGACAGCGATATTCTGCTGGGTAAAGTGGCTGGTATTTAATGGGAGCTCGTGGTTATGGGCCAGGTACCCTCCCCACTTTCCATGCACTAACTCCGTGGATCCTCATGGTGTCCTTGAAAGGGGGAACTATTAGTGTCTGCCTGGCACAGATTAAGAAAGTGAGACACAAACCGCCAGCCCAGCTAACAGTGAGCAGATTTGGGATAGAAACAGAGCTTCCTGAGCTGGTTTTTGGAAATTTAGCATTTAGCCAACTGTTCACAATAGGGTAAAGTTCCGACTCCTGGGCTGATGTTTGGGCCTTTTACAGTAACTCAACTTTCTCTGTCTGGCAGCATCCTACTCTTCCAGCTACCAACACCGCATAAGATAAAGATGCGTCCTTTATCTTAGTGGATGCTCCTCATCTCTTCAGCCTGGGAGAATTCAGAACTCTTCCTGGGTCTGCGAAGGGCACAGAAATGAACTAAATGCAATTCCTAGTATTTAGGAGCCTGTTAAGGAACACAGGTTAGCACACAATCAAACAGACCACGTGGAAGCGTGATTAGAATGCTGGAGAGGAACCCCGGGCGTGCTCTGAGCACAGTGAAGACAGGCAGCCACTGGTAACTCCTGTAGCTTCATTGCAGAGGGGATTCATGTTGGCCCTGAAGGCCAGTGAGGATCTTGACAAGCAGAAAAGGGAGAATGAGGGGCAGTCTGGAACAAAGCCCCAGAGGCTTAAAGATTCATGTTGGCCTTGAAGGCCAGTGAGGATCTTGACAAGCAGAAAAGGGAGAATGAGGGGCAGTCTGGAACAAAGCCCCAGAGGCTTAAAGATGTATGCCCCACTTAGGGATGTGCAAGCTGATTGCAGTTGTGAATCTAGGCACACCTTAACTTGTTGAATGTACAAGTAGAGAGAGGGCAAATTTGAGATTAGCTGTATTTTGCTTATTAAGGCAGCATGCACAGGCAGTCTGTTTTAGTCTGAAATGTATGGTCTGAATTAACAAGAGAGCATATCGTAAGGGCAGCGTGGGCAGAAAGCAAGAGTAAATCACTGCATTTATTGGTGACCCCTCTGCATTCCAGGTGGATGGTGCAGCAGAGCAATTAGCTAAGAGGGGTCCCACCATCGCAATCAGTCCAGATTGAATGTCTCTTACCAGAATAGTGGTTCACCAGGTCCTCCAGGCACTGGAAAGTGAGCCTTGGGGAAATGTAGTACCAGTTGTTGGGCAGGCGGAAAATTCGGTAATGCTTTACCTGCCTGTGTCTCACCGACAGCGAGTAAAACCCTGCAGGAGGTGGAGGATAAGTCAGCGGGCTCCACCTGTCCCCACCTGAAGGCACCCAGCTAACCAGCCTGCCACCAATGAGGCAGGGAGACCTGCCCACCCTTGGGATACAATAGTGATGCTAGCACATGGCCCCTCCCTCCAGTAGACCCTCCTGTGTTTAGATGTTGCTTCCCGTTGCAGGAGTGTGTTATTGTGTCAAAGCAGATGTGTTCATCCTATGGCCCTTACAGGTTTTCAGGAATACACAGGTTTCATCCTCCTTGCCTTTTTTTTTTTTTGAGACTGGGTCTCACTCTGTCACCCAAACTGGAGTACACTGGGGTGATCTTGGCTCACAGCAGCCTCTACCTCCTGGGCTCAAGGGATCTGCCCACTTCAGCCCCCTGAGTAGCTGGGACTACAGGCACGTGCCACCATGCCCACCTAATTTTTGTATTTTTTTGTAGAGATGGGGTTTTGCTACATTGTCCAGCTGGTCTCAAACTCCTGGACTCAAGTGATCCACCCACCTCGGCCTCCCAAAGTGCTGGGATTACAGGCATGAGCCACTGCACCCAGCCTTGTCTTCTATCTTTTTGAGGCAAACACATTTGGGCTGCTTCCACATCCTGAGGCCAAATTGAATGATTGCACTTTGGTTGCAACCTGTAGCTTCAGGACCCATGGTCGTTTTTGGCTTCTTCCTGGATAAATTCTAAGATGTCATCCCTACTGTTTTCCTCTTTCAGCCTCTGTCCCATCAATGCTTCCACAGCACACATTTGAGGGGGTCCTTGCAGTTATACTCCCTCTTTCTTTGTCTATACTATCTCTGACTTAACCTTAGTTTTCTCAGAAATTTGAAGGAGTTGAGTCATCTTTCTGGGTGTCCCTAAGAAAAATCTGAAAGGTAGGCTGTTGTTCCTTAACCCTCATTAGAGCAATGACCTGATGTGGGTTGGTAGGAGCAGAATCTCAGGCAAGTGCCTTGATTTCCCCAAATACAAAATGAGAGAATTGGATGTAGGTCATGTTTTAGGGTCCTCTCTGCTCTATCTTCTGGGATTTCAGGAGTAGGAAATGCCCACCAGACAGAGGAGTTAGGGAGCTGATTGATTCTTTGCTGTCTCTGCTGGGCAGGGCTAAGCAATTGCTGAGACATTTCTATTAATTCTCAGAAAGATCATAGGAGGCATTGCCCCCGATTTTTTTAAAGATGGAGAAGCAGAGGCCTAGAGTCTCAATGGGATATGGCCAGGGGCAGAGGGCTTAGAAATGCCACCTTGGGATGTGAACCTTGGCCTCAGCTCATCCCTCAGGGCACCCAGGCCTGCCCTGAGTCAACCCAGAATGAGCCTTCCCGTAAGGTCAGCAGAACTGGGAGTGTGGTAAGCATGTCGAGGGTAACAAGTAAAAAAAAGTCAGAGCTTTGCATACCCAAGGTGGGCCTGCCACACCCACCCAGCCCCAGCATGATCACTCATCTGCCTGATAATATCTTTATTTTTAGATGAGCTCTGTGGCACCCACCCTGGGTTCTTGGCCAGGCCAACTTAGGAGTTTCTTTCTGAGTCGGGGCATCCTGCCTCTGGGGACCACAGGGACAGGCAGAGGGTGTTTTGCTTTTGCTTTGTTCTTTCTGTCCCCCAGCCTATTTAGGTTTTTGAGCGAAAAGTTAATCTTGGATTTTTTTGTTTAATCACATATATCTGATCCCTGCTCTCTGAAAGCAAGGTCGATGCTCTTTTTGGTGAAGAGCTCCAGCACCAGGGAGCTTTGGAACTTATTAGGTGCATAGGAAGCACTCTCAGATACTGTGTTTTTTCTTCTTTAATATCGAGTATACAAGAAGTAAGCCAAGAACTTGAAGATACCTTCTGAATTTAAAAAAAGTTATTGTTTAGTCTGGGAAATCCTAGCTGTTAAGTATTTTGGGATAAACAAAATACCCTCCTACTGTAAATTTCATGGTCTAGATCAGGGAGCTGAGGCTTAGGGAGAGAGAGGCAGTAACTTAGTAATTTGTAATGCTAAAATTGGAATTTGGAACCCTTGCTTTGAACCATGACACTATGTGTGCTTTTACTGGGGTGCTTAATGCATAGGATGCAAGGAAATGATAATGGTGGTGACTGAGAGGACACAGCTGATTCTCTGATTTGGTTACAGAGCAGAGGAACCTGATATCGGGGCCATCTGTGCAGCAGGAGCAATACAAATATTATTACATTTGAATCTCCCACACCCTTATAAGAAAGGGGTTTTCTCTCCATTTCACAGGTGAGAAAACTGAGCTCAGGCAAGTCAGTCACAGAGCTTGAGAACACAGACCAGGCCTGTGCTGAAGGCCACTTTCTGTCTGCCCAGCGTGCTTTCTACACGCTACATTCAGTTTTGTTCTCAGTTGCTGGAAAATTTTCCAGCAGGAGTCATCAGGCCTGATGTTGGCCAGGCTCATGGCAGTGCCCACTTAGCTCCCCACTGCCTGTCCCTTTGCTTCCACACTGGCCTCTCCAGCAGCATGTGGGCTGCAGGAGGCTGACTACATCGGGTCAATTTGCATGGACGTAGGAGGAAGAAAAATGAAGCCATGTCACGAGTCAGTCAGGAACAAAACATGCTTGTCTGCCCCGAACGGGGAAAGATGAGTTGGAGGCCACTCACCTTTCTTGGTCTCACTCTCTCTGATCATGAAGGAGCCGACCTTCGTGTCTGGCAGCTGCAGCAGTTCCTCAGCCTTGTCTCTGCCCAGGCCCTCAAAGAGCCAGCTGGGAAGGAGGAAGACAGCCATTAGGATCCTGAGCAAGTCCTCCCCCAGGACAGGTGGGAATGGGCAACCCACCACACTAAGCACTTGAAATCTAATCCTCATCTGAACCCACTAAGACAGGTAGCATTGTCTCCCTTTCACAGACGAGGATACTAAGGGTTCCAGTGATTAAGTAATTTGCCCAAGATACCATGTCAGCAGTTGATAGAGTTAAAATTAGAATTCATTTTCTGGGACATCCAATTCTATAACCACCGTACTTCACTGCTGCTCTTTTATTTATTTATATCCGGAGTTACATTATCCTTTATTTATTTATATCTGGAGTTACGTTTATTTATTTATTTATTTATTTATTTTTTTAATTTTTATTGCATTTTAGGATTTGGGGTACATGTGCAGAACATGCAAGATAGTTGCATAGGTACACACGTGGCAGTGTGTTTTGCTGCCTTCTGCCCCCTCACCCATATTTGGCATTTCTCCCCATGCCATCCCTCCCCTGCTCCCCCCCCTGCTGTCCCTCCCCTATTTCCCCCAATAGACCTCAGTG
>CM052663.1:79343861-79559611 GCA_028533165.1 Leontopithecus rosalia
AGATGGATTCCTGCTGTGTCACCCAGGCTGGAGAACAGCAGAGTGATCTTGGCCCACTGCATCCTCCACCTCCCAAGTTCAAGTGATTCTCCTTCCTCAGCCTTTCAAGTAGCTGGGATTACAGGCACATGCCACTATGCCTTGCTAATTTTTTTTGTATTTTTAGTTAGAGATGGGGATTCACCATGTTGGCTGGGCTGATCTTGAACTCTTGACTTCAAGCGATCCACCCACCTTGGCCTTCCAAAGTGCTGGGATTACAGGTGTGAGCCACCACGCCCAGCCCTACTCTTCCTCTTTGATATATTAGAGGATGTGATCACCTCTGTTAGATTGGTAGTCCCATGGGGTCTACCCCATCATGTCACTCCTCTGGGTTCCTCACCACCCCAGCTCTCACCAGCTGCAGCTCCACAGCTTCGCATGAAGGTGCTGATGCATGCTTGCTAATGAATGAATGACTCTAGCGTAAGCAGCTGATGCAGAAGATTCATGTGACTCACATCTCTTTCAGAACATGGCAGCTCCTGCTCCACTTTTTTCACCTGTATCATCCTAACCATGGGAATGGCTTCTAGTATTCACAGTTAATTTACAGTACTCTCCTACTACAGTAGTAGTTTACTACAGTATTTACTACAGTACTGAAATTAAACACGTGGGATTTCAGTCTTCAAAGGATTCAGATGGTTATCTCTGTCTTACAAGATGAGCATGAGGCATGTAGAGTCTTACTCTGGACTTGAAGAAGTAACTTAGTATTTATCAATGGATTCCTCCTTCTTTCTTTCCCATTTCCAATATGCTGTGCATTTCTTTGCCAACTTCCGGCTTTGGTAACTTGACAGATGAGGATAATGTAACTCCAGGAGGTGAAGCCACTTTTCTAAGGCCCTCACATGGAAGTAGGGAAGCCAAGATTTGTGCTCAGGTGTGCAGGGCTCCAAAGCCACCCAGGAGGTGGCAGAGACCTCACTGGCATGACTACAGCAGAAAGCAAGGTACTTATTTTCTTATCTGCTGAGCTTGGTTTTCTAAGATTTCTCTAGTTCATCTTACAAATTTTTCAAGGAGGGCACATAAGCATTTTTGGCAGTAAGGATTCTGTGTGTTTCTGGATAGGTATTTGATTAGAATATAGCTAATAGTTATCGAGCTCTTACTGTAATGCCTGGCATTGCTCCAAGAACTAAGCATCTGTCATTATATCTTATTTTCCTAACAACCCTACACTTTGATCATATTATCATATATTATTATCCCTATCATTCTATATTATGATCTCTATTTGACAGGTGATGCATTAAAAAGCTTGTTCACTATCACACAGCCAGTAAGTGACAGAGGCAGGATTTGAAACTAGACAAACTGACTTCTAGTCTCTGTACCATGCTGTGCCCTATGATAACGTTTCCCAGCTGTTTACCGCTTTGTGCCAGGAATACCATGTTAGAGCTGAAAGGCCCAACTTCCTTCATTTTACTGTGGGAGAAGTTGAGTTCCAGAGAGCAGAAGAGATGAATGAGCCCGAGGTTGTGCCTTTCCTTATTGACTAGATTGGGAGTAGGAGTATCTCTACTTGACCCAGTGCCTTCATTTCCACTGTAAATGCTGGAATCTTTGTTCTACCCTGTGAGTCACCAGCATAAGCGTCATGCTTATTGGATGCCTTTTGAGAAATGTACTCACCCATGGTAAACTCTGGCCACACATATTCCAGGGATGTAACTCTCTCGACCAGTGCTAAGAGAAATAGCTTTCCACCAGCCCCCTTCACTGTGAAAACGAGAACAGAGAAGAGCACAGAGGCAGGTAAATAGCGAAACAAAATGATGAATGAGCAGAGTAATCAGATTTAACCCAGGACAGACTGGAGCATCCCTCTATTAAGACCTGTCACTGGCCATGTTAACCTAAATTTCTTCATCTGAAAATTTATTTTAAAGTTTGTGTTTTTTTTAAACTTTTAAAGTTTGTGTTTTACTTTTTAAAGTTTGAGAGCCCTCCATTGCAAGCAACTGCTAAACCCTCCCATGTGCTAGAAATAGCTGCCTTTCAGGAATTAGCAGCTAAGGTTCCCAACTGTTGGGGGATTTTAAAAATAAATGTTTACTATATTGATTTATAGTCTGCAGTATAACCGAAGATAATCTCACATATCTGCATCAATGAGCATCTAAATAAAAGGGGCTTATTTGGAGTCCCTGTTATGCTCTATAGCCCATATTGAATCAGACTGCAGAGGCAAGAGGAGAGAGGGCAAATCTTTTATATTTCTCATCCGAAGGATTTCCAGACGCTGGGACCACCTTCCCAGTCTTCATTCCTACATAGCATCAACACTGCATATGTGGTGAGAGATGAGAAGAATGTGAGAAGAGGTTCGATCATAATGAATCTCAAAAACCAAGTTAAAAAGTTTAAATTTGATCTACTGGGCAGTGGGGAGCCATGGAAGGTTTTAGAGCACTGGCCACGTTAAAGAGGAGGGTTGCAGTATGGGCCAAATTTCTCACCTCACAATAGGACCAGGACCCATGTGGAACTAGACAACTCTAGCTAAATATCAAATGATTTTCACCCAACCAAGTTTATCCTGTTTTGAAGACTGTACAAGTTTTGGGGAGCTAACTCACTCAGAAATCACACGCAGTTTCTCCCCTCGGCGGAATATAGGGGGGCTGATGTCAGGAGATGGGTAGTCATTCAGCACGGCAAGGAAGTCACTCTCCAGTCCTGGGGAAACAAAGGCAAGGGGGAAAGGGGCAGGGTGCTTTTTATTCACAAGGAACTTAAAGGTAGCCTTGGAAGAAAGGGTGTAAAGATGAGATTTTCCAGCAGGAGATACCTTTCTTGTTTTGAAACACTAATTTACAGCAATGTCTTCTCTTCAGAGACGGCAGTGCAGGGTCCACGTATGAGCCCTGACGGTCAGGTGACATGCTCCTATTCTCAAGCCTGCCTGGGCCCTGATGTTCTCATCTGAGAAATGGGATCCAGAGCCTGTGAGCTGAGTTATGGGGTCTGATCCAGGGCCTGCCCTGAGTCTATTAGCCTCACTCTCTCCAACTTTAAAATGGGACTAATAATACCTCATTCCAGGGTCCTTAGGAGAGGAGATGAGAGTATTTTACACCACATACATTCACACAAGTTGCTATAAAAATACCCCTTCTCATTACCAATGCCTCGAGTGTCCGCTCCGGGACTTGGGAGTGTTATGTCTGTGTCACTTTGGGGGCAGGGGTGTCAGGTTAAATGAGTTCTGAGGACCCACCAGGACCATGAGGCAGTAACTCTTAAACAAAACACTTCTCTCTTGCAGAATATAAGACCCCACACTGGGCATTTATTTAATAGGGACATTTGTTGAGGGTAGGAATGGTGGAAGAAAAATCGAGTACTTTTCCTGATAGTGTATTGAAAGGAATTTTGGTGAAGTTTTGAGAAGGAAAGAGGGCTGTTTCCTGTGAGTGTCATTGACTGTAGAGCAGAGACAGTGATTTTGCTTTCTGACACTTAGTGACACGTCTGCTTCCATCCTCAGTGATTTGACATAATTCAGATGCATCAGAGGCAGGGTACTATTTGGGTACATTTTGGGGGAAAATAATAAGATGTCTTCCATACCAGCAAATACAGCTATTATTTGCCATGACTTCCATCACTCCACCTGCTGACTGGGTCTTTAAACTTAAAATTCTGGGTAACATCACCTGTTCATTCATTCTTTTGGCAACTACTTACTGAGCACTTGTCTTGAGTCAGCATAGGTGAGCAAAGCAAGCCCATTCTTGCTGCTCTCATGGAGCTCACACTCTAGAGGATACATAGTCATGGGAGGAACTGTTTCTTGGTTTGCTCACTGCAAGAAGATCTGAAGAAATACCAGCACTCAGGCATGTGGGCTCCATGGCCCAAACAAGCCACTTTGTAGGATCCACACACCTCTAGATCCTGCCTCTTACAACTCATATGTCTCACAGCCTTGAGTCATAAGTCTTCTGGGCAGACTAAGTCTAAAGAGAGATTAAATACTTGAATGAGTGAGAAAGAGGAATGAGGTTCTGAGTAAGGTTATGCTTATCGGTTGATAAATGAGTTAGAAACAAGCAATCGCAATGGAACAGTGCACCCAAATGTATTGTTCATTTGGGGAAGCTGAGTCACTGACACTAAGCCATGTAAAAGCAAGAGTTTCTGGGTGTGAAGGAGAAACCAAAAGTGATCTTCAGTGGCTTTCCAAGCCTTGGAGGGGGATCAGGGCTTTTGAGAAACAGTCAGTTTGGGATGTAAAAGGGCTGGCCCAGCCAGACCTCTGGCCTGTCCTGCAGCAGACCTTCCCTGAACCTGTGAGGGCAGCTCCCTCACATTCTGCTTTGCTGAATTCAAAGAAGGGGTTCTTCCTTGTGTACTTTGACTCAACCCCAATAAGTAGAGGCAGCATTACAGTTGTGTTAACTTTGAAGCCAGAAGTCCCAAGTTCTCACACAGGACAGGTTCACATTTGGCGAGGCATAAAGCTTTTGCAAATTTGGTGATCCTCTTTAAGAAAAAATACACAATTGCAAATACACAATGAAGGCTAGACCCCAGGAAGGTGCTGTACCAGCTAGGGGGTATCAGGGGTAGGATTTTTTTGGTTTCCTGGCACATCTGCCCAGAAGTTGAGGCTGACTTTGCTGCTCACCGAGTGGGACACCTTCTTCTCTTGCGCCTGGGTTTCTTAGTCTGGGAAATGAGAGGTTTAGAAACACCTTCAAGGTGGAAATCCAACTTCCTGGACTAATGGCCCCCAAATATGAAAGGGCCATTTATTATCCTGGCACTCTGCTGCCTTGGCTACATGTGACCGGCTTTTGTCCAATTTGCCAGGTGCCCTGGTTCTCGGAGCCTCTGGGTTCGCTGTTCCCTCTGCGTGGAACACACCCTGCTTTTCCCTCCCTCACCCCTCCCATGTTTGTCAACTCTAAGCTCACCTCTGAAGAGGCTCCAGAGGAGGCTCAGCCTTCCCACTCTGCTAATTCTTCTTCTCGGCCTCTAAGATTTTCCTCTGAAGCAATTACCCCAGGCTGCATTTTCCCATGTGTGTGACTGTCGGGGGAATGTCCATCTCTCCTACCCCTGGCTGTGAGTTCCGGGAGGGCAGAACACTGGTGTCTTCTGTGTCCTATAACCCATGCTCTACCTGTCTTGTAAAGGATACTCAAAGCAGGTTTGCTGAATGTATGGAGTGGTCCCTGTGCTATAATGCCCCTTAAACACAGCTGTCAAGCTGCAGTTTTAAAGCAGACCCAGGCAGAAGGAAACCTGATTTGTGGGAGGCCTCTGGGTAGGTGGCCACTGTGGAACCAGCCCCTTGTGAAAAAGTGTTGAAATGGAGAGGGGCAACATGTGTTATCTGTGGCAATGATAGAACCTTGAGGTCGATGCTGTATCTACAGAGGGGATTGAGGATTGATGTCAAATTCAAGGTTAAGACTGTGGAACAGAACAATTGACTTTCCTAACATTAACAACAAAAACCAACAGAAGCGGGGAAAAAAAAAAAGCAAACTCCCATTATAAAAACAACTGTTTCAATGAGGGAAAGGAGAGTTTCAGTTTCACAATAATGAAGTTAAGTTTCCTGTGGAATTTCCGTAACAGTGATGTTTTGACAGCAAGGCACTTAAACATCACTGAGGAAACTTCGAATCTGCGCTTTTGCTTAAAGCTCAGATAACCTGTGCCTAATCCTTTGCAAGAGACTTCACCTCTGTCTGCAGAGGTCACCTTTATTATCAGCATTAGCCAAACGGGACAAAGGCACTGTGAAGGTATTGCACTTTGGCTTGTACTTCTGTGGGGCGGGGTGGCCGTTCTAAGCAAGACCCAGTGCCAGGATCCCTTCAAAGTCTTCCCTGAGCTTTGGTTGCTACTGAAGACTAAATGCAATGTAGGAAATTTAAATTTGGCAATGTTTCACCTTTGAAACATTATCATCTACCTCTAGAACTCCTTAGCTTTATGAAGAGCTCAAGCAGAGATAAATGAGTGATGCCAAGAAGAGGAGAGCTGAGGAAGTCAATGGAATTATTGCAGACTTAAGATAAGGCAACACATTAAGTGAAGACATTTGCACTGGGCATGACAGGAGAAACCCAGAGAGAATTTTTGGGACAGAGAATGGGCTTTGGAATCCATCAGAACTGGCTTACACACCACCTCCACCACTACATAGTGGTGCTATTTGGGAGAGATTCATTTTTATCTAATTTGAGCTTGATTTCTTCATATATAAAAATGGAAAATGTCAGAATCTGCCTCGTAGGATTGGGTTAAGGATTTATGATGCATTGCACTTCAGGGCCTGCCTTAGTAAGTCCCCGCTAATATTATTTTCATGGAGAGTGGGGTCACCAGACAATAACTCAAGACCAGTGTTGGCCAATGACGTTTCTAAAATTTGCAAACTAGTAGTGTACACTTGAAATTTTCTGCTTGTCTAAAAATGAACTCTATTTGGTGGGAACAGAAGATGAAATTCAAAAGACCAAATATTTGCTGATAGCTCAACTTAAGAATGGTTGAACAAATTGTAAGGAGAGGGACCCAGGCAGGCCCCTACTGGACTTTGTCGAGAGGACAGGCCCTTTTGAAAATTGTCATTCCTTAGTGCAGCATACCATTTCTTTCTCTCTCTCTCTCTCTCTCTCTCTCTCTTTCTCTCTCTCTCTCTCTCTCTCTCTCTCTCTCTCTCTCACTGAGTCTTGCTCTGTTGCCAGGCTGGAGTGCAGTGGCACAACCTCGGCTCACTGCAACCTCTGTCTCCCCATTTCAAGTGATTTTCCTGCCTCAATTTCCCAAGTAGCTGGGACTACAGGCACCCGTCACCACACCCAGCTAATTTTTGTATTTTTAGTAGAGGCAGGTTTCACTATGTTGGCCAGGATGGTCTCCATCTCTTGACCTCATGATCCGCCCCCCTCGGCCTTCCAAAGTGCTGGGATAATGGGCATGATCCACTGCACGCAGCCCCTGACCATTTCTTTTTAAATGCTAAGAACATTCTCAGTTGCTCCCACTTATAACTGTCTAGATAAATGACTTCCAGCAAAACTAGTCATTTGTTACTTCCAGTGCCCTGCCCAGCCCTACAGAAAATATGCGATTATTCAAGGGTGAAGAAACTGAAGCTGGGAGAGTTTTAGTAACATGTCCAGGGGAAAGTGTATAGATTTCAAAGCCTATGTTCCTTCATGGAGCCACATGGCCCTCGTTGGCACTTAATCTCCAAACTCTCCTCAGCTCACACTTGACCCTTACTAGGGGATACAAAGCAGACTCCAGCTGAGTCTTCAGGATTAGCACGAGCAACTCAGGGCAGCTGGCAGTTAGGGAGCTGTACAGCCCAGGGGTTGTAGCCTTTGGTTTTGCATTCCCTGGAGTCCTGCCTAAACTCATGGTTTCCTAAGGGGTCAAAGCAGGCCTGACTTTTAGTGTCTTCTTCAGTAAACACACACACACAAACACACACACACACACCCAGACACACACGCGCGCGTGCGCGCGCGCGCGCGCGCGCACGCACACACACACACACACACACACACACAGGATTATACATGAAACTAACCAATCACACAGAGCTGGGCCGTCTAGACTAGTAGAAGGTCTGCCGAGTCCTGTGTGTCACCATGAGCCAGACTTGTGGAGCCTCTTAGTCATATGAAAAGGGCTGTGTTTAAGGCTCAGTAGCCCACAAAGCTCTTTTCTGCCCATGCCTTGGTTTTTCCGTATTTTAGTGGGAACACAGTGGAACCTCGAGGCTTTTCAGGGTCAGTTTCAACCTCTTAGATGCTAGAGGGATACAGGCAGGGCTAGCAGAGAACAGAAGCAAGAAATAGTCACAACTAATATTTTGGGCTGCATAGACTCAGAATGTGTTTTGCTTGGACACTCTGGGCTTCCCAGACTTCAGTTGCTTTTATTCCACCATCCCCTTCTTCCCCCTCCTCCTCCTCCTCCTCCTCATCGGTAGCAGGGGGCACAGCTCTGGGGGAAAGGAGGCACTGGGCCATGTGTGGTAACCAGGTTACCCCTTAAGTCCTCGTGCCTCCCTTTGAGGTTGATAGATGGAAACTACCTTATTTTGAGTATGAGTAAAATAGAAGCACAGTGAGGTCCAAAGACTGCCCAAGAGAACACAGCTAAAGTAGAGTGCCAGGTTTCAAAGCCAGGTCTCCCTGGGCAGGGCAGGGCAGGACAGAGCAGAGAAGGGCAGGTCATGGCTGTGCTCTGGACCACTCAGGCCTCCTTTGTCATAGTCCACACCACCAGTTACTTGATAATCTCTTCCTTAAAATTAATTTACTTAAAAAACCTTTGTGTGCTCTTCCGAGCAATGTGACATCATGGATCTCTTGGGCTAGTTATATATTTTATGATGTTCATTGATGTAAAAGTTGTAAAAGTTGACTGATAATGATCCACCTAAAACCAGCTCATGTACCAGCAGCAAGGTTAGGCGCAAATAGAAAAAAGGGATCTAGTCCAAGATTTGATACAGATTCACTCTTTGTGGGATCCCTTGCTAAATCTTGTGGCCAGGCATGTTCTCACTCACTCGAGAGCAAGCCCACCCTCTCTCAGAACCTGCGGGCTTCTTGAAACCCTGTCCTCTCCAGGCACACACTGCGGTGGGGAGATAGACCCTGGAGTCAGGCCACCTAGCTTTGAATCCCAGCTATCTCCTCTGAGCTGTGTGGCTTCAGGCAAGTCAGTTAAGCTTCTTGTACCTCAGATTCTTCAGCTGCAAAACGGAGATGATAATAGGCAGAAGCCTTGTGGGGCTGTGAGAATCGAGTCTGTGCGTTTAAAGCACTGGGAACTTTGACAGGAGGCTGTGAGCACCAAGCTACTTGAATCATTCCTGTTTGACAAAGGAGGACTGAGAGACTGAGGAGATAAAGTCTCTCATCTCTCCTTGTGTGTCAGCACAGGGGCAGGACTGAAAGCTGGTCTGTGGTCTGCAAGCTTTTGGGGCTATAGAGTCCCAGGGACTTGCAGGAAATTCAGCTGGCGGCTACCTCCTACTGTCCCCAGATTCTGATTGGTTGGGACCCAGGAATCTGCATCTCAACTACTTCCCAGGGGATTCTGATGCAGGTGGTGTGAGGACCACTTACTGAGAAGCTGCAAGCTGTATTTGAGAGGTCCCTGCAGCCTTTTTCCTTCCCTGAGCCCCATGTGTCCCCGTCTTTCTCCTGGGCAGCTATGCAAACAGCACTGTTTCTACCCTTGCATGGGCAGAAAGGGGTCTGTGCTGCTGCCTCTGTTGGCACCTCTTCAGGTCAAGGTGATAAGAAGAGAAGGAACAGCTGGGCGCAGTAGCTCATTCCTGTAATCCCAGCATTTTGGGAGGCTGAGGTAGGCGGATCACCTGAGGTCAGGAGTTCAAGACGAATCTGACCAACACGGAGAAACGCCGTCTCTACCAAAAAGAAAAAGAATACAAAAATTAGCCTATTAATCCCAGCTACTCGGGAAACTGAGGCAGGAGAATCACTTGAACCCAGGAGGCGAAGGTTGTGGTAAGCCATGATCACGCCATTGTACTCCAGCCTGGGCAACAAGAGTGAAACCAAGTCAAAAAAAAAAAAAGAAGAGAAGGAACAAAGAGGGGAAAAAGATCAAAGCGGAGAGATGGAGTGCTCATTTTAAGGTGGAAATATGCCATTTCCTGACCGCAGCGGGACTTCCCTAGGTTGTATTCAAAAGCCCTGTACTCCATGTCTGGTACAGAAGTATGTATAGAATTGTAGAGAAAATGAACAATGTGGGATGATTTGGAAGCAAGTCACAGAACTACCAGTTTCACCATTTTAAAACTTCTGGGGAATGGCCATTTAGATATATACAGCCTAGTGCAGTCAGGTACCCCCAAATGGATTTTTGTGGTTTTTTTTTGAGACAGAGTCTTGCTCTGTTGCCAGGCTGGAGTGCAGTGGCACAATCTCAGCTCACTGCAACTTCCATCTCCTGGGTTCAAGAGATTCCCCTGCCTCCAAAATGGAGTTTTGAAAAGTTTTCACACCCTTCTTTGCTGTTACCTGCTCTACATGGTGTCGCTGTGAGAAGGAACTTGTTCCGGATCTCTCTCGGGGCAGGCCGAGTGACTCACCTAAAGTCACACAGCTTCAACGGAACATTACTGGAAGCTCCATGAGGGCCCGCTGCCCCTGAAACTTGCCCTATTTCCCTCAAGTCCTGCTTCTTTTCGTAGGTTTTATGACATTGGTTTCTGAAAACTCGATTAATCAGGAATGTTCTGGAAAGCTTAGTTTGTGGGAAGAAAAGCCAGATTGTCAAAGCCATGTTCCAAGGTGTTTACAATCCTGGCTTGGGGGAAGAATGGTCTCCCAAAAGCTCAGAAAACGTGGTTGTCTGAAAGTCTCCAGACTGGCCTCTGGATGATCCTTGTGCAGGGTCAGGGTCTGTGGTGCCTTTAACTCTCTGGCACTGAAGCCAATGTGGAAGCTGGCTCTGATTGCACGTTGGCCTAAAGCAACCAGCGAGACCTGCACTGTCTCCTGGGTTAATTGTTTGAGGGTAACTAGATGAGCAACCATATGAGCTTTAGCTGAGTAGGAGCTCATTCCAGGAAAACCCTAACCCTGGCAATGAGGAAGATGGGACTAGTTAATACAACATCACTGCACAACCTTCTCCTCCCTCACTCAAGCAGATATAAGAGAAAAGAGGAAATAACGTGAGGACCGATGATCAGGGGAACTTCTCAGGGCTGGGCGGTGGAAAAGCAGCCCACCAGCGCTTGATGTGGTTGCCTGGATCACAAACGGGGTATGACCGGGGGAATTCTCTTCACCAGGGGGTGGAGGGGTAGGGAGACCCCTCTGTCTACCTCCGCTCTAGAGGTGACTTGTCACCCACATAATGGAAAAAATAAACTTACTTTATGACAATTTGCATTGAAAAGTTGAAGGCAAATAAGCAAGCCTTGGAGGCTGATGTTTTCATGGGGTTCACTCAAGCATGCTGCCCCCTCTTCCCCAGGCTGAAAGGCGAAAAGCCAAGATGGGTTGGGTGGGTGGGAGCCTCCCCAGCCTGCCTGGGCCCGGGGCCCTGCGGAGTCAGTTTTCTAGCAGTGATTATGACCAGAGGAGGAGGCTGTGACCAAAGCCAGTTGGGAGAGGGTGAGAAGGAACCCTGGGCATTCTCCTGACAGCAGCAGCAGCAGGCTCAGTGCCCTGCATGCTATGCTGAATGCTGCACGGAGGTAGAGGGCTGCCCCCACAGGGTCCCGAGGACACAAGCCCTGCTCCACCTTGTCATCTGGTTCCATCTCCTTGGTCCTGGGGAATATTATTTTTGTTTTCCATCTTCCATTTGCTTTGGGAAGGGGAGTTACTGCACTAGATAAATCAGAACTACCAGGATTGTTCTGCATCTGTCTTGAAAGGGGTGTAGAGTGGCTGGGTCTTAGCATGCTGACTTGGAGGCATCTGAGGCCATCAGACCACATGAGCTGGGCCTGTCCATTTTGGAAGAGGTGAGAAGCCTCCTTTGTGAGAGAGCCACAGAAGTCATGGAATGTGCAATAAGTACCTGAAGGCAGCTCAGGAACCTGGCTCAGTCCACTCCCCTGTTAAGCTCAGCAGACAGGGCAGCCATCTGTGCTCAGTGAACTCCACCCAGTGCGGTGCTGCAGGGCTGCTGGGAACCACGTATGGCCAGCCCTGCTAGGAGATGGACACCAGGCCCCAAAGACTATGATGTAAGGTGGGAGGCAGAAGTGTCCCAAGGTGCCCCTTGGCCTCCCTATCGTCTCTTTCCCAAGACCACAGAAAATGAGAAGTATGAACTAGGAATCTGAGGAAATAAAAACCAGGCCATTAGAAGGGGCCAGCATAGCTGAGCCCAGCACACAGTGGATTTGACATCTAGCCTTTGCCCTTTGTTCACTGGTGTTCCTCCCAGGCCTCTGACCAGTTGCTGAGGGACTCTTTGTAGCTTTGGTAATCTAGCCAAACCTTGCATCTCCCTGAAAAACTGACATTGTCATCACTGATTAACCTGCAACATTAGGCTCTTTCCCCAAGAATGCCTGTCATCTTGCAATTCCACCAACAGGACATAAGGATTCCTTTGCTTTCAGAAAGATGTCAGCGGATGGTGCCTAGCTTAGAAAGGGAACACAGATCCAGCTCATGCAGGGTTAACTCTATGGGCGATATTATATTATGGGCTGCCAGAGTGTGGTAAACAGGAGTCTAGGTTTCAGAATCAGATGGTCCTAGATTGGAAACTTATCAGCAAATACTCAATGATGTGGATTCCATTCCCTTTGTGAACTTCAGTTTCCCTACCTGGAAAATAAAGGGATTGAACCAGCTGATCTTGGAGATCCATCTCAAAATGCCAAAGATTTAACATCCTTCAGGTGTGCCAAGGACCCAGTCCTTTTCATCTTTTAATTATGAAATATTTGAACCACAAACAAAACGAGAGAGAAATATGAGTCCTCCAGTACCTGCTGCCATGTTTAAGCAATTATCAGCATCCACCACCACCCAGTCATTATCACAGGCTCTTGTAGCACAGACTTAAGCATCTCACCAAAGAAGCCAGACTTACCCTCTGGGCTGGGCAGAGGCCTCTCGGCAGGTGCAGGGGTGGATTTCATGCTGTTTCCCATTTCCTTCTCTCTCCCTGGGGCCGTTGGAGATCCTCGGAGCCTGTGGTATAAGACACACACGGGGAAGGTCAACCGTGCCCTGAGCCCTCCAAGTGGAGAATGACCCAGTTTAGAAAGCATCATGCATCATTTTTCTGGTAGCTTGCTTGTTGAAAGGCGGCTGTTTATATGTGAAGATGAGATTGGTGAAGATTGGTTACTTTTGCGCAGCTCAAGTTCTTTTATCAAGGGAATGACAGAAAAACCACAGAGAGGGAAGTTGCTAACAAATGCTGTTGGTGGCAAAAGTTTCCATTCCTCCGCGCCCTTGCTGGGGATGGTAAGCAGCCACAGCAGGGTGCGTGTGAGAAACTGAGCAGCATTTCAGGTGGCCCAGAAAGTATCTGCACTCAGGGGCCCTCACCATCAACTCTGTGCACCAGGAATTCAGAGCACAGGAGCTGTGTGGCTGTACAACCAAAGGCATGAGGAGAAGGTCCATTCTGCTGCTACCTTTCTCATCTGTTTGAGTTTGTCAGCATGTTTTGACAAAGGATGGAAAAGGACAACTTTATAACAATTCCGTATACTGGCTGCATGCTGCTGATACCCTTTCACATTTACTGTTACTTTTGATCATTGTGAAGTCCTTGCACCACACTTAAGCCCATTCTGTGGTGAGGGAAACTGAGTCTCAGAAGGGGTAAGCGACTTGTGTGAGGTCACATGGCAAGTAATTGTAGAGCTGAGATTTGAACCACTGATGCTAAATCTCTGGGTTGCTCCATAACAGTTTCCCAGCGTAACCACCAAGGCTTAAATTCTGGCTGTGTACTTACAGGCTAGATGACTTCGGGCGAGTCCTTAACCTTTTTCTGTTTCTGTTTTGTTGAGACTCAGTCTCACTCTCCCTAGCCTGGAGTGCAGTGGTACAATGTTAGCTCACTGCAACCTCTGCCTCCTGGGTTCAAGTGATTCTCCTGCCTCAGCCTCCCAAGTAGCTGGGACTACAGGCGCACACGCCGTACCCAGTTAATTTTTGTATTTTTAGTAAAGACGGGGTTTCACCATGTTGACAGGCTGGTCTTGAACTTCTGACCTCAGGTAATCTATCTGCGTTGGCCTCCCAATGTGGTGGGATTACAGGCATGAGCCTCCGCACCCAGCCAAGTCGTTAACCTTTTTCTGACTGCTTTGGGGGTCACTAATTGAACAGTGTTGGGTTGTGGTTACAAAATCAACTGAGGTAAAACATGGGAACCACTTTGAACATGGCCTGGCATAGAATACATGTTAGTTATTACTCTTTAGAGACTGTTTACTGATTGTCTTTAATGATGAAAGTTCCAAGTCAGGACCTTCATATGAATATTTTGGAAAGGGACATAGATAATCAGAGAATAGGGTCTTAGGAAAGCTGCCTTCCCTCTGGATGATGGCGGCACAGAGAGGAAGGCTACATAGACAGAGCTCTGCCTGCTTTGTGGGGCCAAAGAGAAGAGATGGATCAGGGTCCCCCTATCAGCCTCCAGCCCAAGTGGAAACTTACCTCCCAACTACCTGTGTCTGTAGCTCAGGATCAAACCTTATGAAGGGCACGAAAATCAGCCCGTCCATCTCCACCCTGACCTTGAATCCTGTCTCCATGCCCTATGTGTACAGGTTCTGGAAGGAACTACACTCTCAGAGCAAGGCCCTCCCAGGTGGAGGGAGCTCTGCACTGCTCCTTAATTTGAGGGAAGTGTGAGGTGAGATTCCTACTGTATTAGGAAACAAGGAACACCGAAATGAGTGTTGTTAAAAAGTCCATATATCTCAGACATTTACATGAACAGCTTGTCACTTACTGCTCAGGCTAATGCCTAGTAATAGTCTCAAGACAATGACAAGGCTTGCAAAAGCTATAAACTCATAGTGCACCATGGAAGGGTTAGAATGGGCGGCATATTTAAAGTGAAGTGCAACTTCCATCCTTTTCAGATCCTGATGATCTTTGTGACTGGAAAAGACGATACTCTTGCAAATTTGAGGTTCGGGCCCTTCTTTCTCCACACTTGCCTCTACCCTGCTCACAAACCAGAAAATGCCCACCCCCTACAAAATCGCAGGACCTCTGACCCTGGTGGGCAACTTCTAGCAACTGGTCTAGTTCTAGTGGCAACACCCAGAGTCCAGTAGGGCAAGGATGTGTTGGCCTTTCTCCATCCCTGAACCTGGTGAAGGTGCCCAAGAAGTGTGCTCCCCAAAAGTGTTTACAGAAACACAACAGGTGGCACTGCAACCCACATTCTCTGCAGTTCAGCAGACACTTCCTGGGCATCTATGTGGTGCTGGGCCCTGGGCCAGTGCCTTGAGGAAGGCAGAATCCCACTCATGTAGTCACAGTATGCTGCCTTCAAGGCCTGGGTCAGACAGAAGGAAGAGGCATAGCAGGCAGCCTCTCTGGCCCTGAGGAGCTGGCAGCCCCGTAGGCTGTCCCACACAGGCCTCAGGAAGCATATGTGATATGCACAGGCTGTCCTGCACAGGCCTCAGGAACCACGCATGTGACACACACAGGCTGTCCAGCACAGACCTCAGGAAGCATGCATGTGACATGCACAGGCTGTTCCACATAGACCTTAGGAAGCACACATGTGACATGCACAGAGTGTCCCACACAGGCCTCAGGAACCACACATGTGACACACACATGTCCTACATAGGCCTTGGGAAGCATGCATGTGACATGCACAGGCTGTCCCATAGAGGCCTCAGGAAGCACATGTGTCACACACACATGCTGTCCTACACAAATCTCTGGAAGCACGCATGTGAGATGCACAGGCTGTTTCACACAGGCCTCAGGAAGCACATGTGACACGCACAGGCTGTCCCACACATGGCTGCCTCTGCCCTGCTCCTGAGGCTTCCTGAAACTCGCCAGCTGCCTTGGTTCCTCAGCCTCCCTGTCTTAGCATCACCAAGGCCTTTGGGCTTCTGGGGAAACTTTTCAACATGCAGAACTAACTCTGAAGCCACATGTATGATGGCCTCACCCATTTGCCACCATCTCCTATGTCCCCAAACACAGCAAACGATCTCAGCAATGCCTTTCTGTCCTTTCAGCCCAGAACTTGGCATTGAGATCGAGTGTCTTTCAACACTTAGTGATGGTCCCCAGAACCCCGATTCTGTGGTTCCCCCGCTCCAGATGTCAGGGTGCCCCCAGCCCTGCCAGCCCTCCCTCCCCTCCATCCTCTCCCCTGAGCTGCTTCAAAGTAGCAGGCTCCCACCACAATGTCTGATCTTTATGTCATAGCCATTCTAGAAAACCAGTCAGAACAAGACTTTGCTATCCATCAAAGAGAATTCCAACAACCTCTCTCTTCCCAAAAGTTCTGTCATTCTTCTCAAGCATTTGCATGCTGATTTGGCCCTGGAATCCACTACAGAAAAAAAAGCCTTTAAATTTGCATTTTTCAGATTGGAAAACCGACGTTCATTTAGGAAAAGAAACATACCCAGGGTCACGAGATGAGAAAGTTGAAGTCAGTCCTGGAGGCCTGAGTTCTTCTATGCTAACACGCTTCTCTCTCTGTTGCTTGCACTCCGCCTGTTCTGTACTGCCAGGTGGAGTTCAGTCTCCGTGAGAGAAGGGGCCAGGTCAGGGCTATATGACCACCAAAAAACCATCAGGTCTCAACAGCCCCTTAGTGGTCTGCTCAGTGGCTTCCTACAGTCTTCAGGAAGGAGTTAACTTATCTGAAAGAGGCTTTTATTTGAGAAGAGCGAAAATGCCCCCAGAGAATGAGAACTGGAGTCTCTCTAATGAAATGGCTGAACAATTTGATTTAATCTGTGACAGTTTTATGCAGTGGCTGAAGGTGGGAGAGAGGGTACTGGAGACATAATTGCTTCTAAGAACAATAGAAAAGGGCAAAAGAGAAATGAGTTAATTAACACTGGCTTGGCACATCCTTGATTTCTTCCTCTCTTTCCTTGGTGTGTGTAACTCTTAGGTTTCTGGGTCAAAGAATCATAACTGCTATTACCTTATTTTCCCTCCGGTCTTTGGGCCAATGCTATTTCCTCTGTGTGAATTTGGACCTTGGTTTCCTCTTCTGAAAAATGAGATGAGTAGAAAAGATGATCTCCAAAGAGCAAGCCTTATAACCCCATTTAATTTTAGCAATCACAACTCAATGGTTTTTGAAAATTATTAATAAAAGAACCATTGGCATTTTAAAAATGAAGTCCCATTGGACAGAATCTAACTCATCTTTTTGTGCTTCAGAATCAAGGGAAGACAGTTAACTTGTACAACCACCTTCTGGGAGGCAATTTGCAAATACTATTGTGTTTAATCTTACCAGCATTCCCGAGGGCGGATACTCTTTTACTTTGTCAGTGTAAGGTCAGGGGTTAGTCACCTGCACATTGTTCCGGCGCTGGAAACCCTACATTGCCTAACTTCAGGACCTACACCTTTTGCTCAGGACCATGCTGCTGTCTCTTCAGTGTAAGTAACTCTGGTCAGTGGTGGCTGGCTGCCATTTGAGCAGACACATGGCATGGAGAGGTCACATACTGGCAGGGCATTGGCGTCGACAATGTGAGATGTGCCAGCCAGCAGCCCCTCTCTTAATAGGTTTCTGTTTTGCAGATCTAGGTCCTTTCATTGTGTGCTCTGCATTGTCTTATAAATCCAGGTGGGGAGCCTTCTCAAAACCTTCCATCCCTGGGGCAGCCTCCCAGGACAGCTCTGTGCACCTTGTCCGTCTTGTGCTTCTATTGCCTGGCCTTGCTGCTGGGAAGGAGGGTAGCCCAAACCCGTTTATCATGCACCAAAGGGGAGAGAAATTGAGGAAGTCCAACCAAGGGAAGGCAGGTCAGAAAGCCAGGAGCTGAACCCTTGGTGACCGTTAGAATTAAGTTGAAAACTTACTTAGGGATGCTACCTTCCCTTTGGCCTTAGAAATTTCTGCTGCAAAGTGTGACAGCTATAAGCCCATTCATGCGATCTTCTTCTAAGGCATGGGAGCACGGTGGGTCAAGTGGAAAAGCCTCAGTGTCCACCATATATGTGAATGCCAACAGCAACAGTGATGACCAGAATACCTCTATCCCACGATTGGTCGGTGAGCATCCTCTACCAGGTACAGACCTAAGCACTGTCCAGCCAGTATGTCTTGGGTTGCTCAGAACAACTCCACTTTATAGCTCAGGTAAATTTAGTGAGTTATCCAAGCTTATACCACTAAGAGGAGGTAAAGCTGGGATTCCAGCTTCATCTGCCTTGCTCTAAAACCTGTGCCTTTAGTGGCCACCAGTGCCGGCCTGTTTTTCTGTCCTCTGGTTAACCCAAGAAGGCAATAGAAAAGTGATTTTTAAAAGTCATCAAAGCAAACCTTAGGAAGCATAAACTTTGGGGGAACCTTTAAAACAATGGACACGGAGACCCTAGGGGATCTCTTGGATGTCACTTGCCAGTGTTTGGAAGCCCAGGTCGAGGTGTATGGTGGGGATGGGGGTGCAGGAGTGCTTGCTGGGAGCAGAAGAAACAAGAGAGAGAGGCCAATTGAGACATGCTGTGGGCAAAAGAGCGGGAGTGAATCACAGGGGATGTTTTCTAGCCTTTCACAGCATTATTTTCAAAAAGCTGTTACTACTGTGGAACAAAACAAATGAAAGAAACGAAAAGGAATACTAGCTGAGCTTTTAGCATTTCCGTTTCATGAAGATGTACCACTCAAATGCATTCGTATAGAAAAATAATAAAGAGAAATTTCCAAAATGCTTCCAAGGACTCTCTCTGGGTAGTGACTTTATACATGAGTTTATAAATTTCTTCTTTACTTACACATTTCTAAAATGCCCAGATTTTCTCCCAAGTGCATGAATTGCTTTTATAACCAAAAGCTTAGAAAAAATGAGGGAGCTTTAAAGAAGAGATTTTCAAAGCAGGCAGGCCTGAGTGCAGATTCCGGCTCCTGACCGACTGGCTGTGTGTCCTTTGGCAAATTACTTCCCTTCTCTGAACCTCGATTTTCAAATCCACTAATTTGGGATACAAGCATATGCCCTACAGGGTTGTTTTGAGGTTGAAATGATAGATCACATCTAAAGCAGAGCTATGTTTGGTAAATGGCAGTTAAATTCTACCCAAGCTAGATCCTGTGCAGGGGCTGGGTGGCTAGCTCACCGTACAAGCTTGAGCAAGTGCCTTCCTCTGTCTGGGCCACAGAGCCCTCAAATATGGTGGGGAAAGGGTTGGGATGCACAGTTGGTCATGGCTCTTTTGGCTCAACCATTTCCCTGCTGTGACCGTACCCAGTACCGGCACAATTGACTAGGGACCTGCTCAGTGCTGCCTGTGGCCTGACCCTTGGCTTCAGGAAAAATAAGAGCTGGCACAGGGGCTTAGCATTTGGTGGTCTCCCTGTCAGGATTTCCGGGGTCACCCACCACATCCTGACCTCTCTCCACAGGTGCACCTCTGAGTGTGAGGCGGGGGGCTGCCAGTGCTGCCTGCCCCGTGACCCACATAGTCCCCTGCTCTTCTCTAGGGCAGGTGCAGCCACAGGCCTGTCCTACCTGCTCCCACCCCACCCCCACCTGCTGCTCCGTTCTCTGCACTGCAGCAGAGGGCTGCAGCATACCAGGGGCTCCAGAGACACCTGCAAGACCCACAGGGGCAGGAGGCCAGCTCAGAGAGGGCACGCAACCCCCAGCCTTTTTCTTAGGAATGATGCTAAGCCAGAGGCCCTCAGGAGCCCCTGGGGAAGAATGTGGGGTCCTCGCACCTAAGATATTTCAAACTGTGTTTTAAAGAAAGATTCCCTAGGCCAGGTGCAGTGGCTCATGCCTGGAATCCCAGCATACTGGTAGGCTGAGGCAGGTGGATCACTTGAGGTCAGGAGTTCAAGACCAGCCTGGCTAAGTGGTGAAACCCTGTCTCTACTGAAAATACAAAAATTAGCTGGGCATGGTGGCAGTCACCTGTAATCCCAGCTATTCAGGAGGCTGAGGCAGGAGAATCTCTTGAACCCATGAGGCAGAGGTTGCAGTGAGCCGAGATGATGCCACTGCACTCCAGCCTGGGCAACAGAGTGAGACTCCATCTGAAAAAAAAGAAAAAAAGAAAGAAAGAGAAGGAAAGATTCCCTAGAAGCTCAATACATAGAACAGATGAAAGTGAGTAGCTGCATGGGGCTGAGGGCTCAGCATCTCATCCCTCTAATACTGCTGATAGAATACCTCAATCCTGGGGCATCATAAATCACCATTTGAAAAGTAGCAATTCAGCAGTCTCACAGGACTAGGAAAAGACTCAGAGGGGGCAGGCAACCTGCTACAGGTCACACATTAAGTGTGTACGAGTGCATGACTTCCTGTCCAGCACTCCATCCCCTGCAGAGGAGGAGATGCCCATCTATCTGTCAACCAGGCCACAGGCCTGACCTATGTGTCCAGGAGCCTGTGTGCTGTGCCCCCTTTGCCCTTGAGTGCCCAAAAGGGGATCTCATACACTCTCAGGCTTTATGAGAGGGGCTTTATGCTAAAATCAGAAGAGGATGGAGGAGTCCTAGTGTCCATTTTAAGGTCATTGTAAGATATCAGGGAAATAAGCCAGATTTGAGGCCAGTCAATGCCAGGGCAAGTTTTAATGTTATACTTTATTAAGTCACTAGACCACTCTTCCTGTTGATTCTGTTTTTGTCTTTAATGGACATAGTCATACGTGCCTTTCTGGGTATTCTCACGGAAGGACTGGTGAGAGGAGGTGTTGAGGGCTGTGCACACCCTCCAGTCTCCGTGGCTCGCTGCCACACTGACGCAAGGGCCTCAGTAACCCAGACGTGTCAGTACAGTGAGTGGGTGTCATGTAAAGAGCTGTCTCACATATGGGGGCGGGCAGCAGAGGACATTCCTGATGTGGCTTTGATACTTCATGGAGATAAAAAGAGCCTTTCCCATCCCATTTATTTCTTTCTAGATAGGCCTTCTATACCCAGAGGCCCCCAACACACAGGAATGGTGAGGTGGGGCACCGCCCAGTCAGTCTGTGGCTCTGTTGGAACAGAACACATTCGCTGACAAAACCAGGCTATAAATGGGGTTTGGGCCCAGGCCAGGTCCTGGATAGCTCTAGATCCTATAAGCAGGCTGGCCTAGCAAATGTTGGCAATGAAGAGAGAGTGGTAAAGACAATTATTTTGATCCTAGCCATTACACGGAATGGGGAAACGATGACTAGGAAACAGGCCTCTTCTGTTCTTTTCAAATGCGGATGCCTGGGAAAGGCAGGTTTTATCAGAGAAGGGAGAGGTATATAGAGGCTTTCGTGGATATGCTAAGGTTGCCCAGGCATCTAGGCACAGGGACGATAAAGTCTGTGATTTCTTTATTGCATTGTATTTCCCAGCAAGTTACTTTTGCTTTTTATTCAGGCATATGAATCACAGCATTACTCATAAACTTATTAAGTAAGATGGGAATCAGCATTTCACCTGACACAGCGTTTGCCAATGACCAACTCCTGATCTGGGGTCTCCTCTCACTGTCAATCACTTTTCAAGGCACATGAACGCCAGAACCCCAACACTGCAGCTCCCAGGCGTGGATCTAATGGGGCTTGGTCTCTCTAAGGAGATCTCCATGGTGTTTCTAATTTGCTATTGATTTGCTCCTCTTTTGAGCTCATTTTTCCCTCCATAGCTCCTCAGGAAAGCTGATTGCCTTCGGATGGGTCATGATTTGATGGTCATTTGTATGAGTGGGTGGTGAGTGGCCTTCTCCCCTACTGGACTGTAAGTGCCGTGAGGGCAGCCAGCAGGTTTGTTTCAACTCTTGGCTGGGACTCAGTAGATGCTCCATAGGAAAATAAAAGGGAACAGTTAGAAACAAAGAACAGGCTGGGCGTGTAATCCCGGCACTTTAGGAGGCCAAGGTGGGCAGATCACTTGAGGTCAGGAGTTCAAGACCATCCTGGCCAACATGGCAAAATCCCATCTCTACTAAAAATACAAAAACTAGCTGGATGTGGTGGCAGATGCCTGAAATCCCAGCTACTCAGGAGGCTGAGGCAGGAGAAATGCTTGAACCCAGTAGATGGAGATTTCGGTGAGCTGAGATTGTGCCCAAGGCTCCATCTCAAAAAAAAAAAGAGAAAGAGAGAGAAAGATGAAAGATGAAAGAAAAACAAAGAAAGAAAGAAGAAAAGAGAAAAAGAAACTGAAGGAACAATGTGGGCCTAGGAGACGGTGGGTTCTTGGTGTGCTAGTAAATGTCCAACAATCATTGTTTCAGGGGGAAACATTTCTGATAGAGTGTGCCAGTTTCTGTGGTGTAAATGCTCCTGCCATGGCTGACTTCCAGCTTCCAGTGCGACATCTCTGAGGACGGAGTACGAAAAAGATGTGTGGATGCACCTCATAAGACAGTGCAGGCTGCATCCAGGCATGCCCGGAGTGAATCGACTCTATGGAATCTTTCTTCCGATAAGCTTCTGTTTTGGGAACAGTTGCCTACAGACCTCTATTTTTTTTCAAAGCAAAAGAGAGTTATCTAAGTGGGCGTCCACTACCTGGAGGGCCTAGATGAGATGTTTAAAATACAGACTCATTTGATGCCCCCAGGAGCATACAGTTTTATAGATGAGAAAACTGAGTCTCAGAGAGGCTAAGTAACTTGCTCAGGGTCACAAGGCTTGTTCAGGGCTGGGGCCAGCCTGTAAATCCTTTGCCTTTTCACTCCCACTCCTAATTCCTTCAGTTACCTTCATCCCAGCTTAATACAACTTTAATTCTAAAAGCAGGTGCTCTAAGAGCTGGGACTGCTGGTGTGACTAGAGGAGAATGCACACAGGCTTGGGAGCTGGCATGAGGCTGCCCCATGTCTGCAGGCACCCTCGCTTCTGACCATGGCAAAGCTGTCCCTTCTCCCGAGACAGTGGTTGTCAATTTTGTCATAAAATCATGGGGATCGGTTACTCCAATACTGTGAGGGAGAATTTATCTCAGTTGTTTCCCCTAATTTTATCTAATTTTCATATTCTGCACATTCTGTCTTTAGACTGCACAGTGGGCCAATCAACTTCTCCGAGACTGTGGTCAGCCACTTTCCTCTTTTGGTGTCAGTTCGCCTTTCTGTATGTAATGAGGGGGCCAGCTGGAGGACTCTCTGCGTCCATCCCAGATTGGTGCCAGCCCTTGATGAGGCTTTGTGTATAGCAGCAGGAGAGGGGGCGCCAGTGCGTATTTAGGAATTGCATGTCCTGTGTGTGTTACATGTGCTCAGCAGCAGGAGAGGGGGCGCCAGTGCGTATTGAGGAATTGCATGTTCTGTGTGTGTTACATGTGCTTAGCATCAGGAGAGGGGGCGCCAGTGCGTATTGAGGAATTGCATGTTCTGTGTGTGTTACATGTGCTTAGCAGCAGGAGAGGGGGTGCCAGTGCATATTGAGGAATTGCATGTCCTGTGTGTTACATGTGCTCCCCGCCTGACCTCCACAACTCTCCAGGGAGGACTTTTGTCTAACTGGGGAAACCAAGACCAGAGCACTCACATAACTTGTTGGAGTTTGCCCAGCTGGGAAGTGCTGGAGGCGGGACTGGGGTCTGGTTCTAGAGCCTGGCTCCCAAGTACCATGCCTTAGGCCTGAGGAAAGGGGTGAAGGGCTGCCTAAAGCAGATACATATTTTTTTCTGGCAAGGTTATGTTACTTTTTTGTGTGCTAGAGGGTTATGCATGTCATAGTTATTCAGTAGGTGAACTGATAGGTTTGTGGATAGAGTGGTGCAACGAAAGGTGGGTCCAGATACTCGGGGTGCTTGGTCCTTGCATTCAGAGGATGCATATTTTTAGCTGATTGTCCAGGTGGCTTGGAAGACATGCAGGGAAGAGAGGGAAAGAGTGGGGGCAGATTGGCACATCTGCAAACTGGTGGGGGGAGCATGTTTACCTCCCAGGGTGAGTGGGAGAATTAAATGAAACTGACTGCACTGACTACACTTGGTCCCCTCTGTCCTCTCCCCCGGCTGTTTCCTCTGCGGCACAAACCACAATTTATCCTTATGTATTTGTTTCTCCAAGTGCTTATTGTTTCCAGGGCAACTTCCTTAGGATAGGGTTGATGACTGTTGTATTCCTCAGTGAAAAGCCATGACCTAGCAGGTGCCTGGCACATGATGCAAGCTCAGTTAGCTAGAATGAATGGCTGAAGGTATTGTATATAAACAGGCATGGTATAGGCAACAGGTGGTCTGCTTCCAGGGAAGCCTGGACCATCCAAGATAGTTATTTTGCCTCCAAGCACATATCAGCAACAATTCTCACTTTCTTCGGAAGCTCTTTAAGTCTCTCAGCTTCAATCACCAACCCCTTCAACACACACACACACACACACACACACACACACACCCCAAGTCCTCCAGCCGTGGTTCCAGTCGGCCTGGTGCCAAGGAGGAAAATGTGACTTTGCAAAGCTGTTTGACAACAAAAGGGATCCTTTTAGCCCCTGGAGCCCTAAACTTGCTGTTTTCGCTAGAGTTACCATAATCCAATTGGCTCCTCCCTCAGTGGTTCTCAGACGGGAGGAAGTGGTTTGAACAGGCTGTTCTTATTTCCTTCGGAACTCATAGGGAGGTTGAGAGACGGAGGAAGTTGATCACGTGATGTGACTTCAATGCATACTTTATTACAGAAAGAGAGGGATGGATGGATAGATAGACAGATAAATGTACAAACAGAACCCTTGCATTGCTAAAAAGAACTGAATGGTTTGGTCTGAAATATGCTGGAAATCCTTGATGGGAATTTTAAGTTTCAGCCTCTCTCAGAGCTGGAAGAAATACATTCTTGATGAATGCCAAATGAAAACTTAAAACCCAGCAGCATCCATTAATGCAAGGCACTGATTTGGGTGTACTAGAATGAATGATTTCTGTCTTTAAGAAGGCTCATTTCCCTTAGAAATACATTGCCAGATTTCACAATTCAGAATGGGGAAGTTTTCTCTGAAAGTGACTTAGGAACGTTTTCTTTGGAAAGTGACTTAGTTTGCTGCAATGCAAACCTACCCATGTCTGTTTCGCTTATATCAGACAGAGGAACAAGCAGAAATACATATTCAGAAAAATGGAGGAATGCCTTGCTCATTGCTTTGGCAGTTTAATCCATCATATTTAACACTGCTTATTAGCAGCTTTCTGCCTAGGAAATAGTAAAGGAATCAGATATATTTTAATTTTCTGATTTAGGAATGATATCAATAGCTCCTATTTAGTACGTATTATTTCTTACATATTACATGTAAACTTCTCTCAAACATATAAAGAAACTGGTCTTCTTTTTACAAGGAAAAAATGAACACTCAAAGAGGCAAAGTGACTTGCACAGAGTCACCGAGTTCTTTGGTGGCCGACCCAGATGTTGACTCAGATGCAGCTGATTATAACACAGTCTTTTTATACTGCTATCTTGCTGCTCTGATCTAGATTCTAGATCTGTTGAAGATGAAGGAATCTAATTAGATTTCAATTTGTCTATTCCATAAGTTTTAAATATTTTTACTATACTTTCAGAGCATATTAAGCAGTCTTAAGTAGCATTCTTCTAAGTGGAAACTATTAGTTACAAAAAATTTGCCAGAATTTTTACCTGGGCTTACCTCTCTAGTTTTCAAAGACCACAGCCCAGTTTAATAGACTCACAGCTGAGCATCTCACAGCAAACCACAGAGTGACAAATTGAAGACTATGGGGTGCATTTTTCCTAAAGTGAAGGGCACTGCTTTAAACAGAGGCCTTGGCCCTTCATTCACCTGATCTCAGTGAGGTGCCCCAACGCTTTAGAGCCCCTAACTTGCCTCTGCCTCCCACCAGCTATGTGACTTGGATAAGCCACCTAAGTTCTCTGAGCCTCATTTTCTCAGTTCTCAAAAGCAAATAACAATCATGAACCTATAGGACTGTTCTGAGGACTGCAGAAAAATAACTTTTTCTGTATTGCTCCTCCCCTGTCACTCAGGATGGTAGACATCACCTACTGACACCCCCATGCACAGCCCAAAGTGAGGACATTCTGAGGCCCAAGCTCAGGTCATTTCTTTGACACCAGGCTCTTACCATATGTGGGCATCTCAAAGAATGTGGAGTGTGGCACATTCCTTAGAAAATTGCAGTTCTCCTAAATCTCTTCCAACTCTAACATGCTGTTTTCAGAATTTATGAACTTCACATGTTTGCCTTTCCTTTGATTCCTCCTCTCCCCCATACACATGCCACTGGTTCAGATTGTTATTAATTATCTTTGGCATCTTCCCAAAGAAGATCTGTACAATCACACTCCAAGTAGCACTATTGCAATCTCTCAACCCACTTGGCTCCATGTGCCTTTCAACATCATGGCTCCAGCCTGTTAGCATTTGCTGAACACCTGCTATGTGTCTGAAACTGGCATGGGTACTTAGCAGATGTCCATTTCTTGACTTTGCCCCATACTTGTGTGCGTTAGGTACCATCGTTGTCACGTTACTGATGAGAAAACGAGGCCTGGAAAGGCTTAAATGACTTGCTCAAGGTCCCATAGCTGGAAATTCTGGTGGCAAACCCCAGTTGTCCTTTGTAAGAAGCCTGCTAAGTGCAGGCCTTTTTGGTGAGAATATCTCCTCTGGCAACGACCTGCCCATGCTCCTCCAGCCTTTCTCCCCATAGAATTATGCATCCAATATCCTCTGAGCCACTGCAGTGTGCTGGGCACCAGGTTGGGGGCTGGGCTTCTCTAAAGACATTGCCCTACCTGTTCTCAGGGAGCTCCCCTCTGGCTCCAGAAAGTCAATCCCTGCCAACTATGTGTTGAAGAGGTTCTGAGTTCTCTCCCCACTCTGTCTCTGCCACATCCCCCCAAATTACCTTCACACACTGAGCATGACTCCTGTGGGAGCTGTCTGCAGAGGGATTGCTGGACGCAGAGTCACTGCCTCTCCGTCTGTCAACTGCTGCTCCTCTGGAATAAACAGAGTCGGGCCTCTTGCGGGTGAGGAGAAGCAGCCCATGCCACCCAGAAGAACTGCAGTTGCTAAACTGGCCGCATACTTCCTCTGCTAGGAACGAGGAAGGCACAGGGCTTGCAGAAGGGCAGGTTCCTGTTTTCAGTAACCACTCTGAGCAGGCTTCTCTCTGCAAGGACTGGGAAGATAGAGGCATTTGTAATTGTTTCACAAAGCACTTGAGAATATGGCCAGCTTAATTCTAGATTCTGGGAGTTCAGAAACTTTGTCTTCTTTCTCTAATTAAAAGGCAAAGAGATGGGGCTATGAATTTGCTCCTGTGCATCACCGGAGCTTGCTGGGTCCACGAAGGCTGTGGCTGACAGCTGCAGCTTCTCTGATTTCAGTTTCCCAATTTTTGCAGTTCCCTTCTGTCACTGCTGCATGGACCCCAGAGCAAAGCTTCAAGATCAGAGGAGACTGAAGAGACACAATGATTTGGTGCAGTGTGTGGGTCCAGGGAAAAGAACTAGAAAGAACATTATGGGATGGCAGTTGTTTGAATATATACTGCCCAGTAGATAATATTCCAGTGCTAAGTCTCTTAGACATGGTAATAAGGGTATGGGTTATGTCGGAGAAGGTCTAGCTCTTCAGGGACACATGGTGACTAAGAGAATATCTCGTATCATGATGGCTACAGCTTTCAAATAGTTCATTAAAAGAAGAGCTGCGTCCCTGTATCTACAGTCATTATGTTGGTGCCAAAGTTATTACGGTTTTTGCCATAAACGTCATGGCAAAAACCATAGTCATTGTTTACCAACCTAATGCACCTATATCTATATATATCAAGACACAGAAAGGTAACGAGAGAGACAGAAAGCAAACGTGACAAAATGGTGAATCTAGGTGAAGGGGATATAGGTGTGGATTTTTCTACTCTGAGGTGGGTTTGATGTTAAAATACATGTGTCTCTTTGTTATCTATTACAAAATGTATGTTGTATATGTTATAGGTTATATACATATTGCATATAAGATTGCCCTACTTACAGTGTGTGAGTCTCAAGCAGAGAAACCCAGGCCCTTGGGGCTTCAGAGCTTATTGGTGAAAGAGATGAAAGTTTCTGGAATGCTGACCCCAGGATTCCCTGGGAGTTGCCTGCTTGAGCTTGGAATGCCAGGTAACCATGCTGGGATGGCCTTGAGAGCCCCTCACAGCCCCTCATACCTCATAGAGTGGACAGAGCATCAGGGACTTGAGTGACCTGATCATAATCACACAGCTAGTCCCCAGGCAGGGCCAGGGACCGAGTCTACAGCTGGGGACCCAGGACCTAGTCCAGCAAGGCCAACATAGCCACCCTGGGACAGTCATTTGGAAACCTCACTCTGTGTAGTTTGCAAAGATGAATCAAAACCCTCAGAGCTGCTTCTAAATTTAGCAGGCAGGCACTCTGCACTAGAGAGAGGGTTCCTTAGAACTTGTGGAAACACCCGCTCGCAAAGAGCATGCTGGGAAGGTGCAAAGGAAATATTGCAAAAGACTCAGTGGGTAGTTTGCTTAACAGGGAAGAGGGGATAGGCAGAAATATGCAGAAGTGGAGACTTCCCCCCAAATTCACACAGAGGAGTCAAAGGGCTTTGGACTTAAAGGTAGAGGTATGAGTTTTTAATAGACACTTACCAAGGATCTAGTACAGATGAGGCTCTGAATTTATTCTCTGTCATTTCTTTAGTAGAGCTTTATAGAGCAAGGCATATTCCAGGAGCTGGGATTTAGCTGCAAACAAAAGTGCAAAAACCCTTCCCTTCCCTGTGCTTAACTTAAAGGAGACTGCAGAGACATGGTGACTTGGTGCAATGTGTGGGTCAAGGGAAAGAACTACAAAGAGCATTATGGGGTGGCAGTTATTTGCATATATACTACACAGCAGATACTACTGCTTCCCACAGGAGTCCTATGCGAAAGACTGAATATGTGACTATCAGTTATGGTGACCCATCGGGGAAACTTAATGAGTTGATGGGACATGGGCTCAGATGTGCTACTTTGCACAGGTGGTCAGTTGTATGGAGGATGTGCTCTCTCTAGAGGTATCATTAGTCTGAGAACTGTAGGAAGAAAGGAACATGTCCTAGCCAGTCTTGGGACAAGCTAGGACATGAGAGATGTGTGCAAAGGGGCCGCTGGTTTAACACAAGCTTTAAACGTTTTGGAGAAAGACACAATCAGCCCTAAAGATACTCAAGTCAAAGGCAGAGGCAGGCAAGAGAGAGGCCCATAGAGTGGGTTCCTGATCAAGGGCACAGGAGGAGCTGCTGAAGAAGGAAAAAGGCAGATGCAGAGCCCTAGAGGTCAGGGCTGCAGGCTATTCTCTGCCTTTTGCCAGTGGGTCATTGGGTGACTGGTATGCTGCTGCTAACCTTCCCCAGCCCCCAGCCTGGGGGGTTTATGACCTCTCGTTTGCCTCCTGGAGTAACTGAGGAAACTCAGTAGGTTTGAGAAAGTGATCCTCATACTGGGCACTGTGCTATCCTGAAGCCTGGGCTGTGCCAGAGCAGGGGGATGGAATGGAGGTGTCTGCCCTGGGCTCAGCCAGAGAGGGCAGGGCTGAACCTTGATGCCATGCTAGACAGGTGACTCAGGTCTTAGGCCTCCATTTTCAGTAACCCCAAAGGGGTTCTCAACCTCAGCACTTTTGACGTTTTGGATCAGAATATTTTCCGGGCGTGTGTGTGTGTCTGCGCATGTGTGCGTGCGTGTGTGCGTGTGTGCGTGCGTGTGTGTGTGTGTGTGTGTGTGTGTGTGTGGTGGGGCTGCAGGGCTGGCCTGTGCATTGGAGGATGTGCCATGGCATCTCTGGACTTGACCCACTAGATTGAGCTCCCTGGCACGCATCTCAGAAGCCTGCTGTATAGCAAGGCATCTTTGGGTGGCTGTGTCACCTGTCCTTCCTCTCCACCATCATACATGTGACCCAAGAACAGGAACTGGATTGTGGTCTGTTCAGGAATCCCTGGGAATTAGGGCTTAGAAGCTCCAGTATGGGCAGCCTGTGGGCTGCATCTTAAAGGAGAAGTAGTTTGCTGTCAAGAACTAGGGTGAAAGCATGTGAGCCATGAGCTACCTAAGCGCATTAGGGGAAGAGCAGGAGGTGTACTTCTCACTTTGGAGGCCCATCCAAGAAGGACTGTACTGTGAGTTCATTCTCATGTCTTCCCTGCTACTCCACTACCCTAACCATTCCTCTCCCAGCCATTTTCCATAGTTCACACACCTTTTTCTCCTAATCCATGAAATGTCCTGAGTCCAAGAAGGTTGTCATTTATTCAAGCATGCATTTCGTGCTCTATACATTCAGTCATTCATTCAACAAACATTTGTTAGCACTCACTGTGTGCCAGGCACTACGCATGTAACTGTACTAAGTGCCAGGCAAGACGAGGCCCGACCCTTAAGGAGCTAAAAGCCAAACACTCTTTATCCTGGTTTCCTGGGCCCAGCAAAATTCATCACATATTTGCTGAATTACTTCATTTTGCCAACATCTATTGTAAACTTCTTGTGTATATAACCCATGCTCAGACGACAGATGGGGAAAGAATTATCAGATAGAACCTGAATGTGTCTCCATCCCTCCCTGCCCTCAAGGAGTTTCTGATCTAGCAGAGGAGACACACACACATATCAAAACCCTAGGGTGTAAAGAAAGATGTCAGTAGGGAGAGGGCCAGGTCAAGACCAAGAAACCTCCAGGGCTCCTGGTTTCACATGGGAACTTCATGGCACTGAGGCGTGGCGGGACCATGTTAGATTCCATCCCAGCAGCTTGATCTTCAAGGTCCATGTACTGAGTCAGCACAAGAAGCAAAGACAGAAACCCTTAGCAGGTGATGCCCCCACCTCAAGTGTAGGCATGGGGTCAGCCCAGGCTCTGCTGCCCTGGCCGAATGACACCATCAGGAGGTCAGGCTTTAGGACTCACAAAGACACCCAGTACCATCTGTGTAGGAAGCAGCTGATTGCCAGAGGGCTTTGCAAATTAATTAGCTATTGGCGCCCAGACTAATGGCCATAGGCAAATAACAAAAATGCCAGCCGTGCATCGATTGATAATCACTGAATCAAGCACTAGGATGTGGTCATCACCTTCATTAAAGTGAAATGTTCCCCTATGTACAAACTAGCTTTCCACACTTAATGTCAGGAGCCAGTGGTTGTATTTCTCCAGTTGGGGGTTGATGGGTCTCCCAAGGCAAGCAATAAAAAGCCACTTCTCCAGCTTCAGGTCTCAGAGGAGCTCCAGGTTCTAGGAGGTTAAGAGCTCCTAAGGCAATTCGGCCTCACTTGGCAGATGTGATGTTGAAGCCCCACGCTGGGTCAGAGGTCACAGCTTGGACCAGTATGAGCAGATTTCCAGTCCTACTTTATAGCTTGATTTTTTTTTCCTCTTTCACCATAAATGTTAAAAGTTTGGAAGAAGAAAAAGGAAGTCTTGGAAACTGGAAATCTTTCTCTCAATGGAGAAAATCAAGTGTAAACTAATTTATTTGGTAGAGATGTTCAATACCACTTATTGTATGCAAGGCATTATGCTTGGTGCCACAAAACTGTTGATGGGATTCTCGTATCAAACCCTTTGACATTCAAGATCCTATGCAAGATAGAAGTTCTTGAGAGTAAAGTTTTGCCCCCTCTATGGCCAGGTAAGTCTGACCCACTCATTCAATAATTTAATAGATTTTTTAACCCTTTCTATGTATTAGGCATTGCTCTGGTTACAGAGTTATAGAAATAAATGAGTAAGTCTTAGAAGGGAACTGAGGGTATGGGGACAGTAAGAAGAACTCTCCCCTTAAAAGTGTGACATTTGAAATGAGTTCAGAGTGACTCTGGCATAAAAATCAAGACATAAAAACACCAGGCGAAGGACATAACGACTGCCAAGGTCTGGGGCTAGAAATGCTTGTGTTCAAGGAGCAGACGGAAAGGGAGGACGAGCATGGAGGTTCACGCCTGTAATCCCAGCACTTTGTGAGTTCAAGGGGGGCAGATCACGAGGTCAGAAGATCGAGACCATCCTGGCTAATACAGCAAAACCCTGTCTCTGCTAAAAATACAAAACATTAGCCAGGTGTGCTGGCATGTGCCTATAGTCCCAGCTACTCAGAAGTCTGAGGCAGGAGGATTGCTTGAACCCTGAAAGTGAAGGTTGCAGTGAGCGAAGATCATGCCACTGTACCCCAGCCTAGGTGACAGAGCAAGACTCCGTCTCAAAAAAAAAAAAAAAAACACCAAAAGAAAAGAGAATTAATATTGGGGAAATGCAACTTGGCTCTTGCTTATATTACATATTTAGTCTTTCTACTCACTCTATGTAATCTAGATTTCACCTGAAAAAAACTGGTGCTTATAGGGCTTAACTTACTTGTCTCCAGTCACCCAGCTGATGAGTGGCACCACTGGACCTAGGCTCATGGGATCTAGAAATAGGAAATTTGCTGTCACTATTTTACTGGCCTCCCATTGGGTCTTCCCAAGTCCCACCTCTCCCTCCCAATTCTCTCTTCCCATTCTTTTTCAGTCCTGTGTCCCCAAATGAGACTCAGACCCTGCTGCCATCCTCCTCAAGCAGCTGCCCAAAACTCAAGGCCATCTTCATCCCTTTCCCACAGGATCCACTTCACTGCTTTCCTAGCATCTGAAGCTTATCAATCTGTTCTCCATCCTCCTTATCAGCCCCATGGCAATGTCAGCACTCAAGGCCTCCGTGCCCACTCACCATAGGAACTCCCCTGCCATTGTGCACTGCAGACAAGCCATCACCTCTTCCTCATGCACTTTGCCACTGTGCCACTGCCATTCCATACCTGTGTGGATGCCTTTCCCCCTGCAAGGGCATGGGGCAGGTCCCTTCAGGCCCAACCCAGACCTCACCTTGTCCATGCATCTTCCCAGATGCCCCTCACCCAAAAATGATTGCTCCCTCTAAGAATGCCCCTTGGTGTTTTATCTGCAACATAGGAATGGGACACATTGCATATTGGAGCCACAAGCAAGAGGATTTGAGTTACTTAGGAGCTGTGTAACCTTGTGGGGCTTTCTGATTCTTTCTCTCTGCCTAGTAGTATTGCTGATACTGCTTTATCATGAGGGTCCATACATAATCATGTGTACAGCCCACCTGGTCTAGTGCAAAGTGCATAGAAGGGGACCAACCCCTGCCTCCTTAGAACTTAGAGTTTTTGAAAGTCAGACCAATAGAAAGATAGTGAAGGTTGGTGTTAAGAGACACCCTTAGAAGAATTCCCCTCATGAGACCTGACAACACCCAACACCCCCAACACCCTACACCTTACACCATACACCCTGCATCATACACCATACACCCTATACCATACACCTCACACTCTACACTCTATACCCTACAGCCTATACCCTACACCCTACAGCATGTACCCTATAGCATATACCCTATACCCTGCACCCTACACCCTACACTCTCTATACCCTATACCCTATAACCTACATGCTACACCATACACCCTATACCATACACCTCACACCCTACACCCTATACCATATACCTCACACCCTACACCCTATACACTACACCCTATACACTACACCCTACAGCATACACCCTACAGCATACACCATACACCTCACACCCTACACTCTACCCTACACACTATACCCTACAGCATACACCCTATACCCTACACCATGCACCCTATACCCTACACCCTATACCCTACACCTCACACCCTACACTCTATACACTATACCCTATACCCTACACCCTACAGCATATACCCTACAGCATACACCCTATACCCTACACCCTACACTCTATACCCTACACCCTATACCCTACATGCTACACCATACACCTCACACCCTACACTCTATACCCTACAGCCTATACCCTACACCCTACAGCGTATACCCTACAGCATACACCATATACCCTACACCCTACACTCTATACCCTACACCCTATAACCTACACCCTACACCATACACCTCGCACCCTACACTCTGTACACTACACCCTATACCCTACACCCTTCATCCTACACCATACACCTCACACCCTACACTCTACCCTACACCCTATACCCTACAGCATACACCCTACACCATGCACCCTATACCCTACACCTCACACCCTACCCTCTATACACTATACCCTATACCCTACACCCTACAGCATATACCCTACAGCATACACCCTATACCCTACACCCTACACTCTATACCCTATACCCTACATGCTACACCATACACCTCACACCCTACACTCTATACACTACACCCTATACCCTACACCCTAAAACATACACCCTACATCCTACACCATACACCTCACACCCTAAACTCTACCCTACACCCTATACCCTACAGCATACACCCTATACCATGCACCCTATACCCTACACCCTACACCCTGCACCCTATACCCTACACTCTATACCCTACACCCTATATCCTACATGCTACAGCATATACCCTACACCCTACACCATATACCTTACACCCTACACCCTGTACCATACACCCTACATCCTACACCATACACCTCACACCCTACACTCTATACCCTACAGCCTATACCCTACACCCTACAGCATACACCATACACCCTGTACCCTACACGCTACAGCATACACCCCACAGCCTACACCCTACACCATACACCTCACACCCTACACTCTATACACTAAACCCTATACCTTACACCCTACATCCTACACCATACATCCTACACCATACCCTCACACCCTACACTCTACCCTACACACTATACCTTACAGCATACACCCTACACTGTGCACCCTATACTCTACACCCTATACCCTACACCTCACACCCTACACTCTATACACTACACCCTATACCCTACACCCTACAGCATATACCCTACAGCATACACCATATACCCTACACCCTATACTCTATACCCTACAACCTATACCCTACATGCTACAGCAATCACCCCACACCCTACACCCTACACCATACACCTCACACCCTACACTCTATACACTACACCCTATACCCTACACCCTACAGCATACACCCTACATCCTACACCATACACCTCACACCCTACACTGTACCCTACACCCTATTACCCTACAGCATACACCCTATACCATGCACCCTATACCCTACACCATGCACCCTATATCCTACACCCTACACTCTATACCCTACACCCTATATCCTACATGCTACAGCATACACCCTACACCATATACCTCACACCCTACACCCTATACCCTACACCCTACAGCATACACCCTACACCCTACACCTTATACACTATACCCTACAGCATACACCCCACACCATATACCTCACACCCTACACTCTATACCCTACACCCTATAGCATGCACCCTACACCGTACACCCTACAGTGTACACTCTACACCATACACCCTACACAGTACACCCTACACCCTAAACCATACACCTTACACCCTACACTCTATACCCTACACCCTGCAGCATACACCCTACATGGTACACCCTACACCCTATACCCTACACCCTAAACCATACACCTCACACCCTACATTCTATACCCTACACCCTACAGCATACACCCTACACGGTACACCCTACATCATACACCCTACACTCAAACCATACACCATACACATGGGAAGACTTTGCCTCTTCTCTGTGTCCTAAGTTCCTATTCTTGGAACTTACAGTTTTTGCAAGTCAGACCAGTAGAAAGATAGGGAAGGTTGGTGTTATGAGACACCCTTGGAAGAATTCCCTTCATGAGGCCTGACAACACTCAACACCATCAACACCTTGTGCCAAAATAGGAACTTTTGAAAGTCAGACCAATAGAAAGATAGGAAAGCAGGGAGTAGAAAGACGAAATACGTAGTATAAAGAATGTGTAGAGATGCTTCCCTTTCCTTTCAATTTGGAGCCTGGGCTTGGGAAGGCAGGAGTGTATCTAATCATGACCATGGAGCCTAAAACAGAGACTACCCCCAAAGACGTGATCCATAACTATCCCTTCAATAAAAGAGTAAATGAAGCTTGTACCTTCTGAATTAAAGTACATAAGTTGTAAATGGTGACTTTTCACCTCTGGGGAAGACAATAAGCTAACTATGAAAACCGTCTTGCGGGGAGAGCAGCCCCTATTGTTTCTCTGGAGATAAAAGTTTATGTTTCTGGAACATCTCCAAAGTTGGATAAGTGGTCCATCTGGATGAGCTGATTTCTCCAGCTGGAGTGGAACCTAAATGTATATGTCATCAGAATCTTTGGAAGGTCTTTCGGCACTAGCGATATGCTCAGGAAGAAGGAAAAAAATAGACACTTGATGTCCACCACAGCTGTCTGCCGTGAAGAGCTGCACAGATAGGTTGATTCATTCAAGCTGTTCTCATGTGTCATTGCTCAACATAGACCCACTACCTCCACGCTGGGGGAGACCTTACTGTTCTCAGCCTTGCAAGGGTTGATAAAGAGGTCAGCAGTGTTCCCAGAGATTGGGAAGTTCTCTGAGCAGGACCCAATTTCAGTTGTTTGCAACATTGCTTTCTTTGCTCACTTTCTGTAACTGCACTCCCATGTAAGCCTTCCTGCCTCTGGGGGATTGTCACACAGGCCCCACTGGAGAGAACACAGCTCCAACAGAAATGCAGAGGAGGAAACAGGCATCATTTCTAAGCAAAGAGGGATCTAGACAGGAATGTTGTTGAAACATTATATTTTATCTTCCATTGGTCCTACTTAGAGTCTATCTTCTGCAAAGGGCACAGAGATCCTTGGGAATTCTGTTTAAGGACACAGACAAGAGGCAAAGTCTTCCCATGTGTATGGTATAGGGTGTAGGGTGTAGGGTGTTGATGGTATTGGGCATTGTCAGGCCCCATGAAGGGAATTCTTCCAAGGGTGTCTCATAACACCAACCTTTCCTATCTTTCTATTGGTCTGACTTTCAAAAACTGTAAGTTCCAAGAAGACAGGGAGTGTATCCGTTTGGCCAGTTATTGACGGCTAGTCTTGGCACTTTGCATGCCTGGGGCAACCAGCAAAGGTCCACTGGAAAGAAGAAGGGAAGGAGGGCAGAAAAGACAGGGAGCAAATTAAGAAAAAACTTCCCCTCCCCATAGATTGCAAACTTTCTTGAGGCCTTAATCATTTTCATTCCTTGTAGCATAGGGCACATAGGAGACGCTCCCAGACACCCATGGAATTATCCTGATAATCAACCAGCTCTCTGCAGAAGAGCAGGCTGTGGGCCCAGGGAAAGTGGAAACAGAGGCTGGACACTGAGTGATAATGCCTTTGCGATTAGCTTCCTGACATCACCAGAGTCAGGCCTCTTAAACACTCTGCCCTGGTATTGTCATCTCCTAAACAGTAATGCCAAGAAACCTTGCCCACCCGCTTCTAAATGTGCTTGAACAGCACAAAATCAGGGTAGAATCTGGAACAGCATTATTATGACCTTTATTAAGGTTTCCACTAATGCCCTTGTTCTATGATGCCTTGATACTTTCATGACATGTACTTTTTTCTAAAGATTCTGTTATTGTTCTCAAAAGAAAAGTAGGCTGGGTGCAGTGGCTCATGCCTGTAATCCCAGCACTTTGGGAGGCTGTGGTGGGCGGATCACAAGGTCAAGAGATTGAGACCATCCTGGCCAGCATGGGGAAACCCCATCTCTACTAAAAATACAAAAATTAACTGAGCATGATGGCACGCACCTGTAGTCCCAGCTACTCGGGTGGTTGAGGCAGGAGAATAGCTTGAAACCAAGACGTGGAGGTTGCAGTGAGCTGAGATTGCACCACTGCACTCCAGCCTGGTGGCAGAGCAAGACTCCATCTCCAAAAAAAAAAAAAAAAAAGCAAACTTAAAGCTAGCCTCAATTTAATTTAAAACAGTGCCATCCAGTTATAACCTACTGGATGGGTGTGAAATCATCTGTCAGTTTGCTTCGGTGCCCACTGAGCTACAACTAATTACACTTAGTTGTCGTGTGGGGCAGCCATGGAGGAGAGCTGTGAGTAGGCAGACCTTGTTGCTATAGAAACATTTTTGGCCAAAACAAAATTTCAATCCCAAAAGCCATTTTTAGGCTGGAAAAATTTACTTGAGTAGCAATAATAAATAATTATAACCTGTAAAGTACTATGCAGGTGCCAGTTATCATTATTTATTATTGCTAATACTTTATAACCTGTAAAGTACTATACAGATGTCAGTTATCAAGTACTTTTTGAAACTGGTACTTAATTTTCACGAGAAGTCTTTGAAATATCAATCATGATTTTAACAACTGCTGCTACTATTTATTAGAAACTTGAACCATTGTAAGTGCTTTACATGTTATCTCATCAATTCATCTTAGCAAATGAATGAGGTAAATATTCTCATCCTTATTTTATAATAGGGTAAACTGAGGCCCGGGGCCTTTAAATAGCTTCCTTAAGAACACACAGCTGGTTAGAGAGAGTGTTGGACTCGAACCTGGGCTGATGGACCCCATGACCCATGCTTTTGATGCCATACCTTGACACATGTCATATACCCATTTTACAGATGGGGAAATGGGAACCCAGAGAATGAAATCAATTACCAAGTTGTCAGTGCAGGACTCAGTAAGATTTCTCTAATCTGAAAGCCCATAGTCTGTCCATTTTTTTCTCCATTTCTTTAAAATAATAATTTCTGCTTTTCATCTGACAGATTTGAAGAGGATAACATTAGAATTGTGTGATGTGGGTTTCAAAATCTCAGTAGGCTCAGGGAGTCACGCACGCCCTTCTCACACAGTGCCCTGAGGCCCTGTCCAGGTTTTGGCGAAGCCGCCTCCTCTTTGGATGGCCCCTCTGCAGGATGGCCGCCTCCTCTTTGGATGGCCCCAGTGGTTCCCAGTTTTCCCCCCTGGATCCCCTCTTTATGCATGGAATCACCTCAGTCACTCAGCCCAGGTTGTGCCTCTGTCGCACTGTCCTCTGAGAGGTGACCCTGATCCCTCCCAGGCACCTTCTATGCCATTTCCTCTCTTGTACTTATGAGGCCATTTCCACCCACCAGCGTCTCAGAATTTTCTGCGTGCATTGTGTTTTCTAGGGTAGACATGGTGAGTCCTTTCTGCTGGTCAGGAGCTGGCCCATGGCATTTACTAGAGGAATGAGAGAGGAAGCAAAGAAAGGAGAGAAGAAATGGAGAGAGGGAGCAGTCTAGGGGTGACTGAAGGAAAATAGAAGAGACTTTGTCTCTCTCTGGGCAGTCCCTACTGCTCTAGCTCTTCTCCTGGGCCCTGAAACAACACTGCAGGAATAAATGAGTAGAACGAAGCAGTCAGGTTTTACAAGTTATAATGATGAAATTATTTTCAAAGGGAAACATATGCCCATGTGTATGTATGAAGTGCTCATTGACAATGGAAGGGAGGCTCAGGAGCCTGCATTTTAAATTCTCTTTCAAATAAGAGGGCAGCCATTGCCTCGGCTATCACTCATGGTGTCACTTTAAACGTGTGACACCTTTGCCTGGGAAATCAGAAATTTTCTAGTGCCAAGCATTTAAATGGCTTCTGACAGCCAGAAGGTGACAGAGGCAATTAGATTTCATGTTTGTAACAGATGGAAAAGGCATTTTGTCAAGTCTGTAAGACCTGTAGGAAAACATGACAGGTGCCTGTTCTGAACTAAAGAGGCAAAGCCAAGAATCAGGTCCTCTCCATTTCCCAGCAGAAGTGCCCAGGAGAAACCCCTTAGAGGGCTCCCCCATGGGGTCCTGGGAAGGCCTCCACACTGTGCCTCCACAGGCAAAGGGGACAGTTATACAGCTAGACCACAGGGACTGCCGTGTCTGTCAAAGATGTCTGCAGAAGGCAGGTTGAGTGCAGATTCTGTTTGGCACATAGAGGGTTGATAGTGCCATGGCTTTGGAGACAAATAGCCAGAATCCAATTCCCCAGCAGTGGGTGATATGGGGCAAGGTTGTTTACCCTCTCTGAACCCCACCCTTTAATAAAAGAGGCACAGTTCTGTCTCCCTGCTGCAGAGGTTTAGTGAGCACATGAGCATGTCAAGTGCTTAGAGCACAACAGCGCCCCATTACTTTTTGGTACCTTCCTTTTCTTTACTCCACGTGTAGACACAGTTGGTGGGTGATTTCAGCTGGCAAATATAAAAATATACCAAGGTACAGTCTCTCTGTAGGACAGGTTAGCAGTCTACTGTGAAAAAAATTTTTTGTCAGGCACAGTGGCTCATGCCTGTAATTCCAGCACGTTGAGAGGCCAAGGCAGGCGGATCACAAGGTCAGTAGATGGAGACCATCCTGGCCAACATGGCAAAACACCATCTCTACTAAAAATATGAAAAATTAGCCTGGCGTGATGGCATGTGCCTATATTCCCAGCTACTCAGGAGGCTGAGGCAGGTGAATCGCTTGAACCTAGGAGGTGGAAGTTGCAGTGAGCTGAGATCACACTACTGCACTCCAGCCTGGGTGACAGAACAAGACTCCTTCTCAAAAAAAAGAAAAGTTTTTATCTATAGATTATAAAATATCTATCTATAGAATGCAAGGCAGAGCTTGTGGACCTTGCACTAGGCAAGGGTTTTTTTTAGATAGGACACTAAACCTAAAGCAGCAAAAGAAAAAATAGATATATTGGATTTCTTCACAATTAAGAAAATTCTGTACTGCAAAAGATGCCATCAAGAAAGTGAAAAGAAAATCCACATAATGGGAGAAAATATTTGCAAATTATGTATCTCATAAGGGGCTTACACCAAGAAACATAAAGAACACTTAAAACTGAATAATAAAAAGACAAATAACTCAATCTGAAAATAAGCAAAGGCTCTGAATAGACATTTCTCCAAAGAAGATGTACAAATGCACCCATCAGCACAGCAAAAGACTCTCAGCACTATTAGTCAGTCATTAGGGATGTGCAAATTAAACCCATAATGAGTTATTAACCCACACACTAGGACGCCTATAATAATAACAATTTTTGAAAACCAGATGGTAAGCGTTACTGAGGATATGAAGAAGTGGGACCATTCTGATATTGTTGGTGGGAACATAAAATAATGCAGCCACTCTGACAGTTTGGCAAGTGCTCAGAAGGTTAAACACAGAGTTTGCATGTGACCTAGCAATTCCACCTCCTGGTATACATTCAAGAGAAATGAAAACATGCATCCATATAAGAACTTGAATGTGAATGCATTATCCATAACTGGCAAAAAGTGGACAAAACCCAAATGCTCACCAGCCAACGACTAGATAAGCAAAATATAGTTTCTCTATACAATGAAATATAATTCAGCAACAAAAAGACAGTACTAATACCTGCTATACTATGGATGAAGTAAAAGAAGCCAGACACAGAAGGCTACATATTATTTGATTCCATTTATATGAAATGTCCAGAGCAGGCAAATCTATAGAGACAGAAAGTAGATTAGTGATGGCCTGGGGCTGGGAGTGAGGTTGGAGAATGGGGAACGACTGCTAATGGGCACAGGATTTCTTTGTGGGATAATGAAAATGTTCTAAAATTAGAAGTGGTGATGATTGCACAACTCTGTGACTATAATTGAAAACCATTGAATTAAGTGGATGAATTCCGTGGTATGTGAATTATATCACAAGAACACAATTTCTCAAAGTTAGCTATAGATACCAAGAAACATAGCTTAAAATGCTAGCTAAATGTTTATCATACAACACAAATATTCTTCTCTAATACAGATTTTCATGTGGTACCTTTTTAGTGAGAAACTATTAAAATGTCATGGAAACAACTCATTCAATACGTTTTTATCTTTTTTGATGAAAAACTATACCTTTTGACCCAGTAATGAGTAATGCCTTTGTAGAAGGAAATCATCATGGATATGTGAATAGATTTGGCTATAAAGATATACATTGCAGTATTATCTGTAACATAATAAAACCTGAAACAATCATATCTGTCATTTATTAAATACTTACAATGTGTAATGCACCATTCTGTTACAGGAAAACATCTTATTTCTTCAGTACAACAATCCTATGGGGAAGCTCTCAATATTATATTCCTTACAGATGAGGAGAGTCTCAAATCAAACAGCTGCAAATCGGAGCTGGGATTTGTAGCCAAGACTGTCATACTTCATGGCCTGCAGGTGCCCCAATCTGTCTATAACATTCTCCTTAATAACCTAAAATCCTAAATTTAATTAGCATGCTGGCATTGAAAACAATTTTGTAAATAAATAAGTAGTGACATAGAGTGATATTCACAATGGATCGTTAGGTGAAAAAGACAGGCTCAAAAGCAATCAGCTCTCTATATTTCCTGAATATATGTGTGTACACACACACACACACACACACACACACACACACACACACATGCACACACACGACTTGCTAGAGGCTAACAGCATTTAATAGTGGTTTTCTTTGGGAGGATTCTGTGCAATTTTAATTTTCTTTGTTTTGTTCACCTGTATTTTCTGTTTAGGGTCTGCTATTTTTGCTTTACAAATTGCAGTGGCCATTCTGTTGTCCCTTTAAATAAGCTAAGGTAGTACTGATAGATACAGAGCAATATATGGCAGCCTTTTATGAGAGTGCAAAAAGGATTGCATTTATGCTGATCTGTGAAGACAGCAAGGTTTATTGCTGGGACCTCTTCTGTCAGCCAGAACCACTGCCTTGCTCCCTTGTGGGGTGAGGGGGTCTCATTTCTGTCCTACTTCTTATTGTCCCTATAAAGGTTTTCACAATGGACTTGGCCATGTCACTTTTCCACTGATATGCTTACATGCTAAGTTATAATGCCTGCTTCCCTCTTGACAAGGATCATTACATTTTAGTGTGCAATTCATCTTTTAAATGTAATTTAAATTTCTCTAATTAAAAATTTAACATTAATTCACTGGAGACAAGTTAGAATATTCTGAAAAGTATAAAAAAGTCAATAGAACTCCCCCATCATTCACTCACCTTGAATTGTAAGAAGGCTCTGTGGATTGATCAAGTCAGACTATTCAAATAAACCCAGTGGGACCAGGCAGCAGGAGGTGCCCTGGGACTGAAGGCCTGTGAATGTCACGTGACCTCCTCCAGCTGTTGAGACAGCACAGCCCAATGGGAAACAAAAACCTGGGGCCAGAAAACCTGGGTCTTAACCTCTTTCATCCGCTACTAGCAGGTCTTTAAACTTCTTAGACACGCTTTCTTAAGTATATCCCAAATTCTTCTCAGAATGAAGTGGGTCATACACAGAAGAATGATTCTTAAGAAAGTCAGTGGATTGCAGTATCTCACACCTGTAATCCCAGCACTTTGGGAGGCCTAGGTGGGTAAATCACTATGTCAACAGATCAAGACCATCCTGGCCAACATGGTGAAACCCAATCTCTACTAAAAATACAAAAATTAGCTGGGTGTGGTGGTATGTGCCTGTACTCTAAGCTACTTGGGAGGCTGAGGCAGGAGAAATGCTTGAACCCAGAAGGCACAGGTTGCAGTGAACTGAACTACATGCCACTGAACTACACCCTGGGTGGCAGAGTAAGACTCTATCTCAAAAAAAAAAAAAAAAAAAAAAAAGGAAAAAAAAGAAAGTAGCATTTTCAGTAATACTGGTTTTTCCTACTTCCTAGGATGGTAGTGGGAATTTGAAAGAGCAATAGAGGGAAGAGCTCTGTGTTAAGCAGAATGGAGCACAGTTGTACATGTGAATCAAAGTGACTTGGGATAGATTCTCTATTGTCTCACTAGGCCTTTTCAGTCTGCAGACCACGGTGTATTTTTGAGCCCTGTGGCATAATGGAGAAGCCAGGCTCCCCTCCCCTTCATCTTTCTCCTCTTCCTCCTCCTCTCCTCTTCCTCCTCTGTTTTTGAGCTCTGTGGCTTGATGGAGAACCAGACTCTCCTCTTCCTCCTGCTCCTTCTCCTCCTCCTTCTCTCCCCACTGCCCCACCACCCTTGCAAGGAACTTGCTGACAAGTCGCCATCCGCTAGCCACTCATGAGTGGAATGGAAAATAAGCGTCTGTGATGTGCTTAGTGATTGCTGTTTTCATGGGTAGGTGGCACAGTATGGGGCAAATGGTGAAAGCTTTGTAATCCTAGCCCTGCTACTGATCAGTTCGATGCCTTTGGAAATATTACCTATCCACTCCAGGCCTCAATCTCTCTGTCTGTAAAATAGGGATAATAATATTATACTTAGGGGTTGTTTTGAAGATCATGAAAGAAAATGTGAATAAATGACTTGATCCTTAGAAGGTGCCTTTTAAGTGTTTAATTATTTTCTGCTTCCCTTTAAGTAAGCACACACACACATACACACATGCACACACACACAATTTTTATATAAAAAAGAAGGAATAGCATTCACTAGGCATCCTTCAAATCTTACATTTCAGATGGTCTCCTAGATCATGACTATACCAACAGGTAGCTTTGATGCCTTTTAAGAAAGCAGGAGTGATCCTAGCACTTTGGGAGGTTAAGGCTTGAGCCCAAGAGTTTGAGGCCAGCCTGGGAAACATGGCAAGACCCTGTCTCGATATATAAAAAAATTATTGGATTAGCCAGGAATGGTGGCACATGCCTGTGGTTCCAGCTACTCTAGAGGCTGAGATAGGAGGATCGCTTGCACCCAGAAGGTTGAGGCTGCAGTGAGCTGCGTTCACTCCACTGCACTCCAGTCTGGGCAACAGAGCAAGACCCTGCCTCAAAGGAATAAATAAAATAAAATAAAATAGAAAGCAAGAGTGAAACCTTAGCCTGATATTCAAAGGACATTGACCAAGGGCTAAGCTACCTTCTGCTTTTTGCACCCAAATTCCATGGGCTTTCACCAAGTGAAACCAAGAACTGCTGATTCTAAGAAGGAAGGAGAAGTGCATTCTTATGCCCTAATACTGGGGTTTCAAGATGAAAGGTGTGTTAATTACCACCCCTCTGATGGAAGTTTTGCCAAAATCGAAGTGTTACAAATTAGATTAAAACTCAGACTTTAGAGATCAAGGAAAGGAGATGATTTTCAGTGTAGGAAACATGCAAGAGAATACAAATATAAACTTGGATGTATAGCAGTTTAGAAAAACGTCCATCTGTGCTTTAGTTTCCAGAGCTCTCTCCCTAAGCTATCCTGGCTGCTCAATAGCATGCCCCAAGTCAGCTGGCCCACGACACCTTGGTGGCACCTTCCAGGTGTGAGTGAGTTCCCAGGAGAGGTTGGTGTGAGGCCAGAGGCATGGCGCTCTGGATCCCACACTACCCCTTTTTCTTAAGACTTAACAAGTCACTGATGGACTCCCTGCCTCAGATGATTCTTGTTCCAGTCCATCCCACAGTCAACTGGCCAAGCCACCAAGCTGCCATTCACTCCAGTTCACTTCTGTTTCACGCATGGTGTTCCCCACCTTGTGCTGGGCTCTGGGGATAAAGGAATAACTACCTCCCAATCCCCACCAGCAGAAGCTCACTTTCAAGAGGTGCTGATGCTCCATCCTTCAGTGAGGGCCTGTTGAGTGCTATGAACCATTTTCAGCTCTAAGAATGCAAACACAAAGGACCCAGTGACAGGAAATTCCTAAGTCCTTTCTGTAATACCCCATTTAAAAGCCTTTATGGATGCCCTATTGCCTGAAATGGAGGCCTGCTTTGTGTCCCAGGGTTGGTGTCTTCTAAATCACATCTCTTACTTAGTCTGGGATTGAATGATCTCTGAAGTTTACTTTTCACTATCTCTCTATGCAAATTCTTCTCTTTATTTAGAAGTCATTGGTCTATCTGCCTGCCATTCATTCATCTGTTCACTCCCTCACTCATACAGTCATTCCCTCACTCATGCAATATACATTTTGAGTTCCAGGCCCAGCCCTTGGGCTGCTGGGTTACTTAGGACCCAGCTCCTGCCTATAACTGGGTAATCAGCTTCTGGCCCTACTGCCATCCCTGCCCACTCCCTCTCAGAATGCTCATCCACGCTGTTTTTCCCATTTATTTCCTCCCATAGAAATCCACACAAGTCCTAGTGATTCTCTGCGTCTTCCTCTGGGCCACCCTAGTGCCCAGAAATCCCTCCCTCCCCTGAATCCCCAAAGCACAAGAATTCTTGGCTCACTACTGCTGATTATTGCAAATAGCTCACCCAGAGGTTTGCCAGTACATGTGTCCTGCTGGATACAGCCACATTTTTAAAAAATATCCACCTAACTGGAGCTTGAGACTTAGGCTTCTTTGTGACTCACTTTGCCTGGAATAAAATAGAGTAAATAAGCCAGCCAGATATTGTCAAGTTTCTAGAGGCCCAATGGTCTGGTCAGGGCCTAAGAGTCACACATCTGGTTTCTCTCAGGAGATGCAGAGAGAAGCCCTGGGTATGGAGTTGGAACACATGGGTTCAGGTTCTGTGCAGCAGAGAATTTCTTCCTGAAAAGACAGTCCTTCCTACCTGATCTAGCTTCATAGTATTGTGGCAGGAAATAAATCGTGAGTCGACAAAAAAGCACCTTGGCCCATGTGTGATACCACAGGGAAGTAAGTTTACCAGCTCTGCAGCTACTCTGCATGTAGAGGCACCTGCCCCGAGTCAGAGGGCGCAAGGGACCTGCTCCCCATCAGCCTAGGTTGTAATAAGTAGTTTCATCAAGTTACCTCACAGGCGTTAAACCATGGGTAACATTCCTGATGATGAATACAACCAACTTTGAGTACAAATTACACATCAGGTATTTTACTTCCATTGTCTCCTTTAATCTGTACTTCTGCTCTGTGAACACTGATCATAATATCCCCATTTTACAGGTTAAGAACTGGAAGCTCAGACAGGCAAAGGAAATTGGCAACATAGCCACGGGCAGAGCTGGAATTAAAACCCCAGTCTGTCTGGAACAAGGGCCATGAGCTTTGTACTTTGCTCTGGCCTCATGCTTTCAAAGGGACAGAAAGAAACTGACCACTGCAAGAATGAGATGGCATAGTGGTTAGAACATGGAGCTCTGGCGCCTGCAGCCTGAGTTCAAATCCTAGCTCTGCCACTCCCAGCTCTGAGACTTGGGGTGAGTGGCTTCAACTCTACCCTGGAGCCCCCTCTAAAGCTGAGATGATACTGTTGTTACGCAGCTCCTAGGGCTGCTCTGAGAACCCTACCTATACACATTCTTCTACAACCCACGCAGAACATGTACAGCCCACATTCAGTGCCAGGTACACAGAAAGTGCTACTTGATGTTCATTCTCCTCTTCATTGTGGTGTCTGTGTGGGGCTGCAGGGCTTTGCAGGAATTAACTCCTTGATTCCATGCAGTGCCTGATGGATGATGAACTCACTGGGCACCTCTTTACTGGGCTTCCCATTCTTCCCCTTTCCCCGTGAGGCCGACACCACTGTAGATGAAGATCCACATTCCAGGGAGGGGTTGAGAAGTGCAAGGGGTGCCAGGAGGGAGGTGGAGTCCACCCAGAGGACCCTCTGAGGCACAGATGCCCCAGGAAAGGGCCACCAGACCTCCTGCTTGTCCAGGGAGCTGCCCACCCACTCCTTGTTTTGCTTACTGGAGCTGCTCTGGGGAGGCCACAGGAGGGATTCCTCCTGGTAAATGCCCAAGGGTCCATTTCAACAAGGGCAGCTGTGTGTGTGTGTGTTTGTATGTATGTGTATTTGTATGGATGTGTCTGAGTGTATGAGTCTATTTGTAGGAGTCGGAGTGTGTCTGTGTGTGTATATATCTTTGAATATGTATCTATGACTGTGTGTGTGTGTCTTGGTGACTGTGTGTGTCTGTGTGTGTCCTGTGCTTATATAAATGTGTATGTGTGTGGGTGTATATTTCTTTCTGTAGCTGGATGTTTCTGTGACTGTGTTTTTCTAAGTGTGGGTCTCCCTGTGTCCATGAGTGTATGCCTGTGTTTTTTTATGTGACCGTGTCTGTGTGTATAAGTGTGTATCTCTGTGTATGTCTCTATGACTGTGTTTACATCTGTGGCAGTGTTTATGCATGTAAATGTGTTTTTCTGTCTGTAGCTCTGTGTGTAAGCATGTGTGCATGTAAGCATATGTGTGTGTAAGCGTATGTCTCTGTTGGGGTGTGTGTGTGTGTGTGTGTGTGTGTATGTCCTTAACCAACTTAGACAAACTTCGAGTCTCCTGGTGCTGCTTTAAAACAAAGCAAGGCTCCTGTGTTATGTGATCTCCAGCCAGTGGCTCACTCTGATCTCCAGGATTTTTAAAAGAGAGAGAGAATCCTAAATCCCAGGATCCTCTGAGAAGCAATAGCAATAAACTCCTTGACTGCAGTGTGTGTTTCCATCTGTGGCTGTGTGTGTGGACATGTGTGCGTGGCCAGGGGAAGGTCTTGACTCCAGAGTGACCATAGAGACTGAGGTCAAGGCAACTCACCATGTTCTGAGGCCCCAAAAAGGAAAGCAGTGGTCAGCAATTGTGGTTTTGGCCTGAACTATTTTTAAAGTTAAAAAAAAAAAACAAACAAACACACAACCAGCGGAAACTCATTGCCATTGAATAGATAGGTCAGATTTAGATAAAGCCAGAACCCAGAGCTGTGGACGTGTAGGTATGACTGGGTGGACTGAGAAGACCTGATCCCTTTACACCCTGTGGGGTCCCATGAATGTCCCTGCACTAACCACAGTGTAGCCATCACTCCCACTGTGCAGAGGACACCCTTCTTCAGCTACCTGGCCTCGAGCATCTTTGTGGTGACACTGTGAAGACTGGTGTATTGTTCTCATCACAGATGGTCACTTGCCCAAGCCCACTTCATCAGGGGGTAACGCAGCTAGGGTTCAGAACGAGCCCTTCTGCCCCAGAACCCATGCTGTCTGCACATCTCTGCCCAGCAACTCCCGTCTGTCCCCGAGGGCTTTGTCTCTAGTCCGGTGCTTTAGAGTGAAGGCAGAGTCGACCGTTGGCTTGCTTAAACACCAATTTTCCATGGTGAAAAAAATGTTTCCTTCAGAAAGATCAATTTAATCAAAATACTTTAAGAAAAAGAAAAGTTCTCTAAGCCATCTTGCAATATCAGTGTGACCCACGCCTTTAACCACTTCCTCACCAGATCAGGATCCCTGGCTTTTTATAGCTGAAAAAATACTGAAACTGTCAGAGGGGGCCCATCCTGACACTCCTATCTCCTCCCTGCCTGCCTGCAGGACCTTCTGCAGTTTGCCATTCAGAACATGGAGTTTTGAGCTTGAATAGTTTGAGTATGTGTATGTTTTCTCTCTGTGTGTGTGTGTTTTAATTTAAAGTACATCCAGTGGTTCTCAGAAAAGCTGCCCTCTTCATTGTTAGAAAAATAAACCCAAGAGCCCAGGAACTCAACAGTAGGCCAAATCATATTGACCCTTGTTCCTTGGGTCATTGAATTCCTAGCCTTGGCCTGGCTGAGTAGGTTACTTTGATTATTGCTGCTTCTCAGAGGATCCTGGGAGTTAGGATTCTCTCTCTTTTAAAGATTCTGAAGTTCAGAGTGAGCCACTGGCTAGAGATCATGTAGCACAGGAGCCTTGCTTTCTTTTAAAGAGGAACCAGGAGACTCAGAGTTTGTGTAAGCGATTAAGGACAGAAAACCAGGTATATATCCCAGCCCTTTCTGGAGTCTGTGGACCAAGTTGCCAAGCCTGTTCTGAGAAGCCCAGAGCCATTACAAAAGCTTCTCCGACATCAGTCTCACAGCGGCCATGTCTGGGATCCCCCAATTCCATGCACTTGTGTTTTTCCTTGCCTCTGGCTGGGATTCTGACTCTCCGGCTTTGCCTCTGACCCCAGGCGCAGGTCTCTTCTTGAACTTGACAGTTAACAGAGATCATTGTAACAACAGTGTCACCACCTACCAGGTGGTGAAAGGTCCACTTCACAGTGGCTAAGTGTTTGGCCACTGGGGTCAGATCCCAGCTCTGTCTCCTACATCATTGTTAAATGGGACAGTAAGAGCAACTGACTTACACAGTTGCTGTGAGGATCCAATGAGTTAAAATACGGAACCTCTTGAGTGAGTTTGTCGAAGTCCTCGGTCCACAGTGGTTGCTGTTATTACTGTGAGTGGCAGTAGCATGGGGAAGAGCAGTGGCCCTGGTGTCGCCACCACTGCCTCCCTGGTTATCCACGAGCCTTCAGTGCGCAGCCAGTGTCTGAGCTACGGAGAGACCCATAGAGGAGGTGCCCTGGAATTGCACACTAGTCAAGACCCCGCTCAGCTCACTTGTTCCTCCCAGGGCAGATGACCCACTTCTACCAATAATCTAGGCAGAGATGAACTTCCTGGAACCCAGCTCCTACCCCTTACATCATTAGAAAGAAGAAACCTGTTATTTTAACAGAGAGTACGCTGAGTTTGATGAAGCAATTTACCCTTACAAAGACTGTGTTTTCATTACCTCCTAGGCGGGCTTCTATTCTAAAGTCCAACTTGATCTTTATGGAGCCAAGAAACCTTGCTATTTACAGAGCCCCCTTGGGGGTGATGGTGGGAGACGGTTCTACCTTTGCAGAGTTCTCTTCCCAGAGCACTTTGCCGATCTCTGATCCTGTTAAAGAACCATCAGCCGGTTGCCTGTATATACAATTCATCTGCACAGCCAAGACCGAAGGTTCCCTTGTGCAGCACCCCCTCACTTCACAGGTTCGGAAACTGAGGCCTAGGGAGACACCTGTTCAATACTACACTGCATGCTGATATGCTGTTGACCAGTCGTGACCTCTGCACTGTGTGTATCCCCAGAATAGGTCCTGGGACCCCCAAGCAGGGAGGAAAGTTGCACAGCCCTAATGTGGCACTGAGGTCTCCAAGTAAGCAGGAGCAAGAAATGCTCTGGACCGTCAGCCCTGAGCCTGCTTTCTCTTCCAGGGAGGCTCCGCACTCTCCCCGGCCGCCATCATCAGCCACGAGAGGGCCCAGCAGCAGGCAGTTGCTTTGGCAAAGGAGGTCAGCTGCCCCATGTCATCCAGCCAAGAAGTGGTGTCCTGCCTCCGCCAGAAGCCTGCCAATGTCCTCAATGATGCCCAGACCAAGGTGGGCACTTAAGGGCAAGTTGGGAAGGGACATTCTCTGGTCTTTTACAAATAGAAAACGAAGACCTAGAAAGGGGGTGTGACCCACCCCCGCCATATCACACGTGAGGGTGACCATGAGTGGGAGCTGGAACTCGCATTCCCCAGCCCCCAGAGCTGGGCACATGCCACAATCTGCAGCAGCAAAAACATGGGGACTGAGGGTAGACAGATATCTGCAATTTGTTTTCCTTATTTATAACATGGGATAGTCATACATACCTCATAGAGTAGGAGGAGAAAATGAAGTAACACATAAGAAGGGTTTGGGCCCATGCCAGGACCATGGCAGGCAGGGGACCAAACCCTTAACAGGTCACAGCTACATGTATTGAGCATTGCAGGCATGGCTTCATAGATGGCAGTGGGTTTGAGCCACTTCACTCCCTTAGATGGGACAGCTATGTCTTCCCTTTCTAGCCTGCAAAGTTCTTGCTTGCCAACCAAGCCTCTGGCTGGCGCTCACATTAATGGAAGGAACAATAGCAGGAATAATTGTTGTTACTGTAACTGATGGCCTGATCATCTTAGCAGTGAGTCTGGATTCACAGAATAGGAGCAGGTCTTATCCTCAGCTCCCTTAAGTGCAGGCTAATTTGATCACAGCCGAAGCTGGTTAATGTCACCTGTTAGAGTCACTGCCTCCAACCATGTCCCCTCCTGCCTTTCTCACCCACCTACAGGGTCAGGCTTACCCATCCCTCTCTGGGGATCTGCTGTGACCTCTGGGATGCTCCCCTGGAGACCACCATTGCTGAGAGTGAGATTCATTCACCTTCCAGCCCCTGACATTGTCACATGGTGTCCTGTCTGCCAGTTGTCCTGGTCATTTTTTCCCAGTAGAGTCCCTGATGGATAACCAGCATTAGCATTCAGTATGGTTAAGACCGCATTATGCAAAGCAATGCAACTGATTATTCCAGGACAACTGATTATTGTTGCATCCAATGCAGCTCCTGGCCGTGAGTGGCCCTTTCCACTACTGGAGTCCTGTGGTCGATGGCCAGTTCCTCCAGGAAGCTCCAGCCAGAGCTCTGAAGAGGACTTTACAGGTAGAGGTCGATCTGCTCATCGGCAGCTCTCAGGATGATGGGCTCATCAACAGAGCAAAGGCCGTGAAGGTAGGCAGAGGAGGGGCATCAGACATCTCCAGCCTGGTACTTCCTAAGGGTTCTGGACCTCAGTGTCTGACTTGATCAAAAGATATCGACCAATTGCTGAATAACTACTGTGTGCAATGCCTACATGAGTTTAGGAGGTGGTAATGGGGGGATTCAGAAATCAGACACTTGCAGGGTAGTGAGCAACACAGGCACATCCACAAATTACAGCTGTGAGCAAATCACTGTGGAAAACTGGAGCTGACTCAGAAGCTCTGCAGCTCAGGGCTCCAAGTTAGAGGACCCAAGTCTGGGCCATGCCACCCCTATTTCACAAAGGATGCTTGTCATACTGAGAACTGAGAGATTAGGAGGCAGGGGGTGAAGGGACCCTTATTAAATCATCACCCTTTCCCAATCCTGAAAAAGACACCAAAGCACCAGGCTCCAAGTTACATTTCTTAGTAAAGATAGCATGCAGCCGGGCGCGGTGGCTCACGCCTGTAATCCCAGCACTTTGGGAGGCCGAGGCGGGTGGATCACGAGGTCAAGAGATTGAGACCATCCTGATCGAAATGGTGAAACCCCGTCTCTACTAAAGTTACAAAAAATTAGCTGGGCATGGTGGCACGTGCCTGTAATCCCAGCTATTCGGGAGGCTGAGGCAGGAGAATTGCCTGAACTCAGGAGGCGGAGGTTGCGGTGAGCCGAGATCTCGCCATTGCACTCCAGCCTGGGTAACAAGAGCGAAACTCCGTCTCAAAAAAATAAAAATGGTAGCATGCAAACACGCAGCTTTGTGCGGCTTGCTGGAGGCACAGAGAAGTGGGAGTGAGCTGTGAGGTCTGCAGTCTGCTTGAATGCACAGCTCCTGCTCTCGCCAGCAGGCACAGCCACAGCCACTCGCTGGGATGTGTCTAACCCTGGAAGAGGCTGAGCATGTGTTCCTCTGCCTACCCCACCCTGCCTTGGACATGCTATTCTTGACCAAAGCCTTGTAGGTGGTCAGACCTGAGGAGGGAAAGCCCCGTGTGCTTGAGGCACAGAGAGAGGACCACTTTAGGCATGGGTAGAGAGCACCTTCCCCTTACACGCATGAAACGTGTCTCTGTTGGCTCTGTTGAATGTAAGGCAGTGTAACCGAGATTTTATTAAATCATGAAAGCAACCAACAGTATCCTGAGTTCCTTTGGATAATACTATTTCCTTTGGATAATATATTTCACCTTGGGGACTCTATCCTACAGTAATAAAAGCTCCAGTCTTACATGATATATATACAAGAGTATTTATCGCAGCATTGATTATTGTGGCAAAAAGTTGGAAGCATCTCAAATGTCCATTAACAGGGAAATGGTTGACTAAATTAAGATACAAACAATTAAATATTATGCAGATGTTAAAAAGAATGAGCTAGATTGATCTCTGCTGGCTCAAGGGATGCCTGTGACACAGGACAAAAAAGATGCAGAGGAATATGAAATTAAGATAGCATTCATATTTTTAAAAACCAACCTGTACATATCTTTATATTTATAAATATATATATTTGTATATTTTCTGCATAGAAGGATAACGGAGTGAAAAGATTCACAACATGCAATTAACATTGGCTACCTCTGGAGGGGTAGAGATGTGAGAAAGAATATTATGAATTATTACTATTGCTATATATATATATAGACATGCATAATATGTTACATATTATATACATTTATGTTTACGTGTATATAGAGAGAAAGAGAGAGAAAGAAGCAGGGCTGGTGAGGCTAGAATATGGAGTTGATTTCTGAAGGTTCCCATCTGGAAGGTGGGTATGGCTTGTGAGCAGTGATAGAGTCCTCTCTGAGGGTGTGTGTATGTGAGTGTGTGTGTGTTGCAAGGGGATGGTGTCAAACAGAGCTTAGTCACCATCAGCTTTCATCTGGCTAACTCACAGCCAAGGCAAAATACCATCTGTACCTAGTTCATTTCAACATTTTCCTGCCAAGCACCCGTATACAGCACAAACCTCACCCTGAGGGGCTGCGACTTTATTATTGGACAAGACAACCATTCAGGAAGGACTGAAAGGGGCTACTCTCCTCCACCGTCCCACAGTTTGTAGTCTCTAAAACAGGGGTCTTCAAGTTGCTTCTGATGAAGCCCCTCATCAGTTAGGAAATAGTAAGTTTAGTTATTTTAGTATAAATTAGATACATGTGTACTCCTGTACTAATACTCTGAATTATTATAAACCCTTTATTGAAACAAAAGAATGTTAAAGCATAAGAAAGAAATGGAAGTTCTAATCTTAGTATTCCCTGGCTGCCCCTGAACACTCTCTGCCCTGGAGACAGTTATCTGAGGCATGGGCAGACTGGGATGGAGGTGGCCATTGACCAGGGACTCTTTCCCACTCACCTCCCTATCCTATGCTGTCCTACAGGGGAGGCACAGTCTCTGTGCAGAAGACATGGTGTCCTCCTCACAGCTCTGGTTCTTTGGACCATGCACTAAAATCTTATCATAGCCATCTTGACTTTTGAAAGAGTAAGAATTACTTTTGTGTTTCCAGGAGCCTTGGGATTGGCCCAAAAAGGGCTGATGGGGCTAGGGAGGAGGGAGGCCCTGTGATTAGTTCCCAGACCTCTCCCAAGGCAGTAGAAATCCAGTCCATCAGGGACGGTGAGGGTGGTGGTTCTTATCGGCAGATCTGGGACCATGGTGTCCAGAGCGTAGCCCAGGCTCATGTTTTCTGATTGTGCTTATTCATTGTGAGAGGGATGGCTGTACTTGTGGCTGCCTTGGGCTTTCCTGGTTTAAGCGTGGTCCAAGAATATCTGGAAGTGTCCTAACTTTGTCCTGAATTCCTTAACCAGTCCAGCCAGGGACCTGAATCCAGAGGACTGGGATCTCTACTCAAGGATGTATTTGCATTCTTCTCATCGAGTTTTTCTCTAAGTTTTTAAAGGAAGCTTACTTTGTTCACTTGCAAAGAAAGATGGGTCCACCAGCAAGAGACTCACTGCCAAACAGGGGCCTGGCTGGGGAGGCCAGCAGTGAAGTCAGGCGTCCCCCAGATAGAGAAACCCCTCTGAGGGCACAGCAGAGCAACTCCTAGCCCCACTCCATGGCAGTCATCCCAGACACCAAGCACAGGGCAGTGTTTCCCAAGCACATTTACTCATTGGTTAGACCGTCCCTTTCTGGCTTTACTTCTTCATTCATTCCCTTGTGACATGTATTAGTGCAGCCACTGAGCAGATTTTGTGAGCCTGCATCCTGCTGAGAACTCATCTAGGTGCTGACTGGTGAGGAGGACTACCTGCAGTAGGAAAGTATTGATGGGGGATTAGAAGCCAGCTCACAGCTCAGTGCCACTGCACGTGGACATCTACTAAACATGTGTCTGTGCCCAAATTTATTCCTCCTGGACTTTTCCCTTCAACTCTGAACTGGTTTAGTCAATGTCCACTTGACATCTTCACTTATATGTCTCATAGTGTTTCATCAATAACACAGCCAAAGTGGAATGCCGATTCCACCTCTGCTCCCATCCCCAATCAGCATGTTCTTCTGTAGTCTTCGCCTTCTTAGTAAACAACTCAGCAATTAAACAACTCATCCTCCTGTACTCAGGCTCAAAACCACAAGTCATTCCCGACACTGCTGTCTCATATCCTACCAGCATTCTATCAGCAAATCCACCTGATCCAGCCATTTTCTTTGGGATTTTTGTGGTAGCCCCCAACTCTCTCTCTCTCTGCACCTTTCTTGCCTCTTGTAATCTATGAGAAGCATAGAAGCCAGAGCAATCCCTTTATAAGTCAGACCATTTTACTCCTCTACTCCGACTGAGCCTTCTCTCCAGTGGCCTTCTCTCATGCAAAGGAAAATCCAGTCTTCCATTAACTGCCTGAGCCTGTTTGATGTTACCCCTGTTAGCTCTCTGACCCCACCTCCTGCTGTTCCCCCCTGCCTCACTGTGGTTTGCCCCTTTAGAGTTTCTCAAATAGGCTGAGCATATCCCACATCAGCATCCTGGTATTTGTTGTTTCCTCTTCTGGAATGTTCTTCCCCTAGGTAACTCACTGCCTTACTTTCTTCAGGGTTTGCTTTTCAGAGGGACCTTGCTTGACCACTTGGATTGGGAGGGAAGCCATATCCCTAGCCTTCTCTATCCCCACATCCCACACCCCACCGCAGCACTCATACCTCTTGACATATTATGTATTTGTCTATTATCTTTCTTTCCCAACTAGAATGTTTGAAACTGCTGCATCTCTGGTGCCTAGAAATGTGTCCAGTTCTCCTAGACACATCGCACACAACACACAACAGGCACACAGTAAACATTCACTGGGATGAAAGAATGAAAATATGAAGAACTGACTATATGCTGGGCCCTAATCCAAAAGTCTTCAATGAAATAATTTACCCTCACAAGTACAAAGTGGGAATTATTATTACTGTTTTTCAGAGAAAAACCAGAATTCAAACCCAGGTTCTATCTGCCTCTAAAGTCATCCTTTTCCCATGATAGCACTCTGGGAAAAGCCAGGCCTTCCTCCAAGAGCCTTCCATCTACCATCAACAGTATGCTGGGTACTGCAATGTTTGCAAACTCAGATAGAATAAGAGCTACTATGTGCAAAAGGCTTTGCAATTTTACCCACATTCCTTTTTTTTCTGTAGTCATTTATTGATTTATTTATAATTTAAAAATTTTAATAACCTTAGGAGTTATCCTAAGTGAAGTAACTCAGGCTCTTACTTTACTTTATCTCAATCATATGGCTGTGAGGTAGGGAACCATGAACCAGTATTTAACACCTTTTTCTTTTTTTGAGGAAGAAAGGCTTGGTGAGGTTTACCAGTTTCTAGGTCAGCTAACTAGTCTTTTGCAAAGCCAAGTCTCCATTGCAGGTCTCTGACCCCCAATGGAGCAGGGCAGTCTCTACCCATGACCCCATCTGTGCTAAACACAAGAACAGGGATGTGCTAGCACCACCTTACCCCTACCATATGCAAGTATTGCTCAGAGAGATCCTCAGGATTCTGCCCCACACAGAACTGCAAGAAGGTACAGTGGATGCCTAAGTGGAAACTGAGCTATGAGCTATGCTCCCTACTCTCCCAACAGTGAGGAAGCTCCTTCTGGACTTCATCCCAATGTGCCCCTTGGTTGCCCTCCCTTGCCTTACCCTGCTCCCAACCTGAATTTAGCGTTGGGTTTGTGTATTTCTGTCCCCCCAACAGAAGGCTCCATGGCACCTGGGTCCAACCACCATCAGCCAAGGAGGACCTGAAGATGGCAGGTCCCAGAGGGTGTCAATCCCAACCATGCCTTTTACTCCATCCTCTGTCCTTTGATACCCACCCAGCTCCTCTTCCCCCATCTAGGGCTTAGAAACAGGACATATCAGTTGCAGTAAATTGCCACATCCACCTAAACAGGGTGTCCAGCATGTTTCTGTAATACCAACACCTATTTGTTTAGTCATGCAATATTTACAAGGTTACTTGCTAGTGGCCAGATGCTAGACCAGGTGTTTCAGTATAAAATACAAATTGAATTCCTCCCCTAAAAAGGGCTTGCAGTCATGTGAAAATAAATAAGGCAAACAATAGAAACACCATTGATACATACAATAAAGAGAGATGGACATCTATTCCAAGACCTCAGGAGGTGGGGATCAGGTGCCGTTGGGCCCCATAGCAGCACTGTCAGCAGGAGTGACACAATAGCCAGGAACTGACCAGGACCCTGCTCCCTGGGTCATCTGTCAACAGAGCAGGGAGAGTGTCTTGGGTCCTTGGGTTGCAATTACAAGCATCCAAGTTACCCAGAGCCCGAGCCTCAGTTTCCCTATCTGTGAGATTGGGATATAATTAGTAAATATTCTCATAAAGATGTTCAAGAATTCAAATATACACCAATATCTGGAAAATAGTTTGGCTTCAATAAATGTTCATTTTTTCATTTAATTTTTAAATTTTAATATTAAGATTAGTGTCCAGAGCTGTTGCCCCTTCTTCAGATAGTTATCCACAGAAAGCAGGAACACAGAGAATGTCCAGCCTCTGAACCACCTCAGCTGACCTGAGACGGATTTTTCCAAATGGTAGTAAACACGAATGCATGCTCTCTTTTCATGCCAGTGCTGCATAAGTTCAGCCAGATCCCAGTCCACAAACATGCAATGCAGCTTCCCAGGGAAGTCATAGAGGGACAGGAGTGGAGCCTCTTGCCCCAAGTCCTGCCCCCTGGAGCCACCCACCACCTCAGCAGAGACCCACCCATTTCCCTCTGGCCAAAGATAGAGGGTGGGTAGGGGATCCATCAAGTCCCTCTGAGCGCCCTCCACACATACCACCCCAGGCCACCTATGGCCCACCCAAGGAGTCCTAATGACACCCAGCAAAGTTAGCAACCTACCGGTGGGTCATCAGGGCTGCCTGAGAGGTTCCCCATTCGCGGCAAATGATCTTATTTTCTGAAGTAGCAGCTTTCTATTGAAATTCTTCATCAGTCGCTGTCATGGGGAATTTCCCCCCCTTTCCTTTCTCTTTCTAACTGGTGAAATTGACAGTCTGCCTACATTAACCAGGCATTCATTTGCATGATCAAAAGCAGATTTGTTCCAAGATGCAATGTTCTGCCTTCCCTTCCAAGCACAGGCATCTCCAAGGAAGGCGAGAAAAATCAGACACAGAGCTCCTCCGCTGTGCCCCTGAGCTTGGCCACAAGTTGTCCTCGTCTGGGAGCAGGTGGAGTGGGGGCCCTGTGGGGAGGAGTTGGGGGAGGGCAGCTCATGTGAGAGTTGGAGAGCAGCACCTGGCAGCTGAGGTGCTGGCACGAGCCCCGGCACAGGAATATCCAGCCTTTGGTGACAGATTATAGTAAGAGGAGCATGCAGGAGTTTCCAGCGTGTGTGCAATTTCCTGAAAGGAGGCACTGCTGCCTTAAATCCTCAGCACTCAGGGATGGGTGGGTGTTAGGGTCTGAACCCAGGGCGTCGTGAGGACCTGGATACAGGAAAATGGGTCATAATTCTTAGTTTTAACCACACCATTTAGGAGAGTTGCTGAACTAGTCTGAGCTACAGTTTCTTTAGCTTTTGAATGGACACAGTGAGACCCCCCACCCCTGCCCACTTCTGTCTCCTGCAGTGTTAGAAGAAGCAAAAGAGGTGTCTCCCAACACCTGGAGAGACCTGGAGGTCTCATGGCTCTGGGCTGCCCTCACACACTGTAAACCCTCCACCCTGGAGTTGTAACCCCACATTACCCCTCACAGCTGACACTTGGATGTCACTTTGTCTAATTCTCCCCAGTGGCCTGTGAGCTGGGATCACCGTTCAGAGAAAGCTGAGGATCAGAAGGATTGACTTGTCCTCCCCAAAATATTAAATATTGTATTTCATGACTACATCAGTATAAAGATGAATATAAACCAGGCTAGATTCATTTTTACATTTTCTTTTTTTTTCCATATAATTGACTCTTTTTATTAACTGACTTTTTTTTAAATTGTACTTTAGGTTCTGGGGTACATGTGCAGATCATGCAGGGTTGTTGCATAGGTACATACGTGGCAAGATGCTTTGCTGCCTCCATTCCCCTATCATCTGTATTTGGCATTTCTCCCCATGTTCTTTCCCCACCCCCTGCTGTCCCTCCCTTGCCCACCCCAACTGACCCCAGTGTGTGATGCTCCCCTCCCTGTGTCCACGTATCCTCATTGTTCAACACCCGCCTATGAGTGAGATATTTTTTTCTTCTGATTTTAAAATAAATTAAAAAGAAAATACTTTCATGAGTTCCTAAAAGTGCAGTGAGCCCTCAGTCCTGAGCCAGCTGTGCTTGATGGACAAGTCAGGCCTTGTCCCTTAACACCGCAGTGGGTGGTGAAGCCAGGAGTCACTCAAGCATTAACCCATGCAACATCTCTCCAACACCGACTATTCAGAGGCTCCAGTGTACTGGACTCTCTTCTAGGCTTTAGAGGGAAAAGTTGTAACCCAAACAGATAAAGCCCCTGACCTGGAGAGTTCATGTTCTCATTAAAGGACACAGACGATGTAAGTGAATAAGGAATTTCAGATCTTAGATATGCCCTGAAGAACACTGAAGTGGGGTTATTGTAGAGGAGGTGACAGAATGGGGAAAATACTTTAGGGGCAGTCAGGGAAGGCTTTTCAGAGGAGGTGACTTCTGGACTGCTGCCTGAGCAATGAGGAGCCAGCTCTCTGGATTGAGGTACAGAGCTGGTGCAAAGACTCTGGGGCAGGAATGACCCTGGCTGTTTGGCGGTCATAGGGAGGTCAGTGTTAGGAGACCCTGTAGCTGGTTGGGAGATCTGGAGGAGAGGAAGTCAGAGGTATGCCGAAGACCAGTTATGAGATATTGCAGGCTATCAGAAAAGTGACTTTATTCTTCCTGCAGTGGGCAGGTACTGAAATGTTTCAAGCTAATAATAGAAGGTGATTTTGTTGATTCATTTTAAAAAGGAACATTTCTGGCAGGTATATGGAAAATTAACTTAGGAGATGTGACACAGGAAATAGAGATCAGATTGGGCTCTGCTGTGGAAATCAGAGGTTGAGCTAGTAAATTAGGGTTGCAGACATAGTCACAGGTCGAAATGATCGGATTTGGGATATATCTTGCGACAGCAGTTGACCACATGAGTTGGGAGTTCAGTAGCGAGGTCAGAACTATAGATACAGATTTGGAAGAAAACCAGGAAAATGTGATGTCACAAAAGCCAAGAAAAGAAAGCATTTCCAAAAGGAAGCAAAGGTCAAATGTCACAGAGAGCCAAGTGAGATGAGGGCAGAGAGTGGGCTTTTGCAGGTCATGGGAGACCTTGATGATGGCCATTTCAGCGGAGTGAGGTGGGGGGAAGGCTGATTGGAATGGGCTGGGGGAAGAGAGGAAATGAGGACGTGGTCACATTGCTTCCCAAACCCACCCTCTCTCCACTGCACGATGCCTTCCACTAGATGCAAACGACCACCCGGGATTCACAGAGCACTTTGCTCATTCACCAGCTGAGCCCACTGGCTACACCAAGCTCTGCTCCGTGACAGGAACTGCGTCGTGTTCATTTGGAATCCTCAGCTTCTGGCCAACACAAGATTGGTCTTTAATTGATGTTCCTCAAATGAGCAAAGGAGTATTGTGTCTCCATCTACCTCAGAGCTCTAGAGAATCCTGGGGAATTCAGTTATTCACTCACTCATCCATTCAAATAGTCTTGCAAGAAGCACATGCTCTGTATCTCCTTCTTCCCAAACCTGTGATGTTACAACCATTTTTCAAAAGTTGGAGCATAATCAATAAGCAAAAATTGACTACAGGCCTCTGTGTACAGTGCAGTCCTCCCCCCAAGCCCCTGCTAGGAGCAGCATCCCTGCTTCTGCCCCAGTGTGGGTAGAGGAGATGTGCCACAAACTAGGACAGCAGTAGGGTGGACTGGAGGTGGGGGCAGGTCTCACTCAGGAGGAAGATCGTAGGAACAGGCTACAGCAAAATGTAGGGGAAGAGGGGAACAATCACAGGAGCAGCCGGGAAATACCTGTGTTTTCATCAGGTAATTGAGAGCTGGGCTTAGTCACTAAGGATAGGAAAATAGGAGGGGAAGGTTCTAGCAGGGAGGAAGAACGCATGTGAATGACAAAGTTAAACTGTGCCTATGTTGAGTTTGAGGGGCCTGAGAGACTTCCAGGTGATGTGAGGCATTTGGATATGAAGGTGTGAGGGTCAAACTGGAGAGAGACGGGAATCATTAGCCTAACAGGTCATACTTGAAGCAAGAAGAGGAAATGGCCCCATTCTACAAGCATTTGTGGACAGAAGGGGAGGAAAAGGGGACAGGGTGGCAGCTGGGAGCCTTGGCTTTCAAGAGTAGGCAGAGATAGCAGAAGGGGACTCCAGAAATGAGCCTGAGGCAGAACCAACTGGGAGGAGGAGATGGAGAGGTGGGGGGATGGGGCATCTGCTGGTGGGCCTCTGCAAGGCCATCAGTGACCTTGATGGAGGTTGGGGTAGCCAGATGGCCATAGGGTAAAGAGGCTGTAAGACAGCTGGAGACCACCATGTAGGCATGCTCTCGGCATGCACACCAGGCTGGGAGCATCTGGACGAAACAGATGGAGGAGACTCTCCTGTTGGGGACCTCCAGGCAGGCACCTTAGCTCTAGGTGGGTGTGGGACTCATGGAGAGCTAGGGGGAGGTTTGCCCAGCGAGGGGCTCCAGAGATGTGGGCAGCAAAGACAGCCTCCGAGAGAAGGAGGGCCCTCAGTCCTAGAGGAGGAAGGCCATTCCCTGTGAAGAGGACAGTGTGGCCTGCAGAATGCACTGGCCTTGGGCTTTGCAGCAGGAGACAGAGCTGGGGGATGCACTGCCGAGGGGCCAGTTGGCTCCTTACTGAGACCTGCAGTGCCTGGGCCAATGCAAGGACACCCAGCCTGGCCTGCTCTGTGCTCCGTGCTCTCTGACAGGTCCCATTTGAAAACCACAATGGGAAAGCCCTTCTTCTGGGCCTTGTGTGAAGCAAAAGACAGAGTGAGGCGTCCCAGTCACCCAGCCCTCTGTTCTCTCTGGCTTCACCCCTGCTCCTCTGCCCTCATCACTCCACTGACCCCGAAGGCCTCGTTGCTCCCGCTCACCCAGGTGTCCATGTGTCTTAACCCCACCCTCTCCAGTCTGGACTCAACCATCCTCCACGATGCCTAACCCAGCTCCCCAGGGCACAACTGGGACCCTCACTGGCCAGCACCCCGTCCCCTTTCCAGTTCCCTGCTCTGTGCACTAATCTTGCTCCTTATCACCCCTGGACAGTCCATATCACATAGATGTGCTATATATTGTCAGCATGTCCCACAGAACCAGGAGACCCATGCAGGCAGAAAAGCCTGCTTGTTCACTGATGTGACCCATATACCGGGAGCTGTTCCTGGCACATGCAGGCACTCCATGGATGGCTGTTGAAGGGATGGTACGTTGGAGAGCAAGGACCTGCAGCCATGTGTTCCCATTGTGTCTCTCAGACACCACCAGGTGTGAACATAAGGGCATTCTAACCTGCCTTGCTGAGTTTCTTTTTAATCATTTACTAACTAGAGGGGAGAGAGAAGTCATATTTACTGTCTCCCATGTGTCAGCCTCTATAATCATAAATTCATGTTATTCTAACATCAATCCCATTTTACTGACCCGAAATGAAGGCACAGTGTATCCACTGAACACATTTGTTCATTGGAAGCAAATCATCTGAGGCTACAGAACAAAGCTGTGTCTCTCAAATGCCAAATCTCACATTCAGTCCACAGGGCCCCGAGACATTCAGGTTGATGCTGAAGCTCTGTGCAGCTTCTCAGTGTTTCCAAGGGGATCTGACTTTTCATTAGGATGTATTTGTGGCCGTCCTTTAAAGGAACACAGAGGACTGGCCAGCTCATGACAGCCGTTTGTGTCATTCCTGCCTGTAACAAATCTAGGGTCTAAGGCAGACCCTGCCTATAATTACAGCTCGTGGGAGTCAGCGCATGCAGTCACACGGTGGCCCCTGCCCCCACCTGCTGACTCTCTAATTAAACTGGCAATGGCATCTGTGCTCAGGCCTTGCCAAGCATGAAGGAATGTGTGTCCCAGATCATGCTGAAAAAGTGCCCCTTCACGTTCCCTTGCACCCCACTGGGACTTGGGAATTTGTCTCCCACTATTTGGGTGATAATTTTTGGGTCTTCTCCAAAATATTGACCAGTCAGCAAGGCTGACTGCCAATTAGTGTCTCAGATCCCCACAAAATGTGGAACTCTAATCTCAATCTCATGGAAACATAAACCGGGCCCTAACTCTCCCGCTACCTGGCTGTGAAGCTGTTCTAGACCATTTTATGCAAGAGGAACTTCTTTTGGCAATGCCCAGGGCTTGGTGTCCCTGCACTCCTAAAAGCTCATTTTGCAAGGAGTTTCCACAGAACCCATGAGGGAGGCTCCATCCTTGATTGAGGACAATCATTTTGTAGCAGGGGTTTGGAAAAGGGGTTCCAAGTGCTTGAGCTCAGCCTCAGGGGGATAAAGCTCCGCTCCAACCTCTCTCTCTAGACATGGACTTTCCCTGGGCTGTCTGAATTGGGCTCAAGGCTAGGTCTACAAACACCTAACAACAATGACAATAGACACAGTGCTAAGCACTTTGCAGGTTTCACCTCTTCTAACTTCATGACAGTTTTATGTTGAGGGTAATTTGTTGTGCCCATTTTACAGATGAGGAAATAGACATGGAGTGATTATATAACTTTCCCAAGTTCATACAGCTAAGAAGTAGTACAGTTAGCCTCCAAGCCCAGACCTTTCCAAGTCTGGAATTTGAAACCCAAGACGTTTGACTTTAGAGTCCTACTTTCAACCTCTAACCTATATTATCTCTACAAAGGCTGTTCATCCAAAGCATATTCACCTATGACATGCCTGTCACATACTGAGCACTGGGGCTATGGACACAGTCCCTGCCCCTTTGCCATGTAGTACTCTGAAACAATAGGCAAATAAACACAGCACCTGTGGCTCCTGGTTTAGCCTGGGACAAGTTAATAAGCATCACTCACATTTATTGACCATGTGTCAACTACTGTGCTAAACCCTTTTAATGCATGTTTCATCGGAATTTGTAGGTAATTCACACAATGGGCATTTTTTTCATTATCCACCTTTTATAACTAAGGAAACTGAGCTACAGAGAGAGTTAGCAATTTACTCAGGGTCCCAGAACTGCAAGGCAGGTATCCCGAGTAAATTGGATCTCAGGTAGTTTGACTCTAGGGCCTGCCCTTTCAACCCTTGTCTGTCCTATTTCCTGGAGAAGGTGAGCCCTGAGAAAAACCTGGATGTTCTCTTTATAATCCTATTGCTGGCGGTGAAGTCCCCAGGCCAATGGTGTCAGCATCACCTGGAAACTTGTTCAAATGCACATTCCTGGGCTCTACTCTGGACCTGCTGAGTCAGAATCTGTATTTCATCAAGATTTCAGGTTACTCTAATGCTCATTGGATTAAAAAGCATGGGTCTAGTTCAATAGCTGTTATCCAGGCAAACTAGGGACAGGTGTTTAGGCAGGAGGAACAGCAGGTGCAAAGGCTTAAAAGTAAGAGAGAACATTTGGTGTTGAGGACACAGTACTCCTCACACATGCTGGGCACTTTGGGACTATTTCAGCAGCCTAGTTCTCGTGAGTTACAGAAATTGAAGGCCCAGTGGCAGCCCGTCAGGGTGGCAAGGGCTAGGCACAGCTGGATCTGTTCCCCGCCTGTATGACTTAATCAGCCCTGTAAGACAGCACTTAGCCTCTCTAAGCCAGTTTCCTTGTCCACCCTCTCAGGATAATTACGGGGGCAAATGAGGAGAGGTGGACCAGGGGCCAGCACAGTATCTTACACACGATGGGTTCTTGGTGCATGTCAATTGTGCTGACCTTGGCGACTCCCTTCGCCGACATGACTCAGGCGGCATCATTCTCACTGCTAAGCTGTCTCCTTTAAGCTCCAGCAAATGGCATTACACAGGGAGGAGATAGTTTATGAACTTGCTTTACTCTGAAGCCCAGGAGGCATTGGTGTCTTGGCTCATAGGGGTCTCACTATGATCGCCTCATGTCATATATGAGAAAATGGCACCCAGAGAGAGGAAGCCACTCTCTTGAGTTTGCCCAGTGATTGCCACATAGCGGGTGCTGGGACTTGGAAGTCCTGGAACCCAGACCTCAGCATAGCTCCCTCATGTTAAGACGTGAAGGCAGATTATGCCTCCCATGTGGCAAAGCAGCCTGGGGAGAACCCACCTTAGTGCCACTGCACCCTTGTCCTTGTACCATCCTGGGCTCCCAGAACTGAGTTCTCTCCGCTTGCACTCCAGCCCTGGGCATTAGACCCACCCAGTATCTGAGGTGGGAGCATTATGGATCCCTTCTTGTAAAGCATCTGTGAGCAGTACTTAGGCCTCGAGTTTGGCTCCTTCCACCTGCCCCACCTGCCTTCACTCATCACCCAATCTCCTTGCTCACAGCTCAGAGCTGAGCAAACAGGCTGTAGCACTGAGACAGTCACTGGAATGAGCTATTATGTTTTCTTGCACAGTCTTTCAAATATTCATATTATTTGTATGAAGGAATTAGAATAGAAATAGCAGCAAGAGAGCCTTTTTCCATGAAGATAGATACACAGCACTTTTTAAATATTTTTCTCATTTAATAAAGCAATTTGGGGCCCTGTGTTCCTCCTTCAGTTTTCTAATTGAAAACGATGACAGGAGGCTGAGGCAGGAGAATTGCCTGAACCCAGGAGGCGGAGGATGCTGCGAGCTGAGATCGCACCATTGCACTCCAGCCTGGGTAACAAGAGTGAAACTCTGTCACAAAAAAACAAAAAACAAACAAACAAACAAAAAATGATGAAACCCATGATGGATAATAGCAGATCTCTTTTATTAAGGACTGTATGTCGGACTTCGTTTCTCATTCTCAGAACAATGCTGCAAAGCAGATTTTACTCAACTCCCTTTTGCCTTTGAGGAGGCTAAGGATTAGAGAGGTTAAGTGACTTGCCCAAAGTCTCACAGCTGAGAAAGGCAAGAGATGGAATCCAAATTTTGGTTTCCAGCTCCAGGCCCTTGCCCCTTGCACTGAGACTTCCCAGCTCCTCTTAGCCTGCACCCACAGACAACCAGCCACGTCTAGGAGAGAACCTTAGCAGGTGACTTCACAGGAGACATATGAATACACACAATACATTCACATTTGGACGGCATCAGGCTCAGAGAGAGGAAAAAATGTACCTTCCCAAATCCCCCAAATTTAACAGCACTTGAACCCTAAGTTTTGACTCCAAACTCAACGCTCTTTTCACTGCTCTGGGCCACGCACCTTGTGGGCAAACCTTTCATCCTTCCGCGTGCTGAGGTCCCAGCATCCACAGCTCTGATGTGGGGTACTGCTTAAGCTATAGCTGGGGGAACAAGCCTGTCTCTTATCGGCAGCAAGACCTGGGGTTCAATCTTGCCGCGTGCATCCTGTCTGTGTGGCCCTAACAAGCGAGATAGGTTTTCTCAGCCTCGGAATTATGATTCGTACGATGGGATAACGTCATGCTCAGTTCACCTGGTTATTTTCATATATGTATATATCCTTGAAACATATGTGTGAAATGTGTGGCACAAAATTTAGAAATAATCAGAGGAGTGCCAGTGGGTGGCTAATATCATTTTTGTAATGAAATATTCCAGGCAGAAAAGGACAGAGGATATAATGCAGTTTTTCCCCTAAACTATGAGCTGGTTGTAGGGTCCACATGAGAGATTGCAGGTGAGCATTTTTTAAATAGGCTAGACTAGGATAGAGTAGAATGGAAACTCTCAGATGCATTGTAGACGGTAAGAGTATGGAGTGTGAACATTATTTGTGAATGCTGTTTCAGGACTGTGTGTGTCCATGTGTCCGTATGTATAAAACGGAACTTACAGGGTCGTGGTCAAATATCTAAAAGTCACTGATACGATGAATACTCACAGATTCACTCTTCGGATTTCACAGTGTCATATTTGCTCCAGAATTTATTCCAATAATTAAAATGTTATTGATAGAATGAGAATGAAGCCCTCTTTGCATGCACTCCTGGCTTTGGTCATCCTGAAGGACCAGTTAGTCCACCAGCATGGTTCAGCATGGCTTCTCATTCACCAGGCCAAGAGTCCCCCACCAGGAGGGTCTGCGCCCACCCGGGAGGGGATGCGCTCACCCAGGAGGGGCTGCGCTCACCCAGGAGGGGCTGCGCTCACCCAGGAGGGGATGTGCCCACTCAGCAGGGGATGTGCCCATCCAGCAGGGGATGTGCCCACTCAGGAGGGGATGTGCTCACCCAGGAGGGGCTTCGCTCACCCAGGAGGGGCTGTGCTCACCCAGGGGTGGATGTACCCACCCAGGAGGGGCTGTGCTCACCCAGGAGGGGATGCGCCCACCCAGGAGGGGATGCGCCCACCCAGGAGGGGCTGTGCTCACCCAGGAGGGGATGTGCTCACCCAGGAGGGGATGTGCTCACCCAGGGAGGATATGCCCACCCAGGAGAGGATGGGCTTACCCAGGACAGGATGCGCTCATCCATGAGAGGTTGTGCTCACCCAGGAGGGGCTTTGCTCACCCAGGATGGATTGCTTACTACTGGAATTCTAACCACAGATCCTGTGTGTTTGGAAATGTTTGGAGAAGCAATTTAAACACACCAGAGTGTGCTGATATGCACGTTTCACCGTTTACATAAGGTCCTAGAAATATGTAAACATGTAGCACAGGATTGTGCAGGGGTCCAGGAAGCTGGACCTCACACCCAGGCTGCCCCCCAGACTTTCCCCAGCCCCTTGTCTTCAGAAAGGAGGAAACTGGGTCCTGGGGGAAGGCAGTCATTGGCAGTGCAGACAGCAGCACCACCAGGACAAGGAAAGAACAGAGAGGGGGGAAATACAGAGAGAAATAGAGAAGGGGAGACAAGGAGAGAGAGGGAGAGGGGGAGAGAATGTGAGGGAAGGGAGAGAAAAGGGAAGCATGAAGGAAGGAAGGAGAAAGGCAGAGAAAAAGAAATAGAGAAAGTTGCTCTCATCTGGACACATGCCCCAGAGAGCTGCATGCCTTCCCTGGCCGTCCTATACAAAATAGCCCCAACCCCAGCACTCCCTGTCCCTCTTATACTGCCCTGTATTTCTCTGTAGGATCTGTTTCCTGATACACTGTGCATTTAGTTGCTTATTTCCCACCTCTGCCCACTGGAACAAGAGACAGGGAGCTTGATCGCCGTGTTCATGGCTGTTTCTCCAAGCCTGGGGTGCTGTTGGCCCCGGTGAAGAGTGTGACTATCCATATGAAAGTGTGCATGAAGCATTCACATGATGAGTGACAGAGTCCATGAATGAAATGGAATTTAGCATTCCTAACACAATCAGACCGTAGTTACCCACGAGCTGGCTGAGCAAGCAGCCGGTTCTCAGACTGCAACAATGGCCAACATGTTTCCATTTTAAGTACTTGTCAGAATCCTATGTGACAGGCACTCCCATTTTCAGATGGAGAAGGCAGGCACAGAGGGGCATAGCCATTTGCTTAAGTACACACAGCGAGAAGGAGGCGGAGCTGGGATTCAAACCCAGACAGTCTAGCTTCAACACTCATGTGTTTAATGTCATGTTCCACGGCTTCCCAGAGAGAAAATTCTAGAGCAAGGGCTTGGGGGACACTGACAGATTTTTCAGAATTCAACTGGGGAATTTCACATCTTTTTTTTTTTTTCCTAGCAATTTGAGGAAAGTCAAGGCCGGACCAGTAGCAAAACAGCCTTTTACCAAGCGCTGCAGAATTCCCTGGGTGGCGAGGACTCAGATGCCCGCATCGAGGCTGCTGCTACATGGTATTACTCTCTGGAGCACTCCTCGGATGACTACGCCTCCTTCTCCCGGGCTCTGGAGAATGCCACCCGGTAAGCTAAGCTGTGGGAGGGTGCAGAGCGGTGGCTTTCTGCTTGTGATTTCCTCTACGTCATTCATTCAGCCTACAGCATGCGGTGCTTCCCTGCTGAGGGGCAGCCCTGAGGGACATGTGGGGTGGACCCTGCTGCCAGGAAAGCCCAGGACAATGGGAGACATGAGAGGTGGCCCTGACTCTTCCTAGGCATGAGGGAGCTGTTGGAGGGCAGAGAAGCAGCATTTGCCAGAGGTGCCTGTTGCACGCTCCATCTGAAGCAGCCACTCAGCAAATGCTCAGGACAGCCTCCCATGCTCCTGGCTTTGCGTTCACTGAGCCCAGTGCCCCCAGTCTTGGCTGCCTGTCAGGCACACATGGGGGCATTTAAAGGGTAGGTGACACACAGTCCCCATAGGGGCCAGCATTTTTCAAAGCTCCCTTGGCTGACTCTACCCTGCAGGCCAGACTCACCTGGCACATGGGATGCAGAGCCCTGGAGGCGGGGAGGTTTTGTGGCTGATGCCACTCCCCAGATGGGAAGAGCACAGGCTCTGACAGCCATGCCCTCTCTCTCTGGGGCCCACTGTTGCTTGTATCCACTGCTTACACACCTTCTCCCCATTCACGCTCAAGCTTCTCTCACTTGGGGAGGGCTACCCAAACCCACACCCTAAGATGGTTAAAGGCTGTGGCCCCCAGGCCCTGCTGTCCCCAGGGTCCCTCTCTCGTAGCACGCCCTCCCCCCAATCCCAGGGGTTGTCAGGACAGACCTACCTCCCTTTCCTAGTACTGCATGTGCTCACTGAGGCTGAGAACTTTTTATAGAAATGCACAGCAGATGCACAAGAAATGATTTTTGAATAGAAATAAGGAAATAACCAGGGTTCCAGTCCTTTCTTCCTTCTGAGATCCCTCGGATGAGAGCACAGTGGGACTCTGGTGCTCAGGGCACCTTTGAGTCCCCTCACAGGTGCCTGGTATTTCTCGGTTTCCTTTGCAGAGCTCCTGCTCCCAGTGGGAAGAATGGACAGGGATGTGAGTGCCTTCAGCATTCTGTGCCTCCTTGTCTCTCTCCCTCAGGGAGGTCCACAGTGACCATTTGCTTGTTGTCCCTGGGGACAAAGCCAATGTCAAGGCCCAGCATCCTTTGCTGAACTGGACCCTGTTGAAAAGGGATGAGCTGGAATGTGTTAGAAACCCACTGTCCCAATTGGTCTCTCCACCCAGGAGCCTGTGGTTTCCAACTGGAGGGTCACTGGCTCAGAATAAAACTATACCACCCACTTGGATCTTGGGTACTGAAAGCCTTTAATTTTCTCTCTAGTGGAGATATTCACTTTAGATGAAACAGCCAACAGCTATTTTGGGAGGCCTTGCCAGGGTTGGACTGTAAGAACTCACGGATGTCCAGTCCCTGACCCTGAGAGGCTTATAATCAAGTCAGGGCTGGGCTAGATCGTGTTGCAGAGAGAGCTTAGGGCTAGAGATCAGAAAGCCTAGGTTCTTGCCTTAATTTTGCCTTATCTGACCTTAAGGACAACCTGCGTGCTGGAGTGAGAGCTGAGACTGAGCAAAGTCAGCATCACCAAGAGAGGTCTCACTTAGAAGACAGACTCCAGCTGTACCTTAGCTCAGGCGCTTTTTCTCTCTGCCACAGACTCAGGCCCTGGCTCTGTCTCCTGGGCAGTTTCCTAGGCAATGTCCTGTCCCAAGCCTGCCAGTGTGTGACTCTTCCCGTAGGTTTGATCCCATCTCTGTCTTGCTCACAATGCCTCAGGGCATGCAGGAGGAAACTCAGCTGGCTTTATCTGTCCCCAAGACACCCACGGTGCCCCACACAACCTCAGAGCCTCACCTGGGGACACTCTAGTACCCAACAGACTCACCAGAGGCTTTTATCCCAAGGAACAGGAAAGGAAGATGGGCACCCCTTTTACTGAGGGACTCCCGGGGGTGTTATTAAACTTGGTCATTACAACATCTCTTCCAGGTAGAGACCCTTGGCCCCACTTCTCAGCTGAGAAGACAGGGATTCAAGGAGATAAAAAAAAAACTGTTGAGTATCTCATCTTTACTCTGCAATGCAGATGGGATTGAAAGCCTGGTAGGCCCAGGGCCAGCCAGGGTCTGTCTGTCTGCTGCTCGGCCGGGGCCTCCTCTCTAAGCACACAGGCTGCACGTCAGCACAGGCAGGACCCCACTGTTGTAAGCTGCTGCTTCTGAAAGTGATTCATGCTACCCTCAAAGGCAGAGCAAAAACAGAAATTAGGGTGAAGAGGGAATTAAATAATAGCAATAATAGTAAAAACAAAACCTTATAATTTGTAGTTCCTATATGATAAATTTTGCTGTGTTGTGTGCTGTTTAACATGAAACCTAAACCCCAGCTCTGCTTAAAATTAACTCACTCCCTGTAAAACCAACCTCATCTATTCTCCCCACATTGTCTGCAAAGTTCCCAGCATCTCAAAATTCCTGTTTTTCTTGCTGACCAGCTGCAAGGTCACAAAGCAAGATAACACCCCATCCAAAGAGCATACAGAGTGGGCTTTTCTCAAAATGCTATTTTTTAGGTGTAATATACATCAAAAGACATGTTACAAATTAACTGTTCTTTGTTCCGGCTTCTGTAAACCTGTTAGCTGCTATGTCATCCTGGATGTATAAAAAGTACCCCATTTTCTTTCTTCTTCGCTCAGCCTTGGGATGCTAATCTGCTGTGCCAGTAGCCACCTTAATAAAATCCTCCTGCTTCATCCTTTGCTTGTTGTCCCTGGGGACAGAACCAATGAAAAGTCGTTGTTTCTGGTCTCCTGAATATTTTCCAAGAGAGGTTTCTCGGTCTCCTCATCTGGACGTTTTGGACTGGGTCTTCCTTTCTTGTGGGGCTTTCCTTTCCACTCTAGGATCATCAGCAGCATCCTGACCCCCACACACTAGATGCCAGTACAATCCTTTCCACTCCGGGTTGTGATAACTAGGAAGGCCTCCAGGCATTGCCACATGTTTACCAGGGGAGGTAGAGATGGGGTGGCAATAAACCCCCTGCTGAAAGCCACTGACTGGGCTGAACTAAGGGTATCACGTGCATGCGCTATCTTAGGGGGCTCTGACTTCTTTTAAAATGCACAATGATTTTATATTCTGTTCCACAGTACATTGCATTTATCTCCACTGTATATTGTATTTATGTTACTGTAAAATGTTTTACTTCCACATCTTTAAGTGAAATTGATGTCCTGGGAAGACATTTATTTCACCTTTTTTTTGATGCCTAAAATATATCAACATGGACACCAGTTTTCAAGCCTACCACCTACCAGAGGGGACGGTGGTGTACTTACCATGCCCTGGCTCTCCCATCAATATGGCAGTGGAGCCACTTGGAGAGCATTGCTGGGGAACTGGAGGAAGGTGTTCTTGTAGGCCTGGGCAGGGGGGTTTTGGAGGCCAAAGGGGGCCCTCGCTGGGAGAAACCCTTTTCAGGTACCATTGTCCACAGAGCCATGTTTAACCAGACTCCCCCATGTTCTCCTTTCACCAGGGACTACTTTATCACCTGCCCTATAATCGACATGGCCAGTGCCTGGGCAAAGAGAACCCGAGGAAACGTCTTCATGTACCACGCTCCCAAAAGCTATGGCCACAGCAGGTAAGACGCTGCAGGGAAGCAGAGAACGGAAGGTAAAACTGGAAGGCAAGTCCCAGCTCAATGACATGGGACACACCACTTAACGTTTCTAAGTGTCAGTTTCCTCATCTGAGAAATAGAAATAATTGTAGTAGCCACTTCATCTCACTGTCTTGTAGGCAGGGAAAGTTAAATTGCAAATGATGATGACACACTTTGGAACTGCAATGTTAGTCATTAATTAATTAATTTGACTTGAGAGATGCTTTTTCTTCCTCCAGAAACTGAGCACTGGCTTAAGACAATGACTTTCCAAAGTACAAAAAGGATTTTTTTCAACCAAAGGAAAGTTTTATTCATACTTGATTTATACATCATTCTTATTTCCAGAATAGATTCAAGCTCCCTTAGAATAACATATCAGGTGCAGTTAAGTCAGCAAAATGAGAAAGAGAAATAAGAGGCACAAGCGAAGGAAAACCCGCAGTAGAGGAAGGGCCAAGCAATGCGCATAGAATGTAGCCCTGAGTGTCCCATGAGCCAAGGAAAAGATTTTACAAAGAAAAAGAAAGGTTTGGGCCTCAGAGCTCCAGTAGCTGAACGAAGGAAGCAGAGAGACTAAGTGACAGGGCAGACTCGTGATCTCAGCTTTGGAGTGAAACAGCAATGCAAAGAGGGCAGCTGAGGACTTAGATGACCAGTCTTTGAAGGGAGGACTGCGGGACTGTCTGTTCTACTGCCCCGTGAGCTTATATCCTGTACCATTTACCCATGTGAAAAAACCCCAGTGGGAAAAACCCTTCCCACTGAGTCAGTGACTTCATGGATTAAACCATATCTGACATCAGTGAGATGCCTTTAGCGAGACTATCTACTCTTCTAGGGGAAGAAAGTAGTGGTGTCCTTGTGCTCAGCCTCCAATAAGCATTCACAGGTAACAGATCTTCAGAACACATGCCTCCAAAAGATGCAAGACCATTCTTGTCTCATTTTCTGTAAGACTGGAAGCAAGGCCTGCTGTCTGGGGTCAAGAATATTCATCCCACACATCTACGGTCTATTTGATGGGCAACAGGGATCTCTACTGAAAAGACTGCAGCGTTAGAGATTTTGGTCCAGCCACACCACATACCTGCTGTGCCCACGTAGGTAGTTTTCTTTCTCTCTCTCATCTTCAATATCCTCACCTACAAAACAAGGCTAATAATTTTTCCTCTTAGGGTTGGCATTAACAGTATCTGGAACATGAGTTATCCAGCCTATAACAGGGCTTTACCCTGTGCTACTTAGTAAGGCAAGGGAACTCTTATGAACATGCATCATTTATCTTTCCAAGTAGCAACTTCCCTAGGGCAGGCTGAATAATGGCCACCTGAAGATAGACTCCCTCTCATGTCCTCCTTTCACCAGGGACTGCTTATCACCTGTCCTGTAATTGACACGGCTGGTGGTTTGGCCACCTTCTTCCCATTCCCCAGCAATGCTCTCCAAGTAGCCTCACTGCCACTAGAGGGAAGAAAGGGCGTGCTCCTTTCTCCTAAGCACCCATCATTTACCTGCTTTCCCCAAACAGACTCTTCCTTCTTTTTTTTTTTTTTTGAGACGGAGTCTCCCTCTATAGCCCAGGCTGGAGTGCAGTGGCGCAGTCTCGGCTCACTGCAAGCTGTGCCTCCTTTGTTCAAGAGATTCTACTGCCTTAGCCTCCTGAGTAGCTGGGATTACAAGCATGCACCTGAACGCCAGACTAATTTTTGTATTTTTAGTAGAGATAGGGTTTCACCATGTTGGCCAGGCTGGTCTCGAACTCCTGACCTCAAGTGATCCACCGGCCTTGGCCTCCCAAAATGCTGGGATTACAGGCGTGAACTACAGTGTCAAGCCCAGACTTCCATTTTTGTAGCATTCCACAGAAAAAGTCCAGAGCCCAATTTTTTTGAAATGGTCACCTCTGTTTTACAGAGGAAGTGCGCCTGAGTGTGTTTGGGATGCCATAGTAAAATACCTTAGCGGAATAGTAGCCACCTAAAGATATCAGGCCCCAATCCCTGGAACCTGGAACTGTTATCTTATAAGGAAAAAAAAGCTGGGCAGTTGTGATTTAGTGAAGGATCTTGCCGTGGGGAGGTAATCCTGGATTACCTGGGAGGGCCCTGAACGTGATCGCAAGCATCCTTAGAGGTGAGAGCCAGAGGGAGATGCACTGTCTGCAGAGGAGAGAAGGCAATGTGACTTCAGAGGCAGAGACTCGAGTGATGTGGGCACAGGGAAGGAATGCCAGTAGCAACCAGAAACTGGGAGAGCACGGGGAGGGAGTGTGGCCCTGTGGACGCCTTGGTTTTGGCTCGGTTAAACCAGTTTTGGGCTTCTGGCCTTCAGAACGATAAGAGAAAAAAGTTTGGATGGTTTTAAACCATTAAGTTGCTGGTGATTTGTTACAGCAGATGCAGGAAACTAATACAGTCCCTGAGGAGTTCTCATTTCCCCCGAAGCATCCATCATTCACCCGCTGTCCCCAAACAGACTACTCTGTTTTTATAGCACTCCACGAGAAATGTCCAGAATCCTCATGAGTTCTGCAGGGTTGAAATGGTTACCTCCATTTTACAGATATGAAGTGTGTCTTAGTTTATTCAGACTGCCATAGTAAATGTACCCTAGCCTGGATAATTTATAAACAGTATAAACTAATGGCTCACAGTTCTGGAGGCTGGAAGTCCAAGAGCGAGGCATGGGAAGATTTGGTGTCTAGTGGGGTGCATGCTGTCTGCATCACAGATGGCACCTTCTTTCTGCATTGTCTCCTGGCAAAAGGGACAAACATGCTCCCTAAGGCCTCTTTTATGAGAGCACTAACCCCATTCATAAGGCTCCACCCTCGTGACCTCGTTAGTTCCCACTCTTTTTGTTGTTGTTGAGGAGGAGTCTTGCTCTGTCACCCAGCTGGAGTGCAGTGGCACAATCTCAGCTCACTGTAACCTCTGCCTCCTGGGTTTTGCAATTCTCCTGCCTCAGCCTCCTGAGTAGCTGGGACTACCGGCGCATGCCACCACACCCAGCTAATTTTTTGTATTTTAGTAGAGACAGGGTTTCACCGTGTTGCCCAGGCTGTTCTCAAACTCCTGAGCTCAGGCAATCTGCCCGCCTTGGCCTCCCAAAGTGCTGGGATTATAGGCGTGAGACACTGCACGCAGCCCCGAAGGCTTTATCTCTCAATACTAACACACTGGGGATTCCATTTCAGCCTATGAATCCTGGAGGGTCATAAACATTCAGAGCATAGCAGAATCTGAGGTTCAAGGAGTGCAACATGATTCCCTAAAGAACAAGCAACTTGTTAGATAGAGAGCAGGAACCCACCGGGGTCTTCTCTGAGCTTCAGAACCCTTTGCACTCCAACATGCGGTCTCTCTGCTTGGAACTAGGGCTGCACCCTGACCTAGGGATTCAAACAATGCCTGCAGGCTGTAAGAAGCAAACTAAATGGCAGGCCAGGGTTCCGGGAAGGAGGCATTGCAGGGGAGAAGGAATGATGACGACAGCCCTGTGGTGTGCGTGGAGATGAGGGCGCCCGCCTGGTCCAGTGGTCTGTGGCCGTCCGTGGCCAGGGAGGTGCAGCATGGGCAAAAGTTCCTAGAAGCAGTCGTGGCAGTGTCCTTCTTGTGCCAGGGCTCTCCGGAATTCACCCTCAGTGCATGGCTCTTCTGTCTGGTTCTCTGCCTTTCTCACTTGGAAGGCAGAGATTTGGACGAAAGGTGTAACCCTCCCACAGCAGTTCATTCAAAGCCTTACAAATATGCACATACCACTGGACCCTGCAATTTACGGTGGCAAAAAATAAGAAATGAGTCTTCTACGTGAGGATGAAAGCAATCAAAGCAAAACGAAGGGAAAGTGTTCACGCCACTGCGTCAGAATCAATGGTGCTTGGGACCCACCTGGATGACTTTCATAGGCTGCTGTAACAAAGTGCCCCAAAACTGGGTGGCTTAAAGCAACAGAGATGTGTTGTCTCAAGTTCTGGAAGCCAGAAGGATGAAGTCAAGGTGTCAGCAGGACCATGCTTCCTCCGCAGGCGCCAGGAAAGGATGTGTTCAGGCCTCTCTCTCAGCTCCTGGTGGCCTAAGGCGATTCTTGGCTCATAACTAACTGTCTTCTTCTTCTGGTATTTCTTCACATCATCTTCCTGTATGCATGTCAGCTTCTGGATCCAAGTTCCCCTTTTATACCACCACCACCTCTATTGGTTAGGGCCTATGCTAACGACCTCAGTTTTACTTGATGACCTCTATAAAGACCCCATCTCTAAATAAGGTCCCATTCTGGGGTACTTGGGGTAAGGACCCCAACATATCTTTTTGAGGGAGACACAGTTCAACCCATAACACCATCTTTCTCTCTAAACTGAATCCTGCCAAACAGGTTCTTGAGTGGCAGTGGCCCACAGTGGTCTGTTTTGGACCTGGGATTGGGGTGGTCCTCAGAGGGGCAATCCTAACTAAATGGAATCATGACCTCAGGCTCCCATGACCAGCGTGGGTTTCTCTGTTGCTGAGTAGTATCCTAATGTCCCTACAGACAGGGTTCCACTGCAGTGACCCAGGGGACCTCCCATGAAACCAAGCCATGTTCACACAGAGACCCTCGCAACCGTCTCCCAAGGCTTCATGACTCTCCACACCTCAGAGCCCACTGACCCTCCTGGCACAGATGAGCACTTAGTAGGTGCTCAGGAAATCATGCTGAGGGATAGATAGTGGGGAATGAGTCCTTTCTACTTTCGTTTTATAGGCTCTACGGGCTCAGTGTGGCCACCTGTGAAGTGGGAGTAGGGAGGCAGGAGAATTCTGAAGCACTGATTCTTCACTGGGTTCTATGGAGCCTGGAGCCTGGAGCCTGGAGCCTGAGCCTCTGTGAGGAAGGGGTGGGTCTGAGCCTCCCAGCCCCTTTCTCCCTGTGTTACAGACTAAGCTTTGAGTAACATTTCAAGGTTTTCCAATTCAGAAAGTATGAGAAACTACTGGACCCAGTCACCTTTAAGGCATCATTTAGTTCTCAGTTCTATCATTTTTGGAAGAAAGAGACACTCAGATCCCTGAAACATTTTACAGCAGTGGTATTGGTACTCCTACAGAGGCAAAATAATGCCCTGGTCAGAAGCAGAGACGCTGGCATCTACTATTTTGGCAAAAACCATATCCTTGAGTCTTATCAGCTCAGTGACCTAAGACAAGTCATGTAACCTTTTTGGTGATTCAGTTTTTTCATCTGGCAAGTGGGTATAATAATAGGACCCATCCCAAAGGTTGTGACGACCATTAATTTTACATAAAACAGAGACAGGCAAGCAGTGCTAAAAGTATTCTGTTCTTCTTGGCCATCAGAACGCGCTTGTCAGCTCCCTGTGTGGATATCTTCTCTCGCCGTCACCATCACATATGGTGCCATCTATGTAGTAGATAATTGAATCAATGAATGACTCACAGAAACTAACTCATTTGAGTTTTGGCAAGTTTATCTTATTGTCCCAAAAAGACATCTCTCTTTCTCTCTCTGCCCTGGAGCTGTCACATCTCTCATTTTATTTCTGGCTCAAATCTACATACTTAAAATATACGTGTGTTACATTTTCTGCCATCTGTCTCATACCTCCATTCCTGATAGCATATATTAGCTTTCCTGGCAACAGCTAGTGAAAAAAATACAATGAATTACTGCCTTCTTATAGACTATTGTAAACTGATCACAGAATAGTGTGGTTTTCTTACTGTGCACCTGGATTATAGATAATACTTTCATTCCTAAAATTGAGGGCAAACTTCTGTGGGGAAAGAATAGGCATAACAGATGGAGAGGAGACAGGAAAATCAAAATCTCTAGTGTGATGCCAGTTTAAGATTCAGATTCAAAGAATCATAGAATATAGAAGATGAAACCGTCTAGCTCCTTCATTTTACATGTAAAGAAACAAAAGCCCAGGGATGTGAATGGATCATATCCTCTTCCCCAAGCCAGTAAGTGGCAGTCTGGGCCCATATCCTGTTCCCTGCCCTCTCTCCAGTTTTCTTTTAATTGCACCTACTTCACCCTAAATCCTATTGAGTGCCTACAATGGCCAAGTCCTCTTCCTAGCTGTGTGGCTTTGGGCAAGTCACATAACGTCTCTGAGCCTCCATGTAGCCTCTCCTATATCTGGAGAGAGTAACAGGCCCTGTTCCATAGGGCAGTAGGAGGGTTTGGGGGACAGTGCCTGCACGGTGTTTAGCCCAGAGCCGGATCTGGGATGTGCGTCTGAATGTGTCTGCGTGTGAGCATATGCATGTGTTTGTTTTTGTGTGTGAATTACCTGGCAGCTTTGATTTCCAAGGCTACTGATGAGAGAAAAAACCTCACCAGCTTTCTCCTGTTCATCTCTGCTCACTGGGGAAAACGTTGAGCCAGTTTCTCCCATGGTCTGTCTCTGGAGCCTTCTGATTTAGGAAGTGGAATTTCCAGCGAGGCCTGTAATCCAGGGCTTCTCCATGTCAGCACTGTTGACATTCAGGGCCAGATGACCATTTGCTGTGGGAGGCTGTGCTGTGCATTGAAGAATGTTTACCAGCACCCCTGGCTTCTGCCCACCTGATGCCAGTAGCTCCAGTCCCCCTAGGCTGTGCCAATCACAAATGCCTCCAGACATTGTCAGATGTTCCCTGGGGCATAATCCTTGCTGACTGAGAACCACTGCTGGGATCTATAAGAACTGAAGTTATTACTAACGACACAACCCCTCTCCCAGACACTGGCCCTGGATAAGTGCAGGGTGTCCCCCTGCCAGGGTGCTCTCCGTGGCCCCATGGAGCCTCCGCAAGCAGATAGAGTGCCACAGAACCAGAGGGGCAGCTTCAGTCCTTCTATGTCACAAAACTGACCTAGAAGGCCAACAGGCCTCCAGGTTCACACAGAGAGGGGCCCGGGCCAGCTGCCTTCTCCCAGGTCTGAGGCCCTAGACATTCTCTCTAATGCCTCCTGTCACTTGCCCAGGTACCTCTCAAGGCACCACCTGCATATTCCGCTAGGACCCTTCCCTCCCTGCCCATCTCCAGCATTTTAATCTCTTTGACTTGCCAGTGATGTCCTCCTATCTAAACAGCCCCTTTCAAAAGACATCCTGGCCTTTGAAGGTATGGGTATCATTCCCAGGAGGAGCCCCATCTGTTTCCTCTGCTGCTCATGAGCATAGGACTCAGACCCTGTGGACCGGTTTGAGGACCCCACCCCCAGCCCTGGTCTGTGCTCTGGGCCCCTGCAAGTGTGGTAGGGGACACCAGTTTGTTCTCTGCTGTCCCCTGTCTTTCGAGGGCTCTGCCACTTTCTGTATGCCTCTTTAAGCATCGGTTTCCTCATCTGGGCAGTGGAGCTGACAGTATTTATGCCTACTACGAAATATGTCAGGATTAAAGAAGACACATGGACAGCCTCGCTTCTGGGCCTAACTGCCTGGCAGAGAGTGAACACTTACTTGGTGGGCATTACTAATGCTGCTTCATGTATTATGCAGGAAGGATCCAAATTGGAGCTCAACAGGTCCTAGGAAGAAAGCAGCCACAACTGGAGTGGTTTCTGGTGCCAGATATTGCATGAGGAGCTGGAGCCACTCAGAGAGGACGTGGAAGCCTCTCATTTTAAGATGCCTGGGCCTGGGCCAGCTGTGGAGTTCATGGTTTCTATGGCAATTCCTCATGAGGCTCAGGGTGTGCTAGGGAACTTGAAGAGTGTGCTGCATCTGGGTCTTTCTTCAGAAGGCCGTGGCCTCCAGGGTGCTGGGATGTCACTGCCACATCTCAGCGGTGTGGAAGGCGTTTCAGCAAGACCACCTTTGACTTTTCTTTGAACGGAGGAGGAGGGCTGAGGTATGGCTCTTGGGTTTAACGGTCTACTCAGGATGTTGGACTGGTCTTTCATTTTGGCAGAGGCAGCCCAGTATAGTGAAACAGCACACCCTTTGAGAGTAAACCCACTAAAGTTTTAATCTCATATCTACCATTTATGAGCTGTTTGCATTTAAACAAACCCCTTTACCTCAGTTTCCTCACCTATAAAAGAGGTATAGCTGTATCTACTTTAGAGTATGGATATTCAAGATAGGGTGTATTAAACATCTGGCTCATTGCAGATGTTCAGTGTTAGGTAGGCTGATTTTTCTTTTAGTAAAACTAAGGCTCTGAGAGAAAAAAACAGACCAAAAAAAAACATTCAAAACTGACTAAAGAAGCAATCATGTTCCTCCTTTATGAGTTGTCTCAGCCCTGGAAACAAAGCTGTAAATTCTAGACCCCAGGCGTTTTGTACACCACTCCATTTACATTCTAGACGTTACTGTGCATTCCAGAGGCTAAAGGCCTGTTAAAACATTCCGGGTTCAAAATATTATCTTTTTAGTTAACTGTCTTGGCAAGTTTGTTGGAATTAACACACCAAAGAAAATATTAAGTGGATAGATTATTGAACTGGATCCATCTGTCTGGCTACATCCTGTGGAATTATTTCCCAGTGTAGATGAAGATAAATCATTTTCTATAACTGCTCACTCCAGCTCCTTGACATAATAGGGTTTGCACTGTGTGTCTTCTTCAGCGTTGACCTGACAGATATTTACCTAATGCCTTCAATGCTGCAGATCCCTTTCCAGGTCCTAGAGATAAGAAACGTGCAAGGCAGAGAAGAGCTGCCTTCTTGGGACTAAGACTGTGGTTGCAGGTGGGGCTGATGGGGATCTAGGAATAGTGTAGAAAGAACAGATGGCCGGGTGCAGTGGCTCACGCCTGTAATCCCAACTCTTTGGGAGGCTGAGGCGGGCAGATCACCTGAGGTCAGGAGTTCCAGATCAGCCTGGCCAACATGGAGAAACCCTGTCTCTACTAAAAATACAAAATTAGCCGGCCATGGTGGTTCCTGTTTGTAATCCCAGCTACTCGGGAGGCTGAGGCAAGAGAATCCCTTGAACCCCAGAGATGGAGGTTGTGGTGAACCTAGATCGCACCATTGCACTTCAGCCTGGGTGACAAGAGTGAAATTCTCAAAAAAAAAATAGACAATACACACATCAATATGCAGCATGTGTTCAGATAACAGCACTAGGAAGGAGGTCCGCTAGGGTGCCATGGTCAGTAGTAAGAAAAGAACTTTCTGGCCGGGAGCGGTGGCTCAAGCCTGTAATCCCAGCACTTTGGGAGGCCGAGGCAGGTGGATCACGAGGTCAAGAGATCGAGACCATCCTGGTCAACAAGGTGAAACCCCGTCTCTACTCAAAATATAAAAAATTAGCTGGGCATGGTGGCACGTGCCTGTAATCCCAGCTACTCAGGAGGCTGAGGCAGGAGAACTGCCTGAACCCAGGAGGCGGAGGTTGCGGTGAGCCGAGATCGCGCCATTGCACTCCAGCCTGGGTAACAAGAGCAAAACTCCGTCTCAAAAAAAAAAAAAAAAGAAAAAGAAAAGAACTTTCTGTAAAGGTGACATTGGAGCTGAGAACTGAGAAATGAGAAGGTATGTGATTCTCACGGAGAAGTGAGAACTCCCAAAAGAAGGATCATCAAAGGCCAAGGCCCTAAGGTGGGAAAGGGCTTGGCATATTTGAGGATAAAGAAGAAGGCCAGGGAGCTGGAGCATTACTAATGCTGCTTCATGTATTATGCGGGAAGGATCCAAATCGGAGCTCAACAGATCCTAGGAAGAAAGGAACCACCACCGGAGTGGTTTCTGGTACCAGACATTGCATGAGGAGCTGTAGCCACTTCAGAGATGTGAAATCCTCTCATCTTAAGACGCCTGGGGTCTGGGCCAGCTTCGGAGTTCGTAGTTTCCATCATGATGAGTAGAATTTCATCATGGGGCTGAGTGTGAGCTATGACACTTGAATTGTGGCACTTGAATTGGAGTCTGTTGAGGAGGAGGAAAGTGGTGGAAGGTACATGGGGAAAAATGGGTCTTGTAATTCACATAGGAGTTTGTAAGCTGTGGCTAGTGGAGACATAGTATTTTATCTGAGTGTGTTGAGAAGGCATTGCAGATTTTTAAGAAAATGTATGTAATGAACAGTGGTCTTTTCAGTCAAATCCAGAACAACTCACTGAAACATCAAGTGTCTTTTAAAAAAATAATAGAGTGTAGAATATCAACCTCGTTATCCAATGTGGTGGTCAGTTAGTCAGAAAACTCAATGAAAAAGAGAACTTGTGAAAAATGAATAAGGTAGGTGTGATTCCTCAAACATTTTATTTTAACTTTAAACATGTAAATCTGCATCCCCTGGCCATTCTTTAGCTGCAGGGTCAGCGGGTTAAGCTGGAAAATGCTGTTTGGAGTTCTGCCTTCAAATTTCTTGCAAAACCATAAGCATAGTACATGATTTGTGATTTACAGTCTGGGGTCCATGAAAGTGCAGTATCTGCATGGTATTCAGTAAATTCAATTGAATATAAAACACAGTGACTTGGGCAGTTGGGTCTTAGTAAGCACACAGCACAGTTAGAATGAAAGTTTGGGGCTTGGGAAGTTCATTTTTTTCTGGGCAACAGTTATCATACTTTATAGAGAGAATAAAATTTTCAGGTTAATCTAGCAGGTTAGTTGAAAACTTTGACTCTACTGTGAAACAATATATCATACAGCTCTGCTGAGCTTTAGAAAGTTAGGGAACTGCTACAGGTATCTCCTTTGGGGCTGCGGGTAGGACTGCACTATTTAGTGAGCATTAGGGAGTTTATTTTTAAAGGGTTACATGCATAGCAAATTCTCTTGTAAAACGCAAGCCATTTGTAAAGCAAATAATTACTTCTTGATTAATTCATAGGTAGAATCTGAGCTTTTGCATATTAGATTTGCCCAACAAGAGGCATATTTAGAAGCTTCTAATCATAAGTTATTTAACACTTCCACTGCTTCTCATAGAAAAAAAAAAAAAAGCCTGGGAAGCAAAGGGACTTTCATTCCTCCCTGTTCCCTAATTTCCTTTGGAGAAAGCTATCAAGAGATGCTGGCTGAGGATAAGAAAGGGAGTATATTTTATGAGGATGAGGTCAACAGACTTCCTGCAGACAGAACAGAACAGCAGGGCCTGAAATCCCTGCAAGCACAGGCTCTCTAATCAGTCCATTCAGATGGGCTGGAATGCAATGGGCCTTTTCTCCAGCACAGGCCCCTTCACAGCTTTATCAGCATCATAGTTTCTGCCATGCAAAACAGTGTCTTACTTCTGTCAAGAAAGATCCCCCTCACAACCTCACTTCATTATAAGGGGAACCCAAGCTTAGCTGACCTCCCCAGCTGAACGCACTGTCAGATACATCTCTTTGGAGACACTGCCTCCATCATCCTGTTCCCTGATAAGCCCAAACTGTCATGGATTATGGCTGCTAATCCTGGAAGCCGAGCTCAAGCCAGGAATTTGTGCAATGGATAATCTCTGCAATGTGGCTTTTGGTTCGCTGGGATGCAAGCTCAGCCTCCCTGCAGGTCCTCAGCAGCACCAGCAGGATTAATGATGAGCAGCGTGGCTGACAGGTAAGCTCGGGAACATTATGTGAAAAGGTTCCGTCTTTCCTGGACAGTTGCAGTGACGTTAGGATTTCTCAGTTCTAGCCTTTTTTCCACACACCTCTAGTCATCCTTCTAAAAGAAATGCAACTGACAACTCATTTGCTAAGAAACTTCTAGGGTTCCCAGCCCATTTAAAACACGATCCTCAATTCTTCTGGTCTAGGCTGTTACACCTTTCAAAGAATTAGAGCCCAGTAGACCTTAACAAGCATGTAATTTAGTGGAGTTCAGACTTTGGATTCTTCTGGACTAGAAAAGTTCCAATTGTGCTTCTCAGCAGGACCTGTGAGACCCAGCACCCTGAGGACCGTTTCCTGCCGCACGTGCCAGCCCCCACCTGCCCTCGCTCTCCTTGTGCTCAGTCACACCCCTTGTCATTCCTTGCTCCATACGGAGCACAGAACCCACTCCATGACAGCGCAAGTGCTGAGTCGCCACCCGTGTGCCCTTCCTCACCTCCTCCAATCACCAGCCCTACTCATCCGCCCAGACACAGGTCCACGCAGCTTCCTCTCTCTCGCGTCCATAAACTCCTCTCCACTTCCTTGCCTGGAATAAACAGTATTTCGTTTCTCTCTCTTCTTATGGTACTTGGTAAGTAATTCTATCACTTGATAGATACCTACCTACCTATCATACAACTCACAACATTTTATTTTTGAAAAGCAGTGCTTTATCTCACTTTCCTGTTAGAATGTGAGCTCCTTAGCAGAATGGCCACCTTTGGAGCCTCAGCATCTCTCCCGAGGACGGCGCACAGCAGGCATTCAGCAACCGTGGGCGGAGGAGGGTCTCAGTCCCGACACTCCTTTTCTAGTTTGCCACAGTCCTCACAGGACGGTATTCAGATCCGAAAACTGAAACACAAAGCGTGTGCGCGCGCGGGCACACACACACGCACATGCACACACACGCACACACGAACGCAGACGCACGCACAAGCACACACGTGCATGCGCACACGTGCACGCACACACACACGCACAGAGTCATCCGCAGAGCTCCGTGGCCGGTCAGTTCTTTGAACAGTCTGGTTAAATGTAACTTTATCAACATCACAACCTTAACTCTTCCTGGGATGGCAAATTCTAGTTTTTAAAGGAATTTACACCCACTGGATCTATGAGCATCCACTGGTACCAGATGGGTGGCTGAACGCGGATAATCAGACCCATTTTACTGACAGGAAAGCCAAGGCTCAGAGACTCAGCGGTGGAAGCAGGACTCGAACCCAGCTTGCCCAGTTTGGGCACGTAGCTTTCCCAGGCCCCAAGTCTGCCTCTCCCTGCGAGAAGGAGAAGATTCAGTTCTGGTCTGGACATAGAATGAGCAGCTGTCAGATGAGGGACAAGTTCCACTGCAGTGCGATTACCAAAAACAGCAGATGACGAGTGAAAGCTAAATGCAGCCAGCCTGATCATATACTGACACAGCTGCCACGGGTTTGGGCCTCTGATTTATCAGTGATCAGAACAGCACAGAGCAAAGAAGCCACATCAGCACACATGAACTGCCTGCCCCCAGTCTGCGAGCACCGGGGCACTCAGTTGAGTCTCTCCGTTTACCTTGACAGACCCTGGCGTGTTCTTCTGGGTCCCATTCTGCTGCTGCATCCAAATCCCCTTTTCTTCCTCCAGAGGGTCCTGGAACCCCCAGCCAGTCCCCGGTTCGCTAAGGGCTTAGTCCTCTAATCCCAGATCCCCTCTTCAGAGGCTCCACTGTTTGTGCCTCCTCCAGATGTCCCTTAAACTGCTCAAAATAACTCCTGCATCCTGATAGAGATCAGCTCTGCTAAGGAAAAAACAAAGCAGAAATCCTCACACACAACAGGCTCTCAAATTAAATAGATGGGATGGACTGGAATGCCAGGCCTTTCCCCAAAGCAGTGTTCTGTGGCCTTTCCAAGGTCACAGACAGTGGTGGTCTTGAGCTGGCTCATGTAAGTTCATGAAATCCAGCGGTACACATTGCTTCCCAGCACCATGCTCAATGATGTCACTTTGAAATTGGCTAAGGTGGGAGTATTTACATTGTAAAAACTTGCAAATACTACAAGTAGGATTTCCTTTTAACCAGAAAGTCAATGATTAAAGTTTTTTTCTCTTTTTGAGAAAAGGTATCACTTTGTCACCCAGGCTAGAGTGCAGTGGTGCAATCATGGCTCACTGCAGCCTCGACCTCTTGGGCTCAAGTGATCCTCCTGCCTCAGCCTCCCATGTAGCTAATTTTTATATTTTTTGTAGCGATGGGGTCTTGCCATGTTGCCCAGGATGGTCTTGAATTCCTGAGCTCAAGCAATCCACCTGCCTTAGCCTCCCAAAGTCCTGGGATTATAGCCATGAGCCACCACACCCGGCTGATTATTAAACATTTATCAGCACATGACTTTCTTGAGAATGTGATGGAGGATATGAAACATCTCTCAGGAAAGATGCACCTACACACTTCACAACGTTTTACATGTAATTCTAGGGACCTTGTGGATTTCCGAAACCCTATAGTGGGATCTCCCCAACTCCCCACAAGTTAAGAACCCCCACTCTTAAGCTTCCAGATGTCTCTCTTAGGTAATCAGAAAGGAAATATGTATATGAGCCAGAAACTGGGTCAGAGAGATTAAAAATGTTTTATTAGTAAATGTTGTTCAGTGTCCGAGATAAGCATAATTGTGTCACCATTTTTCAGAGGAGGACACCAAAGCCTAGAGACATTAGACAGCTTGTTTAAGGTTGCACAATCGTCAGTGACTGAGCTGGGGTTTCCACAGAGCACTCTGGCCTTGCAAGTTTATTTCTGTTCACTAGAACATTTGGAATGCAGCTTTCTCTGGAGGAAACAGTAGACTAGGCTGTTGTGGTAGCAGTTATGCCCCCCAAAATGTCCAAGTCCTACACACTTGTGAATAGGTTACCGTCCATGGCAAAGAAACTTAGCAGGTGTGATTAAGGTTCAAGACCTTGAGATGGGAGGTTATCCTGGTAGGCTTGATTAAGTCACCTAAGCAGGGGAGTGCTCCAAAGAGATGCAGCATGAGAAGGACGTGGCCACTCTGCGGATGAAGGAAGGTTCTGATCGGCAGCCTCTAATCACTGGGAAAGGCCCTCAGTTTGTAGCCAGCAAGAAAACGGGGACCTGGATCCTCTGCCTCAAGGAACTGAATTCTGTCACAAACCTGAATGGTCAAGAGAAGAATTCTCCCCAGAGCTTTCAGAAGGAAAGCAGCCCATGCACCCTTTGATTTTAGTCCACTAACAGCCATCCTGGATTTCTGAACTCCAGACACTGTCAGAGAGTCATTTGTGTTGTGTTAAGCCACTGATTTGTGGTAATTTCTTAGGGGAGCAATGGGGAATGAACACAGCCAGTTTTCCAGAAGGGCCTCCTGAGAAGCAGGAGTTTCACCTTCCATCACATTGTGAGGAGGAGGACTAAGCCCCAGTGGGGAGAAAGTCGGCCAGACATCACTGGAGGAAGAAAGAGGAAGGGGCCCTGTTAACCTTGGGCCTCCTGGCTGCTCTGTGGCCACTGCAGAGGGAGTGTTGTGATTGAGAAACAAGACAGTTTCAACAAGAGGGCAGTGAGGCCGCGAGAAAACCCGTGCAAGACACAAGGGGACCGCAGACCACAAAATCTGCAGATCTGACTTCAGTTCTGGCATCACCACTAAACAGTTAAGGGGCCTCGGTAAGAAAGTGGCCTCTTTGAGCCCAAGTTACCTCCAGGGTTGAAAGGAGTAATATCTATTCACAGGGCGGGTGAGATAGCAAGGGTGAAAAACATTTGTGAACTACCAACTTTGGGTTTGTGTGAGAGATTATTTTTATTGTCATTGTGATGACAACTTCTCTCTGCCTGGTATTTTTTGTTTTGTGATCCTTTTCCTAATAACTTACATTGCAAACACTTTTAAGGGGTCCTCAGTCCCCGGTGCACAGGTAGACTACACAGAGCCAGGGATTCGGGGCCTGGGAGACGCGGGTTTGAGCTCTGGCTCTCCCGTATCTCGGGCCTGTCCCTTTCTCTCTCTGAGCCTTTGGCTGTCACCTGGAAAGTATGTGAATGGTAACATTCACTTCTCCAGCAGCCCTTGATTGTTGGTGATCATAGCTGCCCAAGATCTACCACAGTGCCTGGCACAGCACAGGTACTCTGGAATTGGGGGCCATGAGCAGATGCTGGGTGGAGCTGGCTGCAAGACAGGCCACCTTGGCCACCGCATAAGCTGAGGCTCTTTCCCAAGCTCCTCGCAGTTACTTCTAACACTGCCCAAGGGACTTAGCTCTTTGGGTCCCAGGATCCTACAAATTTCAATGACACTCGCTACTTCCTGCTCCCCTCTCAATCAATAGGAAACCTTCTTCCTTCTTTAAGAAGGCCCTGGATACTTGAGGAGATTGTAAAGAGATGCCACACTTGGTGACTGTTATTCTCTTCTTCCTAGCCATGCTGTATGTCCTACATGGCTGCAACTCCTTCTATGATGCCTTCCAGTGCAGTGGCCCAATACTGACATGCAAGAGCCTAATCATAATAATAGCCGGCATTTGTAAAAACACTTCTTTTGGCTGGGTACAGTGGTTCATGCCTGTAATCCCGGCACTTTGAGAGGCCAAGGTGGGTGAATCTCTAGGTCAAGAGATTGAGACCATCCTGGCCAACATGGTGAAACCCCATCTCTACTAAAAGCACAAAAATTAGCTGGTGTGGTGGACCATGCCTGTAGTCCTAACTACTTGGGATGCTGAGGCAGGAGAATCATTTGAACCTGGGAGGCAGAGGTTGTAGTGAGCCGAGATTGCTTCACTGTACTCCAGCCTGAGTGACAGAGCAAGACTTTGTCTCAAAAAAAAAAAAAAAGAAAGAAAGAAAGAAAGAAAATTAAAAAACACTTCTTTTAGATAGGGCTTCTATGTGCAATAGCTTATTCTATCTGGTATTTTATGAAGAGGAAGCTGATGCATGGACTTTCTCCCAAAGTTACAGAAGCTGTAAGTTTCAGAGCTGAATCTCATACCAGTGATGAGTTTATGTCTGTTTTTCTATACCCTGCTGCCAGTACATATATGCCTGGTGACCAATCTTCTGGCCAGAATAGGAATACTGGCTCTCAAATCCTGAGGCCTCAGAGTTAGGGAAGGACCCCGAACCTCTGCTGTCACCACAGTCCCCAGCCTGAGAAGAACGGGGGCAACAAGAAGGTGCCTTCTTCACTTGAAGTGTTCCCCTTCAAGTGTTCCCCTGAGCTGGGGGCCCCTTTTCCCAGTCTCTTGAATAATCACAAGGAATCTCTGAGTCTTAGCCAGTCAGACTGTCTATCCACAAATCATTGCACTTCATAGAATTTCACCTCCACACAATTTGCCTTTCTCTGGAAGCCCCTGCAGTCTAGTCATTTCCCAGGACATCTGTCTGCTGGTTACCTCTGCCCATTATACCAGCAGGGATGAGAACTGCTGGGTCAGAGATGCTTCCAGGAACATAAAGACAGTCAATTGCTTCAGGAAGTGAACCAATGAAGTGAGAAAGAACTGGACCACATTTTATTTCCCTTTTAAATAGCTACTCCAACACCATCTTATTCTGATCTTCACAGCAGCACTATGAGGTAGGGAGTTGACATGGCTTGGCTCTGTGTCCCCACTCAAATCTCATCTCAAAATGTAATCCCCAGAATTACAGTTACAGGGACCCAGTGGGAGGTGATTGGGTCATGAGAGCAGTTTTCTTCATGATGTTCCAGTGATAGTGAGTGAGTTCTCATGAGATCTGATGGTTTTAGAAGTGGTGACTTCCCTGCTCTCTTTTTTCTCCTGTCGCTTTGTGACAAAGGTGCTTGCTTCCCCTTCACCTTCTGCCTGACCGTAAGTTTCCTGAGGCCTCCCCACCCATGTGTTACTATGAGTCAATTAAACCTCTTTACTTTATAAATTACCCAGTCTCGGGTATTCCTTTATAGCAGTGTGAAAACAGACTGATACAGGAGTTACGCACGCATTTCATAGATGAGAAAGTAGGAAATCAAGGAGGCCAAGTAATTTGTCAGACATCACCCAGCTTGAAGGTGGAGGAGCCAAGACCCAGGCAGGGGAGCGCCCCCAGGCCCTAAGGCTTTTTGTTAGCATCCTGTGTTCTGGAAACCTCAGCTTTGATCTGACTCTGCTATTCACTTACTCTGTGTCTCTGGGCAAGTCAGGAAACTGCTAGAGACCTAATTTTCCTGGTCTATAAAATTAGAGGCTGGCTTTTGCAATAAGATGGGGCCAATGACAAAGTTAACGGGCATGGTCTCCACACAAGACCACTCTGATACCAGCTGAAAATGCAGGGATTTCCCAAACCACTCTCAGGTTGGATAATTCACTGGAAGGAATCAGAATTCACTAAGAGCTATGACACTCACCACAATGACTTATTACAGGGAAAGGACACAGATTAAGATCGGCCAATGGAAGAGAGGCATAGAGCCCCGGAGGGTTCCAAGTATGAAGCTCCATTGTCCCCTCCCTGTGGAGTTAGGACGCATTGCTCTCTGCACTGAGGCTCACCCCAGCATTGGTATTCAAAGATTTATTGGAGTTCCATTACATAGGCATGATTGATTGACTGATCAATTCCCATGTGAGTACTCTCAGTTTACAGGTTGTCTGATACCATGTGACCCAAGGCTCCCGCAATAAATCACATGGTTGTTCTTTCTGGCATGGCCAGTCCCCACCCTAACACTGTCGGGTAGGGCCATGTCCACCCTACGATCCAGTGTGGCCAGCCTCTGTCCTACTCCTAACAAGTATGACTCACCTTCCAGAAAACAAGGGCAAAGTCCAGACCTCTCTTTGGGCAAAGCCAAATTCTTTACTATGCAGTGGGGAAATCCTTTCTGGCTCTTCACTCTGTCACGCTCCCCGGTTCGCAATGCTCACTCCATGGCCCATGAACCAGGCTCCTCAGCACCAGCTCCAGTTCACGCCATTCACACCACTGGACTGACTTCTAAGTCATCATTCTCACCTGACTGCTGCTTCCTGGATAGTCAATCCAGACTAGCCTGTATTTATTGAACAACTCCTATTTGCCAGCCATTGTGCTGGGATGGGCTCCATGGATAAATGTCATCCTTGAAGAGTTGTGAGAGTGTGAATTGTATATGCACAAGAGTTGGTGCACAGAATGGGCTTAAATACAAGCTACTTTCATGATTGGTTTTTCAGTGACTAGATGAGTACCAGTATCCAGTGATACCGTAAGTATCATGAGTAGAATAGGATCAAACACTCGTCATGTTGGGAAGTTTCTCGCAGGCATTTATTTCTAGAGAGTGAAGTGTTAGGCATTGGTCTCACTTCAGCCAACAGACATGCCACCAACGTGTCCCCAAGGGGCCACTGCACTAAATTTAGGCCAAGCCAAATCTTTACTAAACTGAGCACTGAACAGAACCCTTAAACATGATGTAAAGAAGGGAAGGCCTCGGTTTTGGAAGAAGGTTGGTTTTTGGTTTGTATGCTTTTTGTTTTGGAAGAAATATTGATGAGAAATTTTTGGTTTTTGGTTTGTTTGCCTTTTTCAGTAGTTGACTTCTTTTTGACCTTTTGCTGCTGCTTTTCCTCTGTTTTCTCAGCCTGGAGTTGCTGGCGGATGTTCAGTTTGCCTTTGGGCTTCCCTTCTACCCAGCCTACGAGGGGCAGTTTTCTCTGGAGGAGAAGAGCCTGTCGCTGAAAATCATGCAGTACTTTTCCCAGTTCATCAGATCAGGGTAAGTGGGCCTTGTTCAGAATTCTGTTACTGCGCTCTTCCTCCCCTTCCTTCAAGCAGAACGCACAGGCCCAGTTGACATCGATGGACTCACCCTTTCCTCCCTAGGCATTACAGTCACCAGCCACTGGGCTCCCTGTCTCGATCACCCTCTCCTAGCCAAAACTGCTTTTGCATACATTAATCTTCATGAAGGAAAACTCTGATTATACCAGCTGCATTCCATGACTCTAGGTCAGGGTTTCTCAACCTTAGTGCTGTTGACATTGGGAGCTGGATAAGTCCTGGCTGTGTTCTGTGCACTGTAGGATGCTTCACAGCATCCCTGGCCTCTAGATGCCCACCAGATGCCAGTGGTGCCCACCTCGGCCCAGTTTTGAGAATCAAACATGTCAAATGTCCTCTGGAGGGCAAACCACTTGAAGGTGAGCCACTCTTTCTCTCCATAGAGGGGAATCCCAGTGCCTTGGGTTTTCAGCTCAAGTTGAAATGCTCAGGGCCCTCCTTTATGCACCTTGAGGCTCTTCCTCTTCCCTGCCTGCCTCTACTCCAGTCCAGTTAAGTTTACTCTCAGTCCCCACCTATATAATTGATTCCTGCACTTTCCTTTTCCTGTTATTGTCATCAGATAACAGGCTTTTCCACTCTACCCCTCCCCGGTTCACAATGCTCACTCCATGGCCCATGAACCAGGGTCCTCAGCACCAGCCCCAGCTTAGGCCATTCACACCACTGGACTGGCCTCCAAGTCATTATTCCCACCTGGCTGCTGGCTAATGTGCATGGATTACCTAGACTGTGCTAGGTTCCCTGGAAAGGTAAAAAGATACAAAAGTCATGGCCCAGTTCCCAGCTACTAATAGTCTGAAAACATAAAAATGAACCATAATTCAAAGCAGGAGAAAATAAAGCTTTATGCAGTTTGTTTTGGGAGTTGAGCAGAAGAACATATTTCTTCTAATTAGGGTTTTAGAAAATATTTCACTGAGGATGGCACATTTAAACTGGGCCTTGGGGGATGAATAGAATATTCAGATAAGCAAAGGGGAAGAAGGCACTTCCAGGAGAGGAGGTCTGCGCAAATGCAGTGGTGATAAGAGGACACGCCGTGCCTGGGAAGTGCCAGGTGGTTGCAGGGCTGGCATTTGGGCTACACGCAGGACATGCTGGAAGTTGGGCCTGGGCAGCAAGTTTGGGGAGGAGCTGGTATCTGAACAGGTGCCGTGTCCCCTTTATGGGCAGCTGGCCTGCAGATTCACCCTCCTGCCTAGGTCTTGGACAAAGAAGGGCATTCCAAAGGCTAGTTAAGGTGCCTAGATCTAAGAATATCAGGAAAGAGAAGAGCACGGTGATCTCCTGAACATTCACAAAGACAAGAGGGCAGCGCAAGGCCCTGGGTGATGCTACAAGGGCATGATCTCAACGCCTCTCCTCTCCCAGAAGTGGCCTAGCTTTGCGGTGCCGCAGTCAAGATTACAACCCCAGAAGCCAGATCCAGGGGGTTCATATGCAGCCCCGACACTTACAGATACCTGAATTGTCCCTCAGAGATCAAGGGCAAGTGGGAAGTGATTCAGGTGATGAAAGGAAAGACAAGTTTCCCTCATGGGTATTTCTTTCTTCTCATTTTCCCAGAAATCCCAACTACCCTTACGAGTTCTCGCGGAAAGTGCCTGACTTTGCAAGCCCCTGGCCTGACTTTGTACCCAGTGCTGGCGGGGAGAACTACAAGGAGTTCAGTGCACTGCTCCCCAATCGACAGGGCCTGAAGAAAGCCGATTGCTCCTTCTGGTCCAAGTACATCTCGTCTCTGAAAGCATCTGCAGGTGGCAAAGCCCTGGGAGAGGCAGGGGCCAAGGGGAGGGGGCTGGGTCTTGATGTCAGCATCTGCTGCGCTCTCTGCACGAGACCTGTGCTGTGTGCACTGAAGTCAGGGGTCACCAGTGCCAATGGCCCAGCCCCTTCCTATGAGGTGTTCATGGTCTGAGAAGCTCTGCATTGCCAAGGGTCTCCTGATCTGATGTAGGGCTGGAAGGAGAAGCAAGAGAGGCACAGGAAGAGGGCAGTGGGGTGACTAGGAGAGAAGGTCTGTGGGGGTTCGAGTGATGAACCAGCATCAAGACTTCCAGCCTAGAACACTGGTACAGGAAGAGAAGGGAGTGTTTGGAACCTCTGCCTCGCAGCCCTTGAAGGCCTAGGTGGAAAATCTTGGAGAGGCAATTCTAACCAGGGGAAAAGTGGGCATTTCTACCTCTTCCTATTGCAGAGATATTAAGGAGAGAAAATAAATCATAGTGAAGGCACCGGGAATAGAGAGTAATCACAGTGCTCTCGGGAAGCTTTGGAATAACAGGTGTGAGTGACACAACCCAGGGATGCCCTTCAGTTTTCTGGAGGCCGTGATGGAAACTGCCTGGGCAAGTGGGAGCCCAGAGGAAGGAGGACTCACTCCTCCCTAGAGGCTCTAGGAAGGGTCCCCAGGAGAGGTGATGCCTGGGATGTGGATTTTAGAATGCCAGGAGTTTTTCAGGTGCAGAGAAATGGGAGTGGGCCATTAAACAGGGAAGGGATCTTGTCCAGCACATAATTTAGATTTTCAACTGTATTTTTCATTTCCAAGGCCAAGTGGCTATCTGCTGACAGTGAACCCAAGTACCATCATACCCTTAGCATGTCCCTATAGCCAGGGATGATTTTGGCACTTCAGTGGAAATGTCCCTCTAAAGGGCATTAGCAGGAAATGCCCACTGGAGGCTGGGGTCTCTTTGGGCCAAAAGGAAGGGACCAGAGAGGAGAAGTCCTAATCTGGTTTGGACCAACCCTCCTTGCCCACCTGTTTCAGATGGAACTAAGGGCGGGCAGTTGGCAGAGAGTGAAGAGGAGGAGTTGACGGCTGGATCTGGGCTAAGAGAAGACCTGCTAAGTCTCCAGGAACCCTACAGCAAGTGACCAACTCCTGAGTGCCCCCAACACCCCACCCAAGGCTGCCAGCTATGAGCATGTTTTTCTCTAAAAGAGCCACTTACCTTCAATAAAGTATCTGCATGCAGTGAAGCATTGCTGACTCTAATTTGTGAATCCAAGGCAATTCTTGGGTAACACCAACTGCATCTTAATCCTCTTTCCAAGGTTTGAATCCTAGGCTGCTCTTTCCATCCAACAAATGTTTATGAGCATCTGTTATACACCAGGCCCTGTGCTGCATGCTGGGGAAATGAGGACTTTGGTAGCCTAGAAGGAGAGAATGCTGGGTAAAAAGCGGCACAAAAAATGGGATCCATCAAGAGTGGGTCCTGGGTGGCACGGTCCCACCTGAGTGATCGAAAAGACTCACTCACGAAGGTTCCATTGTGGAGGTAAAAGACCGACTGGAACGGGTGCAATGGTCCAGCGAGAAGCAATGCACCCTGAAGCAAGACAGTGAGGGTGGAGATGGGGCAAGAAACAGAGTCACAGACCCTGGGGGAAGTAGAATTGATGGAACTTGATTAAATATGAGAGGGAGTTGGTGCAAGGAGATGGAGTTATCCCAAATTGGATTCCCAGATAAGCGATGTTTGCCCTCCTGAGGGACACACTTTTAAGGCGTATCTTCCAGTTAATGCTTTTTCTCTCCACCCCCTGCACACACACACGGACACACACTTCATACAAAATAAAAGCAAGTGGAGCTGGTTAACAGTCTTGTTCATTTAGACGGCATGCCATAAAATGCATTTGCAGCGTCATCTTATTTGAGTGCAGAACAAATTAATGATGATTTGTAGGTTGGGATTATTGTCCTAGCTTGCAAATGTGGAAGGAGAGGCTCAGAAAGACTTACGCTATACCTGTATTCACACAGTGAAGACGAGAAGGATCAGAGTCCAACTCAGATTTTCCCATTTCTCTGTTTCCATGCGCTGTATGGACTATAAATTACAGGCTTGGGGCACGTTATGTGTCCTACAAAACCTACTGATAGCATTGAAAGTCCTGAGTAGCCTCCAACCTGTATTTTAGGCTGTGTTAGGATGGTTCAGTGAACACACCTAAATACTGAACTAAAAGGCCTTAACTAAAGGAAACTCAATAGGTAGACGGTCCCAGGATGGGTCGATTGGTCAGTGTCTCAATGATATCATCAAGGACCCAGAGGCTTTCCAATCATCCTCTTTGCCATCTTTAGCACATGAATGGTGTTTCAATTTGCTGACACATTATGGCTGCCACAGCTCCAGACATCACACACAACCCCCAACAGCATTTCATGCTGGAGACAAATGGGGAAGGAGCTAAATGGCTTTCCCCCCAAGGGCTTCTTTCTTTTTTTAGAGGAAACTTTTTCTCCCAGAAGTTCTCATCAGAATTCCCCTTACATCTTTTTGACTAAAACTAAGTCATGTGCTCCCTTTTTTTCTTTTTTGAGATGGAGTTTCACTCTTATCACCCACGCTACAGTGCAATGGCACGATCTTGGTTCACCACCACCTCTGCCTCCTGAGTTCAAGGATTCTCCTGCTTCAGCCTCCCAAGTAGCTGGAATTACAAGCACGCACTACCATGCTCGACTAATTTGTTTTTTTTGTATTTTTAGTAGAAACAGAGTTTCACTATGTGAGTCAGGCTGGTCTCAAACTCCTGGCCCAAAGTGCTGGGATTACAGGCGTGAGCTACCATGCCTGGCCATATGCTCTCTTTTAAACCATCACTGGCAATGAGGGATGAAAAGGCCTTCTGTGATGCAGTTATACCAGGCATGATTTATCCTCCAGAGTAGGGCATACTGCTGTCCCAACAAGGCTGGGGTGCAGTTATCAGCAATGAATGAGAAGACAGTTACTGGGTGGATAATGGATGCTTCCAAGACTATGAGAGTTGGGGCCATTCCCCCATGCTTGGGGCTGTCCTGGCATGGCCCAGGGTTGGAGTTGGCCTCAAACCCCTTTTTCCCCCTGCAGTGCAGTGTGGGTTGAAAATCACATGCTATGTTTGGAAGTGTTCTCAAGTTCCTGGCATCAGAGGTCATGGCCCTGGTCCTTCCTTGATACCCTTAACCCAGAGTGAGGCTTCAGGATCTGGGTGCTCAGACAGGGGCAGGGGACATGGCTCCAGGAGGCAGTGCCTTGAATTCTCGCTGTGTTTGGCTCTCCTGCGGCATCCAGATGGGGGTGGGGAGGGGGTGGATGAGACCTCTATTAGTTGTCTGTGGCTACTGTTAAAATTTTCACAAATGGAATGGCTTGAAACAAGAGAAATATATTCTTTCATAGTCCTGGACACCAGAGGCCCTGGATTGAGGTGTTATCAGGGCCATTCCCCCTCCGAGACTCTGAAGGGAGATCCAGTGTCTCTCCTACCTTCCAGTGGCTGTCAGTGGCCAGTGGTCTTTCTTAGCTCCCGACTGCCTTCTGATCCCTCCCTCTGTCCTCACTGGCCTTCTTCTCTGTGCATCAAACTTCCCTCTCCTTTCTCTTAGAAGGACATCAGTCAGTGGATTTGGGCCATCTTATCTCAAGATCCGTAATTTAATTATGTGTGCAAAGACCCTAATTCTAGATAAGTTCACATCCACAGGGTTAAGACTTAGATGTGTCTTTTGGACAGGTCAAAATTTAACTCACTCTGGGACCCAGGGCTTGGGGACTAGACAGCATGTCAGGGAGGGGTGGGGGTGCTAAGCTGATGCAGTGCTATGGGAAAGCCCTCAGATCAGACTATTTAAGGAGAGGAAGAGGAAGGGCATCTGGAAGGCCTTTCTGGCATAGCCCTCTCTATAGCCTGGACCTAATAATAATAGAAATAAAATAACAGCAATGCCATTTACCAAGGTCTCATGGCCTATGTGAGGTTCTGTCTTCTGAACACTCTCACTTTTCTTTCCCAAAGGAAAGTTTATTCTTTTGTTGCCATTGGGAATTCAGTGCTTGATATTCTACCTCTGTTCTTTGGTTTTCTAGCTCTGATATTTCTTTCTTTGATATTCTAGCTCTGTTCCTTTGGTTTTAACCCCTTCCAGCAAAAGGGTACGAGGTTTCTCCTCCACCAGCCCCTCATTGGGACTTTGAAGTGAGATAGACTGGGCTGTCTCACCATGTTTTTCCAGCTGTTTGGGTGAATTGAAGTAATTCCTTGGCCCAGTGTTTTCCGTCCTTGACCATTCACTAGAACAACCTGGAAACTTTCACAAAATCCCGCACCATATCCCAGACCAATTAGATCAGAATCCCTGGAAGACAGGGTCAGGCATTAAGGGATTGCTATGCACGTCAGGAGTGGACACCACTCCTAATCTCTCTGATCTGCAGTTTCCTCACCTGTAGAATAGATTCAATTACATGTACTGGGTGAGCAATGCTTAGCAAGGTGCAAGCTGGAAGCAATGTGATCTTTCCCACCCTTCTCCATTTGTGGTAGACAGGATAATAACTAAGACTACATGGTAAGAGGAAATTAGTGTAGCAGATGGAGTCGAGGTTGCTAATCAACTGACTTTAAAATAGCTGGGATTACACAGGTGGTGCTGATGTAATCACAGGGTCCTTAAAAGTAGAAGAGGGAGGCAGAAGAGAGGACCAGAGAGATGGCAGCATGAGAAGCATCTGGCCTGCTGCTGCTGGCTTTGGAACAGAGAAAGGAGACCCTGAAGCTAGGAATATAGGTGTCCTCTAGAAGGTGGAAAAGGAAGAGAAAATGATTTGCCCTTACAGCCTCCAGAAAGGAACACACCCTACTGGCACCTTGATTTTCACCCATTTGAGATTCATATTGGATTTGTGACCAACAGAATGGTAAGACAGTATATTTCTGTTGTTTTAAGCCCATAAATTTGTGAAGATTTGTTGTAGCAGCCACAGAAAACTATGCATCGTTATACCTATACAGATGTATAGGTATAGGTATATGCCATACCTATGACCAGACCTCATATACCTAGCTCACGGTTTTTCTGATAATGAAAAGTCCACTCTGGTATAACACAGGCACCCCAAAATTCACCAGCATTGGCCCTGAAAACACATTGTTCACATTCCTTCACATGGAGTTTAGTGACGTTACTGTTGGTGAACTGATTTTTGACCGCCCCTTGCAAGTCCTGCACATATGGTGTAGCACCACCGGATGACACCTGCTATTTTGTTCTCAGCCTTTGAAAACACCTCATTTTAACATCCTGTTATAATAAGAATGCCTACTCTGCAGATTCACCCTGGTGATGAAGGGTGTGAATGTATGTGAACAGAAAACAGCAAAGTGCTGTTCACAAAGCTCTTGAAGTTAACCATGGATTTGAAGCACCTGCTATGTGCCAATCCATGAGAATGATAAAGACGGGAAATAGGAGGGACCTAGAGGGCAGTCATAAAGGAAATAGGAGGGAACTAGAGGGCAGGAGATCACAGTCCTGCCCTGCAATGACCTTCAGAGACCTGCGGTGAAAGAGACAGTCTACAATAGCTAAGGTGTGTGAGCTGCAGAATACCAGAGTTCCTATTAAGACAAGTAGGGGAAGGTCATGCTCCAGGCCCTACGGTCAGCCCTCTCAGAGCTGGCTCCAGAACTCTGGGCACTTGACTCCCACTGTATCTTCCATGCTCTTTCTCACGTGTTGCAGAGATTCCTCTTGAAGTCATGTGGGATTATGTAACCCATTCCCAACTTCGATGGGCCAACGTGAGTGTACATCAGGGCAACTGTAAAGATGTCATAATCTCTTCTGCATCTTTAAAGGACAGGAAGGTCACAGTACACCCACATCAAGCTTAGGGTCAACCAAAAGTCAGGAGGTGAATGACGCATCACCCAGCATTGAGAACCAGAGTGATATTCACAATCTGTAAGGCAGGAATTAAGATAGGAAATGAAGACATGATCGAGAAGCTCACTCATGGGAGTGAGTCAGCTTCCTCCTCAGTTGGAAGCAGAAAGTACAGAAAGATGAAGCAAGTGATCTTTTCAAAGGGAAGTTGCGAAGTAACCCTGCAAGGTTCCCTAGCTTCCAAGCCCCTTTACAAAGGCAGCAGAAATGCCCAAATCTCAGAAATTTTCCAGTTCCTCAGTGAAGCTGGGAAGTCAAGAACAGCTGGGAAGACAAGGCCCTCCCAGGCCATCCAAAGCCATAGGCAATGGTCCCAAGACAGGGCTGAGAGCATAAAAAATTACCTGAGTGGCTGATTAAAAATTCAGATTCCTATTCTCTAATTTTTTAGAATAAATAGATGTATTGTAGCACCTAAGCCAACATTTCAAATAAATAATGATTCTACATAGGAGTTGTCTCATGTGGTCCGCCTGTCTGCCATAAATCTATTTTCCAGAAGCAACTTGTAACAGTTTCCAGCTTAGTTCAGTTACCCCAGGGGTCTAGATAGTGTGAATTTGCCTCAATTTTTGATTTATCAGCTTTATCTAGACCCATTGATTTCCTTCTGAGAAAAATGAGGGTTTAACTCACTTATACCACCCACCTCCTATACTTCCAACAGTAATTTTTATTCCTTCTTGAGATTTCTTTTTAATTCTGAAAAAACAAATTCTCTTTTGTATTCCATACATTTTCTAATTATTTCCTGGCTTGCTAAATAAATGATGAGCATATCTACATCTATCTTAGTCCATTTTCTGCTGCCATAACAGAATACCACAGACTAGGTAATTCATAAAGAACAGAAGTTTATTTGGCTTGCAGTTCTGGAGGCTGGGAAGTCCAACAACATGGCAGCATGGCACTGAGGGCATGCTGGCAGAGGGCAAAAGCGAGTTTGAGACACAGAGCGAAATGGAGCCAAACTTATCCTTTCATCAGGATTCCACTCTCAAGATAATTAACCCATTCCCATGACAACAGCATTAATCCATTCATGAGGGTGACTATGAAGGCTTGTTAAGGACTCCACCACCCAATACTATTACTTTGGCAATTAAATTTCAACACGAGTTTCGGAGGAGACATTCAAGCTATGGAACCATTCTTATACCCCCACTCCCACTTCTTCCCTCATTGACCTCATTCCTTAACACCCCTTCTCTTCACTGTCCACACTGTTAGATGGTCTTTGTCCTGCTGTCTCACATCAGCCTTCTGTGCTTTGTTCCATAGGTTAATTCCAACAGCCGAAGGCTGGTTAACCTTACTTGCTGTATTAAGGCTATATATATATATATATATATATATATATATATATATATATATAAAATCGTTCTCCTAACCAACACCCATGGAGAACTGACTAGTGCCTGGGCTCTGCCAATGTTTTAGATATAATCTCAATATCTCAGTATATTGGGACCTAGGGAATCCCTGAGCTTTGGGCACTTCTGCTGCCTTTGTAAAGGGGCTTGGAAGCTGGGGAATCTTGCTGGGTTACTTCGCAACTTCCCTTTGATGATATAACTATCTCTGTATATAGATAAATAGATAGATGATAGATAGATAGACAGATAGATAGATAGATAGACAGTTTACAGGTCAAACAGTGTGTTTAAAGTCATCGTTTGTATTCTCCCCCTGGGCATTTAAGGAGGAACATTGCTGACCTCAAGATGAAATTGTAATATTAGATAATATATGTAATGTTACGGTGCGTCTTATTGTTCTATCTAGCCTTCATAATTGCTTTTCTTTCCTCTTTATCTCCATCCTTTCCTTCCTTCCCTTTTTTTTCCTCAATTCCTTGAATTCTGTGCCTTTATCCTATCTTCAAGGAATTTGCATGTTTTACAGCAAGACCTGATGGTCTTTCCAGGTTTGTGGTATCACTGCTTTAAGGCTTTCGATATAAAGGACAGAAAATGGATTTTTGGAGCCTGACAGGCCTTTGAGTCCCGACTCAGCAGCTCACCACCTGGATGCTTCAGAACAAACCGCTTCAGTTTTCTGGGCATAGCTTCACCTGGAAAATGTAGACAATGAGCTCCTCTCCTAACACTATCATGACGTTCTTAGGAGGCAAGAGAATTAAATGCTCTGCATAATTAGAAATTGCGGAACAGGAATTAGAAGACATTTTCACGACCAGCATCTGCTTCTGTTGAGCTCATTCATCACTTTGGGCCAGGCCCCTTATTGGTGCTGAAGGCTCAATGATTAAAGCTCCCTTTGCTTGGGGAGCCCCAAGTCTAGAGGGAGACGCAGATGAGTAAACAGCCAATCACAATTCCGTGGAATACATATGATAATAGGGATAAAATAAAGGGGAGGCTTCAGGAGCAGAAGAAGGGCACCCAAGTCATATCGAAAATATTCTCCAGAGAGGAGACCCCAAGCTGAAGACCAAAGGACAAGTAAAAATAAGCTTGGCACAGAACATTTGGGCAAGTGCGGATGGTGTTCTAGGTACCAGTACTGAACCTAGGAGCATTAAGCCCTTAAAACATCTGGTGAGTTTCCACAGCCTTAGTGGCTGCCTCCCCAGCTTGCTGGGACAGCTCCAGGTCCCGTCTGAGTTCCATGTCAAATTGCCCAACTGCTCCCCATCCTCCCAGGGGTACTTACCAGGACCTTGTCCATCCTTCTCTCCTTCAGTGATCCCAGGTTCCTGCCTAGAGAAAGACTTCAGGTTCTAAGGCAGTGCTTGCCCAGGGGTACTGTCAAAATTCCTGCCCAGAACAAGACTGCAGGCTTTAAGGCAGCACCCTGTACTTCACATCCAAATCATGCTTATGTGAGTGACGTTCTGGCCTTTGAGAGAGTGAGTGATGGTCACAATGGGGACACAGACAGGGGAGCAGCCAACCAACATCCATGGGGAACTGACTGATGCCTGGGCTCTGCCAATGTTCTGCCCCCAACCCGGGGCTCTATCTGCTTTGAAAGGTGAAGCAGGGGCCAGAGTTTGTCCCAGGGCTTTGCTGGTTCTTTTCTAAGATAACCAACTTGTGGGATTTTTTCCATCCTCTTTGTCTCTTTCTCATTCAAGCTGAAGCTTGTGCCTCCCTGCCATCTGAATGAACTCACAGCCCTTCCTCCCCTCTTCTCGTCCAGCTGTTGCCCAACATTCATGGAGTTCAATTGTGTCCCAGGCCGTAGGAGGGTGTAATGGGAGTGGACGGGCCCCGGTATGCTCACTGAGGAGATGACATCTCTGTGTGTCTGACTGAGGAGCTGGAGCCAGCCATGGAAGAGCTGGGAAAGGGTATCTGGGTAGAAGAAAAACAGGAAGCAAGGAAAAGTAAGCAAATGTGTCTCTGCAGGCAGAAAGAAAACCTATGGATTTCACCTATTTTATTAGTGTGGAAACGTCAGTGTGACCTCAGAAATCAGTTCAGGTGTCTGGACCTATAGAAGGAAAACAGCATGAAAATGCCCAGGTTCTGGGTTCAGGCTCCAAATCCTCCATTGCTTCCTCCTTCAGGTGTCCTTTCTCCATGGCTCCTGATGGTAGCCCTTGGCCAGGCTCTCCAGCCTTCCTGAGGCTTGGTTTGTTTAAGTGTAAAATGGAGAAAGAAAATTGCTGTCTGCACAAAGTTGTTGTGGGAATAAAATAGAATCATGGGCTGGGCATGGCAGCTCACAGCTGTAATCCCAGCACTTTGGGAGGCCAAGGCAGGTGGATCGCCTGAGCTCAGGAGTTCGAGACCAGCCTGGAAAATATGGTGAAACCCCATCTCTATCAAAAAATACAAAAATTAGCCAGGCATGGGGGTGCACATCTGTAGTCTCAGCTACTCAGGAAGCTGAGGCAGGAGGATTGCTTGAACTCAAGAGGTAGAGATTGCAGTGAGCTGAGATAGGCTGCTGTACTCCAGCCTGGGTGACAGAGTGAGACTGTCTCAAAAACAAAAAAAAAATAGAATCTTGGACTTGGAGGCATTGCTAGTCCTGTGTGGCCTGGTGAAAAGAGCAGGAGTGAGCATTGGCAGAGGGCACACCTGTGTTTGAAGCCAGCCTCTGCCCTGTTCCAGCTCTACGTCCTAAAACCAGTTACTTAACTAATATCTCTGAACATGTCCACCGTTAGTGACAAAATATATCAGTTTCCATTTCTCTGGGTTGTTGTAAGGAGTAAATAAATTAATGAACATAAAAAGTACACAGAAATATCTGTTACATTGCAACTACTCCACAGGTGATTGTCATAATGAAGAAGCATATTCGAAACTGGAGGTGAATCTCATGATTCTGCACTTTCTATCCTGATTTTTGCTGGCTTTTCACCATGGCCTTTCTGACTTTGCTCCATAGCGTATATGAAGCACTTAATTTGTTCCAAACTCTTTATGAGACTTTACTCTGAGGCCTGAAGCCCACAGATCGTTGCCCTTTAAAGGAGAAGCTATAAATAGTACATTGGGTCATTAAAAAGAGGAAGGAGTGCACCTGGACAGTCAAGCACATGTAAATTCGGCCAGAGGAGACTTCAGGGCCCAGTGTGCCTGTCACCGAAGTCTCCCCTGGCTTCTGCAGAATAACTCTGCTCATCCAGGTGAGGGACCACAGGCCAGACAGCTGTTCCCTCCAGACATCTCCGGAAACCCCTATGAGTCCCTTGGAAGGTAACGAACTCAGACCAGGGTGAGTCACAGGCCTCCAGTCCTACATAGCCTCAGCCCTGGGGGAAGAAGGAAAATGAAGCCTGCTGGGGAGGAGCCAAGGCTTGGTCCTAGCAGGTGTGGTACTCCCTCTGTAGACTGGCCTGGAGGTATCCTGATGCTGGAGAGTCAGAGAGAAGAGGAAGGGTGAGTCCTGACTGTGCAACATAGAAACCGGGTGATGTTGGCCAAGTTCTCGACCCACTTACCCCAGAGCCCCAGCCTTCTCATGTGTGTAATGAGATGCCCTTTGGACATTAGCAAGAGTGCAGAAAGTGCGCATGACAGTGGTAGGTGTTCAAGAGTCAGTTCCTCTTTCTCCTCTTCCTCCTTAGTGGTCTTAGATTTCCAGTTTGTATCCCAAACATTTAGAAGAGTTCTTGGCACACAATGAGTGCTCGATGCGTCTTTCTGAGAGAATGAAGAAGAGCTCAGATATCCCCAACTCGACGTCTCTGTCCATTCTCATAGTGGGACCGACTTCACTGTGGTGTATGGGAGACTGAATGATGGCCCCGCAAGGTGTTCATGCCCTCATGCCTGCGGCCTGTGAATGGGTTCTGTTAGTTACATGACAAAAGGCACTTCACAGATGTGATGAAGGTTTAGGACCCTTAACATAGAGAGATTTCTGAATCATCTAGTTGGGACCCAGTCTGATCACATGATCCCTTAACAACAGAGAACTGTGTCTGGCCAAAGTCGGAGCAGTCAGCGAGAGGAAGGCAGAAGGGGAGAGTAGAGAAATCCCAAGACTGAGAAGGATTCTGCACAACACTGCTAGGTCTGAGACATAGGAGCACATGAACAAGGACCAGACAGAGGCCTCTGGGAGCTAAGGGTGGCCCCCAGCTGACGGCCAGCAGAGAAAGAAAAACCTCTGTCCTACAACAGCAAGGAGCTGGGTTCTACCTGGAACCTGAAGGAGATTAGAAGTAAATTTTTTGCCAGAACCTCCTGGAAGGAAGGCAGCCCTGTTGACACCTTGAGTTTAATCTGGCATGGCTTACATTAACCTTCTGACCTACACAAAACATGAGATAGTAACTATGGATTATTTTAAACCACTAAGTGTGTGGCCATATTTCATACTGGCAATAGAGAAGTGATACACAAAGCCTCCAGATTATTAAGAGCCTGGAAGCACCCACCTCTTTGGCAAATACATGCATTTACCAAGCACACCAGCAGTGCAGCTGTCACCACCATGGATAGATGTCATTGAGTCAAGCACCTGCTGGATGCTCCACGGACCACCCTTCAAATTATCTTATTCTGAGGCTATCAAGACTCCTGGCCCATGAGGCTGTGGCATCCAGGGAGCCAGGTAGGATAAATTATGACCAAGGTCTTTGGGCTGGGACAATATGTAGGGAATGTATTGCAATGAAGACAGTCCCATGCAATGAGAGTCCAGTCATATTCCACACAAAGTCAAGTTTTTCCCTGAAGATTCTTTCAACTCCATGTTACAAGAATGTCCTAAGTTAATTCCCACAGATGCCCCCACACAATTGCTTGACACCCCACACCCATTTCATGGGCCATGAGGTGGCTGGTGGTGATCGGGAGTTGGTGGAGGAGACTACTGGAAAGAGCTTGTCCCTCGTCCGTTCTTAAACCTTGATATCTCCAGAAGGTCATACTTGAACACTTTGGGCTTCAAATCTATTAGTTGTGGTTTCACATGCCAGAAAGTCAAAACCTGCCATTCTCCTCCTTGTCAGCCTCTTTTCTTGCTCACAAGAATTGAAACTGGGTCGAAAATGTGGGTACATGATGGTTTAGACGGAGGTGTGGTGAAGCTCCATCAGCTGGGCTAAAAAGAACCAGAAAACCTGCCTGGCTTTTCAGTGCCCTCCTCTGTGAACATCTCTATGGCACCTGGGAAAGGAGACCAAGCCGAATTTTCTTTCTGAGTTCATTTCTAGTGTTCGTATTAGATATTTGTTATGTTATTAATGACTTTCTTCATTCCCCTTTCCCCAATGAGAAACTGAGGCTGGGAAGTTTAAGTGGGAAAGTTAAGTTGCTAGAGCACTCCCAAATGCCCAGAAGGAGGGGGCGCTCTGAGATGCAGGAGAAGTGGAGGATTTGTGTAACAAACAGTAAATAATTACCCGACAGAAGCCAAACTGTTTCAGACATTGCTCCACTTCCTTCTTCATAAAATTCCTCATTTCATTCTCACAAAAAAATGAACAGTGAAAAGTCCATTTCATCCGCTTCCTGAGAGGTCCTGTCAGAGGCCACGCTGCTGGAGGAGGGATTTAGACCTAAACAGTCCGGCATGAGGGCCCCACACGGTGTTCATGCCCTCATGTAATGCCCGGGGCCTATGATTGGGTTCTGTTAGTTACATGACAAAAGGCATTTTTTTAAGACAGAGGTTGGTCCAGCTCCATCAGCTCTGCAGTCAGAGGAGGAAGGACATCTGCCAGGCCCTCTAGGGGTGGGTTGATGTTACCATGCAGGGCACCAAGGGGCTACTGTTGGGCAGAGGTGTCAGGAGAATGAGGCAATGTCAGGGGTCAGCTCTCCAGGTGCTGGGGAATAGTCAAAAGCGACCATGAAACTCTCCTGAAAAGCCCAGGAGATTCAGCTGCGATTTGAGCACGGTCTGTCGATTGTGCAGTGGCAGGAAGTCAGCAGGCTGGGCATGACCAGAAGGCTTAGGCCTAAGGCCAGAACATATACCCCAGGCCTCCAGGCCCAGGCATGGCTCCTGGCAGCTGCTCCACGTGCAGCTGTAGAGCCGTGAAGCCCCTTATCTCTTTGTGCTTTCCTATGGCCAGAGGCTGGGAGACAGCTCTGGAGGGAATAAGGAGCCGCCAGGAAATCTCCTCCCCAGTGACTTCACTGGCCACAGAGCTGCCAGCCGGGCAGTGAATGACATCATAACCACAGCTGAGCTGGCTCGCCGGGTGACATCAGGACCCCAAATAACTCTGACATGTGTTCGCAGTTAGGAGAATGAGCAGGGTTAGCACGGCCTCTCCTCCCAGCCATTGGCATGCCCTGTGGAATCCTTCTGGGAATCCTTCCCCAGATGGCTTCTTGGATGGACTTATAACATTGATTGCAGAGGTATTAAAGATCCTTAAAAATAGGCAGATGAGCAAAAAAGAGAGAAGTGATATCACCTAAACCCCAACCCCCAGGGAGAGCTTCTTATAACATTTTGAAATATAGCCTTCCAGGTAGGGCATATTTATTTATGTTTTGAAGAAATGTCGTGTATATTTAAGGTATACAACATAATGTTATGACACACATTTAGATAGTAAAAAGGTCACCACCATGAAGCAAATAAACATATCTAGCATCTGGGTTTTGCTCTTGTGGCAAGAGCAGTGTAAATCTACTCGTCTAGCATGAATGCCATGGACAGTCAGGACTCCGTACTCACGGGTTCTACATCCGTCAGTTCCACCAACCACAGATCAAGGATATTTTAAAATAATAGGCTGGGCATGGTGGCTCACTCCTGTATCCTCAGCACTTGGGGAGGCCGAGGTAGGTGGATCACCTGAGGTTAGGAGTTCAAAACCAGCCTGGCCAAAGTGATGAAACCCCGACTCTACTAAAAATACAAAAAATTAGCCAGGTGTGGTGGTGGGCACCTGTAATTCCAGCTACTCTGGAAGCTGAGGCAGGAGAATCACTTGAACCCAGGAAGCAGAAGTTGCATTGAGCCAAGATCACACCGTTGCACACTCCAGCCTGGGCAAAAGAGTAAAACTCTATCTCAAAAATTAAATTAATAATAATAATAACAATACAACAAAAAAACAGTACAAATGAAAAGCAATACAGTGAAACAGCTATTTACATAGAGATGATTTAAGTAGGCACAGTGGTGCATGTACGTCTAGAGTCCCAGCTACTTGGGAGGCTGAGGCCAGATAATCACTTAAGCCCAGGAGTTCAAGACCAGCCTGGGCAACATAGTAAGACATTCCATCTCTGAAAAGAAAGCAAAGAAAAAAAAAGAAAGAAAATATTATGTGACACTGTGTGTAGTATATATGCAAATAATAAACCATTATATAAAAATTTAAGCATCACAAATTTTCACATAGGCAGAGGTCGTGGAACCAGTCCCCCATGGATACCAAGGGGCACTATACATACAGTTTTTGTTACCTATAGTCCTCACAGACTTGGTATGTTTAAAAGCATATTCCTATAGCATATAATTATTTCCATGTGTAAACAAAAGTGACTCGTCTGCTCTTATTTTGTGATCTGCTTTAAAAAAAAAACTTTTAAATTAAATATGGACACTTACCATGTCATTAATTATTCTAAACCATTTTTGATCACTTTTTACCATCTAGTACTGAATCTTGCAATGTTGGGAGGAGGTTAGTTTCTGGTATGTTAAGTGAAAATCCTATATTGTCGAAGTTAACATTGAATGTCTATTATGTCCAATAGACAAATAGTTGTGGGGCAGACTACAGCCTCTCAACTCTAACACAATCCGCTTTTTTCTCCAGTGTTGGAGCAGGCCCCAGTTTCTTTGGTTCATTATTTGAAAAAGTAGTTAGCTCGCATTTATGGGTATGTGAAGCAAAAAAATACATATTTGTACCATTAGCATCATGACTGTTTGCCTAGCACGTAGAATTTAATATTCGTGTTACAATGTCACCATCTCTCACCCTGTGGGCCTTCCCTTTTGCTGGACATTCCTCAGACTCATTTTGACCTCCTCACTGGGAACTAAACAGATGTTCTGAAGGTCCCAAATCATCACACCACAGGCTGAACTGCATAGAAATTCAGTTCTTGGAAGATGTCAGAGCTTAAAGGAACATTGAAGATCATCTCACTTCCCTTCTCTCCCAGTATAAAGATGGAAACTGAAGCTTGAAGGGAGGAAGGACACCTAACAGTTGGCAGTGGCTGAGCCTGGCCGACCTCAGCCCGCGTAACATGGACGCCTGCTTTTGGAGTTTCTGGCGGGGCTGGCAGGAATGTTGGCTGTGACAGAACCCGGCCCGACCACGTGACTTGACACACAGTTCCTCAGAGGCCACGCTTCCAGTCGTGGACTCATGTACACACCCGTGAGTGCTCGCAGGCTGTGAATGCTCATGACTTGTCTGAGCCTTGCAACAGCTCTGGCAGGTTGGCCAGAGTACAGATTATCATCCCCATTTCACAAATAGAAACACTCAGCCTCAAAAAGGGAGAGGAACTTGACCAGGGTCACAAAGCTGGCCCCTGGGGTCTCCTGTGAGTCATTTATCTGAGGCCAACTCCAGGGCTTTTTCTCTTCAGGGTACTCCTCCTCTGACCCACTACGTCACACTGTGTTTCATAAGTCAGTGGGGAAGTGGAACCATTACTCCAATTGGGACAGATCCTACTGGGGAGTGAAGGCAGAAGTAGAACACGGGACTCTTAGCCCCAGGCCAGCGGTCCCGGACCTGTACTCATCAACATAGAGCCCTTGTTTCACTGGGAAAATGTGCCCCACTCTGTGGAGGCCCAATCTCTAGGCTCATGGCTCGGTGGACAGAGCAAGGGCTGGAGTTACACTACAGTGCTTCCCCAGCAGGAACTAAGCCGATGCTATTGTGCAGGACAGAACTTCTCAGCCAATTACAGCAGCCTCGTCTGTACTTATTCAACCGAGTTCTCTTCTGATGCCGACATGTATCCACCACACTGGCCAGTCACATTGCTGTGGTGCTCATTACCTATCCTCAACTCATTGAGGTGTCTCTGTGTCTGAAAGATGCGGAATTTCCTCCAACTAGCCAACCTCCCCTTCGACCCTGCAAGGACAGTGAGAGAAGGCAGCAGGGGAACCTGGGCTGTTTACCACGCAAAGCCAGCGCCTCCTGGAGGAAACCTTAGTGTTTTTGGTTGTAGACACTCAGCTTGGTGGAGGTTGAGAAAGAATGTTGTTTCGGAACAGCTTCTTGCCAAGGTCAACCCCAACTGCAGGGGTTGCAACAGCTCTGGCAGGCCGATTCACATCTCCCACCTCTGCTCAGGTAGTATTCCCGCCCTGCCTGGCATGTGCTCCTCTCTTCTCCCTGGTGACCTCCTCTTCATGTCTTCCTTTCTATGAACCCTGCCTTGGCCTCCCGAGGAAGCTGGGAACTCTCTTCGCTACTCTCCTACAGAATATCACCGGCATTATTTATCACTTAGAATACTGACTTTTGTAATCACTTACATGCCTGTCTCCTTCCCTCGACACAGTCGTTCAAGGTCTGCAATGTGTCATACAGATATCTGTGACTCTGGAGCCCATATAAATGACCTCATTTTTCCAGACTCTCTCCAGTCCTTTCTGTGGTCACCTTTTCCTTTAATGAGAATAAATGGCTCCAGTCTCCATCCCTCATACTTTGGGAAGTCAATTGCCCTCCCCGTGAACTCTGCAAAGAGCGATGAGAGAGATTGTCTGGCGATGTCCTGGGGAACTCATTCTGTGCTTCCTGGACAATGAACTATCAGGGACCAAGAGCCCTCTCCTCCCAGCTAGAGGGGCTGCCCTTGAGCTGAGCTTCAGCTAGACTGGATCCCCAGCAGCAGGGACTGCAACTTTCCATGGTGCTTAAGATATCCAAGCCTGGAGCAGCCAGTTTCCCACACAACAGCTATAAACACCTCACACCAAAATGCACTGAGCAGCCTGGCAATTAACCCCTCTACTGAGAAGGCTGCTTTCTCACAGCAGAGGCTGTACCCCTCCCCTGGGAATTCACTCTTTGCCTCTCAGAGGTGGTGGGAGGATGAGTTTCCTGTGTCCTCTCCTCTTACCAACCTGACCTTGGGAGTTTCCTTTTAGCAAGAAAACCAACAGCATGCCAACACTGGAATTCATTCCCGTCACTGATGCCTGTCCAGTGGTGATGCCCAGTGATGACCCAGTGTGTGAAACGAAGGATTCCCCAGACAGGCCGGTCCTCCCGTGCCCACCTCCAGAGTGTGGCCTCTAGATTCCCATCCTCCTCACTCAGCATCTGCCTCCTGCTCCTGCTGCCTTCTCCCTGAAATGCCTCACCCCTCCATGGCTTTGAATCTTACCTTCCATTTCCCAAACCAAACTGCTTGCATGGTAGAGTCTTTCTAAAGGCTGGGTCATAAACATGACCCACAAAAGATCAGGAAACCACTGGACATGTAACACAAGATCATTCTGAGTTCTCAGCCATCATACCACTGGACCAGTACAATGTCCATTCTTCTCCCCAAGCCCAGCCTCCCACTAGCCTGTGGAACTTAACTAGTAAGAACTGTTTCTATATTCTCCTCCTCTCTTCTTCCCAGACGGTGGCCTCTCCCTCCCTCTTCCCATCAGAAAAAAAATCTGAAATTATGATTATATCATCAGGAAAGTAGTGTTCATTTGTAACTAGCCTGTGCTCATACCCCGAGGAGGGCAGGGAGAAAAGTTCGCTTGTCTTGATCCAAATGGCTCACATGGCATTTTTCTACACCAAAGAGCCGTCCACCCCTGTTTTCCATCTTTAGCCCCACCAAAACATTTCAGAGGCTTTGAAATTCTAGTAGTTCCTTAGTGTGCACCTCAGCAGGTTCACTCCTGCCCCTCCCAACTCTACCGATGATAACACAGGGTCCTGTATCCCTCTGCTGTGGTTTCCCAGGGCGCATGTTGTGTGACTTCTTCCTTTCACTCCAGTGCAGTGCAAATGAGTGGGTGAGTGAGTGGATGCTGTATTTCTGTGTGTGTGTCGGGGAGAGGTATACATGTATTGGAGTTGAGGATCACTTGCATGTGTGAATGTGTGGATGTACTCCCTTGTGCTGTTCTGGGAAGGATGTGTGTGTGCTGTGCATATGTGTGCTCTGCACATGTGTGCTGGGGCTGGAGGTCGGGTAGCGTGCAGAAGAGATTTGTATAGGATTTGAGATTCCTCAGGCTGCCTCTTGCCAAGTGGTTTCCTCTGAAGCTCAGAATCAGCCCATGTGGGCTGGGGTGGAAAATAACCACTGTAAGCAAGGAGTCCCTGATTCATTCTGAAAGTGTGTGGGCCCACCACTTACTACAGTGTGTCTCACAATTGAATCTGCTCACCCTGCCTTCAGGCTGTGCCTCTGAGGCCCCGTATTCCTTTCCAAAATCGTGGGAGGGCCCATGGAGACCCTTTATCACATCCAGTGCCTCTACTTTCTCTCTTTTGCCTGGTCCTCTTCCTTGGAACAAAGCTCACACTGCCATTTCTGCAGACTGTATCCAAAATCTCCCCATTAAAGCCTCTGTACTCTCCCCAAGAGGTCCTGGGCAGTGCCTTCAAAGTTCCATAAGCGTCCTTGTGGCTATTTCTGCTCTGTCATCCCTTTCAATCAACTTTCAAATGGGAAGCTCATTACCAGAGGGAACTTCTGATTATCAGTGCAGTGGATTGTAAATTTCACAGTCACAAAAACAAATAAACAGAAGTCCAGCTTAAAGCACTTTGGGCCCTCATCCTGCCAGATAACAGAAAACATAATTTAGTCATTTCTTGACAAATGGAGTCACTGCGTGTACACATGCAGTCTCTTTGGGATAGACAGTCAAGAGACTTCTCTCTCACTGAGTAACATCTGAATTCTTGGGTCTGGGGCATTGATGAAGAGTGGCTGTCTGCCCCCTGTCCCAGCTGTTTGCCAATGTCATGACGTGATGTTAATATTCTCTTCTAGGATTTGGTCTTTGCCTCTTGGGTGGCAAGGAAATAACAGCTTTGCAGAGGCTGCTCAAGGTGGTGAGAGTAAGACCTATAGCCCCTTCCCTGACCCCAAACCACCATTTTTTGGCTATTACAAGATAATTAATGAGTGATTTATTTACATGCTGCATGCTAGTTTTTGTTGCTATACATTTTAATTTCCAATGTTATTTTGGGTGACTTAAAGGAAGTCACTGGGAAAGAAAACTTTGCCTTGACATACAGATACTGCTACTTAACCTATACAGAATAGGAATACGGGCTTTGGAGAGGACAGAGTGTGAATTCTCTGACTTATCAAAGTTAAAATGTAGTCAATAAATATTCTTTTTTTATATTAATCTAAGTCTTTATTTGGTTTATCCTATAGAAGACATTAGTTTCAAAATAATCATAGCAAATATTATGCTAGCCGTTAAGACTATTGCATGAGGTTAAAGATTTTTTATTCTTATTTGTCTTTAGAAAATATTCTACTGGATAATACAATCAAACCAGTGTACTGTAAAGTCACTTGAAATAACACTTTTCTCTATGTTATGTAACCAATTGATATATAATTTGCTTTTTAACTTAATTATCTGTTTTAGAATATATAAAACAACTATGTGATTCAAAAATAAAGCCATATAAGGCAGTATGTTGAGATAAATCTTGCTGCCAAGACTGCCCCCTTCTCCTTCCAATAATTAACTACTTTAAAAAGTTTTTGGTTTATCCTTCTTTTTGCAGACACGTGCAAATATACATAACTTGTGTTTTAAAAAATAGCTCCAAATCCTAGAGAGGTACAGTATCTTTTCCCCGAGCCATTATTCCAATGAATGATTTCTTGGTTACCACACTGATAATTCAACCTTTACTCCCAGCCTCTAATCAATTTGAAGGTATTTATCCCTGAATTCAGATATCCAGACCTCTGTCTGCATTTTGTCCCCAAACTCTGTTTTAATTGGCCCTTATTCTTCCCAGACTTCTTCAATGTTATCTCTGACTGTTTAAGATTGAAAAGTAGTTGCCTTCTGCACTGTGTAAATCCCGGAATTCTCTTTTCCTCCTTTCGGCAAACCAGCTGAATCTGCTCCGAACTCACACCATCCCCATGGTTCCTTGTTGAATGTAGACAGTCATAACCAGAACATATAAATGACATTGTTTTCTGAACTCTTCCCCTCGGGTTATAAATTCACTAGACACATGATCTGCTTCCAGGTTGCTATAATGACAGTTTTATCAAATGCTTCCCACAAAGCATAGAATGGGTAGCCACTTAGCCTCTATAAATATTCTTTTTTTTTTTTTGACATGGAGTTTCGCTCTTGTTACCCAGCCTGGAGTGCAATGGTGCGATCTCGGCTCACCGCAACCTCCGCCTCCTGGGTTCAGGCAATTCTCCTGCCTCAGCTTCCTGAGTGGCTGGGATTACAGGCACGCGCCACCATGCCCAGCTGATTTTTTGTATTTTTAGTAGAGACGGGGTTTCACCATGTTGACCAGGATGGTCTCAATCTCTTGACCTCGTGATCCACCCGCCTTGGCCTCCCAAAGTGCTGGGATTACAGGCATGAGCCACCGCGCCCGGCCCGCCTCTATAAATATTCTTGATGGAGATAAGTGAATCAGTTTTAGAGCCACATTTTATTGAAGGTCTTTATTTTTTATTTAAAAAAGGTTCATTGCTTTTTAATTCAAAAAGTCACACATTTAAAAGGTAAAATATATATATTACATATATATTATGTATATGTGGACACATATTATATATGTATATATGCAATATATAATATATACAAACAAATTAACTAACTGATTACTTAGCTAATTAACCAGTGAATTAACTAATTGATTAATTAATGGTGTGTGATTAAGATGTTGATTTTGGGAATCTTATGTATCAATTCAATTCTTATTTCCACAACTTTCTTTTCTTTTTTTCTTAATTGCATTTTAGGTTTTGGGGTACATGTGCAGAACATGCAAGATAGTTGCATAGGTACGCACGTGGCAGTGTGTTTTGCTGCCTTCCACCCCTTCACCCACATTTGGCATTTCTCCCCATGCCATCCCTCCCCAGCTCCCCCGCCGCTGTCCCTCCCCTATTTCCCCCAATAGACCCCAGTGTGTAGTACTCCCTTCCCTGTGTCCATGTGTTCTCATTGTTCATCGCCTGCCTATGAGTGAGAATATGCCGTGTTTCATTTTCTGTTCTTGTGTCAGTTTGCTGAGAATTATGTTCTCCAGATTCATCCATGTCCCTACAAAGGACACAAACTCATCATTTTTGATTGCTGCATAATATTCCATGGTGTATATGTGCCACATTTTCCCAGTCCAGTCTATCATCGATGGGCATTTGGGTTGGTTCCAGGTCTTTGCTATTGTAAACAGAGCATTTGACTGCATTTCCACAACTTTCTATCTGTTACCTTGTACACATTACTCATCTAAATCTTACTTTCCTGTTGTATAAAATGAGGGAGAGGATAGTACCTACCCCTTAAGGCTCTTGTGAAGAGAAGCAAGATAAGGTACATCAGACACCCAGACAATGACTGGAACATAATATGTGCTCAAGAAATATATTACATATATATATATATATACACACACACACATATATTACATATATATTACATATATGTAACTAAACAATTATTACATATATATATTATATATATATATTACATATATGTAACTAAACAATTATTACATATATATATTATATATATATTACATACATATATTATATATATATAATATATATATAATATATATATATATAATATATATATATATAAACTAAAAAATTGAAAGTCACCAGTAATCCCAACAACAATCCCGAAGATAGCCATTGTAAATATTTTGATGTATCCTTCTGGCCTTTTGTCTCTATGTGTGGATGTGTGTGCATTTAAAGATAACACTAATTGTTTATGTATACTTTCATTCCTTTATTGGGGGGGAAGGTTTTTTGTTTGTACATCATGAGCTGTTTCAATTTTTCATCTCTGTGAAGCCATTGAAGATGAAATTGAAAGAGAAACAAGGGAAACTTAAAAAGAAAATCTATCTTTTCTTGAGCACATATTATGTGCCAGTCATTGTCTGGGTGTCTGATGTACCTTATCTCTCTTCTCTTCACAAGAGCCTTAAGGGGTAGGTACTATCTTCTCCCTCATTTTATACAACAGGAAAGTAAGATTTAGATGAGTAATGTGTACAAGGTAATAGACAGAAAGTTGTGGAAATAAGAACTGAATTGATATATGATTCCCAAAATCAAGATCTTAATCACACCATTAAATAATTAATTAGTTAATTAATCAGCTGGTTAATTAGCTAATTAATCAGTTAATTTGTTTATTCATTCCACAAATGGTTGAGTACCTGCTATTACTGGACATTATTCTAGAATACATCTATAATCAGAACAGGCAAAAAGAAATGCTCCCATGGAATTACATTCTACTGGGGGTTAGGTGGGCTGAAAATAGACAACGAATAAGAAAAAGTAGAAATGTTACAATATAGTAAATGTCTGTAAGTACTATGGAGAATAACACAACAGGGAGGTGTGAGGGGACAGCCATGCAATTTGAAATAGAACGCAGAAGGCAGACCTCATTGAGAAGGTGATATGTGAGCTAAGTCTTGAAGGAGGTGAGGGAGTGAAGCAGGTTGACCTCTGAGGGAAGAACACTCAGGCAGAGGGAACAGCATGTGCAAAGCCCCTGAGGCAAAGGGGTGCTAGGGCTGTGTGAGGAACAGAAGGAGGTCAGAGTAGCTGTGACAGAGTCAGCAGAAGAGAGCATGGAGGAGAGGAGATTTGAGATTTGGGTCCAGTCACATCGTAAATCCATGTACAGATGTAGGCTTTTTCTTTAGGAGTGATGGGAAGGTATTAGCAGACTGAATAGGGTGGCATCATCCAGCTTGGATTTTAACAGGACGCTTCTGGTATTTGTGTGGAGAAAAAGCTAACCTGGGAGCAAGGATGGAGAGTCAGGAAGCTAATGCAAGCATCCAAGCAAAAGGTGAGGGAATGGGCCAGGGCACTGACAGGGAATGTGAGCTGTGGTCACATTTCAGGTCTATTTTGAAGGCAGCAAAGGGGGTGCATGAGGGTGGGAGTGCTGAGGGGTATGCTAGACATTTAAGGCTTTAAGTTTGGATGAGACCAAGGGCTTGTGTCCTAGATGAGGGTAGAGGCCTGAGGCCTGAGGCCTGAGCCCTGAGCATCCTAACACAGAGGTTGGAAAGACAACGGGAAAGCAGCAAAGGCAACTGAAGACAATTGAGGTGGTGAGGCAATATCTGTCTCTTGAGAGCCAACCTGGGGCAAGTTCATTGACATTCATTATCTCATCAAATCCCTATTCCAATCTTGTTGGGGAAAGTATTCTACCCACTTTATAGACAAGAGAAATAGAGACTCAGAGGGAAGAAAGAAATTATTCAAGGTTTCAAATGAGCAGGAAACAGAACTGAGATCAAAGCCTTTTTCTGAATGTAAAGGGCAGGTTTCTCGGCCTGGCTGGGTCTGCCCTGTGCATTAGACAAGGTATTATGGAAGCTCATGTTTCTCTTGCTACAGTAATCCCCAGGCAGCAGCCCTCAACCACAGCAGAAAGAGAGCTGGTGGGTGCATATTTCAGCTTCCTCCACCTTGAGTGAGGCAATTCTGAGATGTGCCATCCACCTCCTCTGAGAATTCCCCAGTGTAATTGAGACTTGGATGCCTATGGTCACTGCCGCGGGTTGACAATGTTTCCTGACTGGTTCCTTTCTGTCCCTCCCTCACCTGCCCGTTCCCTTAGTGGCATTGCTTAGATCACCTCCCTTACAAATCCCATGCATTCATATTCTTACTATTGAGGCTGCTTCTGGAAAAATCCAAAAGTACACTCTTGTGTGAAGAACAGAGACATACAGCTTGAGCCTGAGGACGGACACGTCCCAGTGCCCTGGCTGCCCCAGCCTAAAGTGTGTGGAGGTGGGTGCCATGCACACTGTGTCTGCCTGTGTGACACACGTGCATCCAAATGTACGTCCTTGTGTGGATGCGGGCAGGCGTCCGTGTCTGTGTGCCAGCTCAGATGTTAAGAGCAGGGAAGGAAAACTGAAGCAGGTCCTTATGTAAATATTGGGCAACCAGTACACTTTTCTGTTGCTTTGAGTCATTTCAGACTTTCTGAAACTTTACTGCCACTCCCTTTGGCTGGAGGGTGGGAGTGGAGGTAGAGAAAAAGGAGGTTATTTTTGGCCTGGAGATTCAGAGTCCCTCTGTTATGTGTGTTTCTCCTCTCTCTGCTGCCCACCTGAGCTCTCAGAGGGGAAGATCTGCTGAAGAGAGGGAAGTTTTTTCCATCTTTTGGCAAAACAGGTGCCACCTCTGCAACTCTGGATAGCAGAGAATTCACTGAAGGACATGAGATGCGCAGTGGCTCCCCCATGCCAACCTGCCCCAATGCTCCCAACTCAAGAGAAAAGAGGTTAGCAGACACCTGACTCAAAACAGTTCTAGATTTAATGACAGAAGCCATAGGTTTGTGGTTTGCAATCTCAGTTTGCATCCCTGACCATGTCATTCCACTGCTCTGAGTGCAGAGCTCTTGCCTGTGGAAAGAGGATGAGGAAGCCTGCCCCAGGATCCCTTAGGGTGGTTGTGAGTCTCCTGTGAGTGTAGCAGCCAGAGGAGGGCATTTGAAAGAACACTTCAGAACCAGGCAGATACAGGTTCAAAAATTATCTCTGACATTTCCTTAACCCAACCTTGACAAGTAAATGAACCACTCTGAACCTCCACATTCCCATCAGTAAAATGGGGATTAAAAATGTTTTAATTTTATTTAATTAAGTAATGTATCATGTAAATTACCCATTAATTCACTGGGATATAGAATGTGCTTATAAATGTCTGTTTCCTCCTTTGTGTCTACCCTGATACTTCCCAGAAGAGTGAGGGAAAAGAGAGACAAGCATAGGGAGAAAATCGAGAGAGAAATAGATTTGAGGCATAGAGCATTTTTCTTTGGTTAACCAATACAGAGGATTACTATAGGTTTAATTTAATTCAATATGCAAACTTTACTGCTGCAGACAATAAGGACAGGTAGAGAATGAAGAGCTGTAATAGACAAAGATTCCAACTACAAATTGACAGGAAAAACACAAACCACCCAATAAAAAATAGGAAAGAGTATAAAATAAAGCAATCCAAATGAGCAATAAATATAGTCAAAGATACTTAAATTTATTAGCAGTCAGGGAAATAAAAATCAATATAAATTTCATGTAATTAATGAGATATAATTTTACATTCATCCAACTGGCATATCTAAAAAGAGCATTAACACTTACTGCTGGTAAGTGTTCCATGAAAAGAATGTTTGCCTATATTGCTGGTGGAAATGCAAATTGTCACAGCATTTGTATAAATCGATAGGGCAACATCTATTAAAATTGTAAAACATTATTATGGTTTGGCTCTTATTCCCACCCAAATCTCATTTTACATTTTAATCCCCATGTTTTAGGGGAGGGGCCTGGTGGGTAGCAATTTGATCATGGAGGCAGATGGTCCCCATGATGTTCTCGTGATAGTGAGTTCTCATGAGATCTGCGGATTTATAAGTGTGTGGCCCTTCCCCTTTCGCTCTCTCACTCCTCCTTCTGCTCTTCCATGTGAAGAAGGTGCCTTGGGTTCCCTTCACCTTTCACCAAGATAAGTTCCTGAGGCCTCCTGGCCATGCTTCCTATTAAGCCTGAAGAACTGTGAGTCAATAAAACCTGCTTTCATCATTAATTACCCAGTCTCAGGTAGTTCTTTGCAGCAGTGTGAGAACAAACTAAAACACATATATTCTTTTATCCAGGAATTCCACTTTTGTGACTCAGTTTCATAACAATTAAAGCATCAGCACATCAAGATACACATGCACACACAGTTATGCCATGGCACATTGTGTGATTATCTAAAAGACTGTATTTGGATTATATTCGTTGGATTTCCGTGACTATTATTAAGCACTAAAATTAGATGCAAACGATTGTTTTCATATCATATGATGTCATTTTTGGCAAAGCAAACATGATTTTAAAATAAACTCTATACATGGATGGACACATTTGTGCAATGCAGAGTGAAAAGTCGGAGTACGTGACCATCGGGTTGGAAACAAGTTTCTCAGAGTGGGGTTAAGGGTTGGGGTGGAGAAGGGGTCTCATCACATGACAGGAAGAAGGTAAAGAACGCAAAAAGCAGGACCATGAGACTAAAAGCATGTACAACAGAATCCCATGTATCTGTGTGTGTCTTGACATGCATTAAAAAGTTAAGAGAAAATAAAAGGTAATATTAGATTTATAACCTAATGACTCAATAAATGGACATTATACATTGTTGAGTAAAATGAAGCTATAATGACAGTGAAAATGCCAGTGAGTCAGACTTAAACTTTCAGTGCCTTACGGAAAGGACAGTCCCACAAAGAAATGAGCAAGACACAGGTCTGTGGCAGCCAGTATTCAGAGAAGCTGGAGGTAGGGCAGATCATTGCAACGGTGCAACTAAAAACACAAAAAAAGAAACCTTTCCTGTGATGGAATGGCCAACAGAAGTTGTGAGGAAGTGGAGAGAGAGAAGCAGGAATGAGGAAAAGTAAGGGAAAGTTTTGAGGTGCTGATTTTCTTTTCTTTTCTTTTTCTTTCTTTCTTTTTTTTTTTTTTTTGAGACGGAGTTTCGCTCTTGTTACCCAGGCTGGAGTGCAATGGCGCAATCTTGGCTCACCACAACCTCGGCTTCCTGGGTTCAGGCAATTTTCCTGCCTCAGCCTTCTGAGTGGCTGGGATTACAGGCACGCACCACCATGCCCAGCTAATTTTTTGTATTTTGAGTAGAGGCGGGGTTTCACCATGTTGACCAGGATGGTCTCGATCTCTTGACCTCGTGATCCACCCGCCTCGGCCTCCCAAAGTGCTGGGATTACAGGCTTGAGCCACTGCTCCCGGCGAGGTGCTGATTTTCTTATTCTACACAGCAGAAAATAAATCGGTCTCATGTCAGTTCGATGGCTTAAAAATAGTAGCGTGAAGTGGATAATATATAAAGCTCTAATCATAATAAATAGAATGAAAAATTAAAATATTTTTAATTCTGAATGTTATGTTTAATTTTAAACAGTATAATATTATAAATATTATATTTTAAATTAAATATAACCAATAAAATAGTAGGCGTGGAAGAGAAAGGGGAGAGAGATCTTTGGCCCACCATGGCTAGCAAGCCGTCTACTGAGACGACAGTGATGTGAAGACTACCTGGCCTCTGCCCTGTGGAACCCAGAGTACACTGTGGAAGGCTGGAAATGAACAGGGAAGTAAATGATTATACCTTGTGGTCAGAAATAAGCTGTAACAACAATGGGACTGGGGGTGGTCCTCCGTAGACTGGGTGGTCAGGGAGGCTCTTGGAGGAGGCAGCATTTCCACAGTGGAAAAGTGTTGGCTGGGAAAGGCAGTCTGGGCAGAAGGAATCTCAGGATGCAGGTCTGGAGCAGGAGGGAGCCTGACCTGCCTGAGGACTTCACTCAGGAGTTTCCGGCAGCTGGAACAAAGTGAGGAAATAGGGTGATGTCTGGCCGAAGGGGAAGAAAGGCAGGCAGGAGTCAGGCCATCATCAGCAGTGGGGACCTTATTCCCAGGGCAACAAGAAGCCATTGGTATGTTTTAAATGTGGGAGTTGCAAGATTATACGTTTTTAAAGGATCACCATGGTGGGGAAGGGGAAGGAGGCTGCTGGGTGCAAACTAGGCTGAAGGTGGGGATGTATAGAAACAGGCTGAGGGGCTAGCAGGTGCTGGCATTTTGCAGGGAGGAAAGAGGAAACTTTGACCAGAGTAGTGGCAGCAGTGGAAAGGAGAGGAATGACAAGACTCAGGATCCAAGGAGGATCTTGTAGTCAAGAGGATTTGTTAAGAGATTAGATAAGGAAATGAAGAAACATCCCCACTTTTCTGGCATTAGTAACCAAGTGGATAGTATTACCATTACTAGCACAAAAAGACTGTGGGAGGGACATTTTGGAGATCCCACCAAGAGCTCAGTTTGCACATACTGTCCCTGGGGTGTCTGTGACACATCCGTCGGGCATATGAGTCTAGGGTTCAAGGAGAGGCCTGGGTGGGAGGGAAACATTTCAGAGTTGCTGGCATGCCATGGTATTTAAAACCACTGGAATGTATGAGGTCACCAGAGCAGAGAAGAGACCCGTAAAAAGTTCAAAACTTAATGCAGTTATTTCCAAACAAAATACCCAGATCTTTGAGGATTTTGGAAAATAAATGACTTGGGAGAATTTCTCCCCTGGCACTTGGTTCCCCTTGTCCTCTTTGGCTGCAAGAGTGACGCTGCTGGCCCAGGCTTTGGTCTGCTCACAGGAAGATGCTACACCAGCTCGAAAACCACATCTCCTCCAAGGGTCCCGTGCGAGGCCCCATGACCCACCTCCCCCTCCTCTCTTCCTGTTCACTCTAACTCTACCCTGAGGCAATGGCACTTCGGTCTTGAGTTCCGGAAAGGACCTATGAATTTTATAAGATTCTATCTTCTGCCACAGAGGATGAAAGAAGATGTGAGCCCCTTACTCAGATAAAGTGTGGCTGCAAAAACTAGCTCCCCTCGGCCTTGCCCCTCACCTCCCTTGAGCTCTTTTCCAGAACAGACACCTCCCGAAGCATCTGCTTAATATTCCTTGTCAGGTTGTCTCGTGGGCTTCTCCTCACTTACTACCAAAACAAGATTTTTTTTGTGTTTTTTTTTCTCCAAAGCTGATTTGTACTCAACTTTCCTAATTTCCATTAATAAAATCATTCATCAAATTTGTTAAATCAGAAGGAAAATATGTATAATCAACAGACATCCCTTCCTCGTCTCTGTGGCCTGTTACCATCAGTCTCCAACTTTTATTGTCTCTGTTCACGAATGCCCTCTCCTCTGCTCATCTTCTGTCACTACCTTAGCCTGAGCTTCCACCAATCCTTGTTTGTCTCTTTTTTCCTGGAGTTTCACCGTCTGATTCCTCCTACTCCCTCACAATCAGCCTTCCATATCTGATCTTTCCAAATCACAAATCTGATTCTCAGTTTCTACCATAAAACCCAAAGAGCCTTCTCCCATTCCCTTTGAAGAAATTCCAAGTTCCTTAGCTATCTAAGGGCCTCATGGCATGGCCCTTCCCGGTTTCTTAGTCTAATCTTCCCCAATTTCCTCTTACACCTTCCCTTTCATCTTAGTGAAGTTCAAACAGCTTCTCTAATCCTCTGCTCACATGCTGTGCCTCTTGCCGAGACAATTTCTCCATCCTGCTACACCTCATCCCTCCCTGGCTCCCTCCCACTCTTATCACCCCATCTCTGATTGCTGTGCTGTCTCTTCTGTGATCCCATTATTATGCCATCCTGACCCTTTTCACCCTGTGATCTGTTCTGTAATGGAATGAGCGCCCACCCACTCTGCCCCACCAACCCAGCTGCATGTTTTCCGAAGGTATAATCTGTACCTGATTAGACTTTGCTTCCAGTGCTTCCCAGAGGGCCTGACCCAGAGAAGCCATGGATGAATGCTTATGGAACGGAATGAGAGAATGAATGACTGAGATAAAATCGTCCTGAACACGTGAGGCAAGGTACCTGAAGGAAATAGGAAGCACATCCAGAGGGGACTCCAAGAAGCAACCATGGAGGGACAGTTGACTGAGTTGTAAAGTGGAAGCCCCAGGGACTCAGCAGTAGCACACAGCATCACTGCACCTCTCCGCAGGGGGCTAGCAGAGGGCACAGTCTTATTGGAATGGGGCAGGAGCTGGACTGTGGAGGGCGGGCCACTCTGCACAGCAGGAGCTATAGGATCCATGGTGATCACCCAGCACATAAGGAACATTCCTGTTGGCTTAGTTGCCTGTCTTCCTCGTGGGGCTGTGGGGTCCTTACTAAACCACGTCTTGCTCATCTCCAGATCCCCAGAATTGAGCACCAAGTCTTCCACTAAGTCTCAGTTAACTAATTAATTGAATCCTCTTGATTCCCTAAGACCACTCACTCCGGGATGGTGATCTCTTTACCTACCATGAGCTTCCCCAGAAGAGACACCAAGGGCTGAGCTGATCACCCCTGTCCCAAAATAACCACACTCATGCAACATTCAGTTTCCACTGGATGTGCCCCTCTCCAAGTCAGGTGCAGAGCTCTGGAACCTGCCTCTCAAACCGAAAGAGCAGCATCACTGAGTGCACACATAGATAAACACAATGAGCTGCCGCTGAAAGTTAGGGCTCCCGTAGAGAACTCAGAGAATTCAAGTGTCTGAGATGACTGGGACAGCCAGAGAAAAACCCTTCTGACGTCCCTTTCGGTCTATCTGCCTTATCAGGGTTAGTACGGAAATAGGGAACCAGACTTAGCCCTTAAAATCCTTCAGCTAAATGTCTCAAGAGGAATGGCTAAACCATGGCCTCTGTATTTTGCTCCTACTTTTTTTTTCTTTTGATACAGTCTTGCTCTGTCACCCAGGCTGGAGTGCAGTGGAGTGATCTCTGATCTCTGCTCACTGCAATCTCTGCCTCCTGGTTTCAACCAATTCTCCCACCTCAGCCTCCCAAGTAGCTGGGATTACAGGCCTGTGCCAGCACACCTGGCTAATTTTTATATTTTTAGTAGAGATGGGGTTTCACCATGTTGGCCAGGCTGGACTCGAATTCCTGACCTCCAGTAATCCACCCTCTTTGGCCTCCTGAAGTTCTGAGATTACAGGTGTGAGCCACCGTGCCAGGCCTTTAAGCAACTTTTAAATCTTCTCATTCTTTCCCTTCTCACAGCTATAGAATAAGATTCATTAATGCCAGTTGTGGTGGCTCACACCTATAATCCTAACACGTTGGAAGCTGAGATGGTAGGATCACTTGAGCCTAGGAGTTTGTGGTTGGTGACCAGCCTAGGTAACACAGAGAGACCCCATCTCCTTAAAAAAGTTAATTAAGAAAAGAGTATTTATTCATTCATTTAGCATATATTAAGCACCTACTCTAGGACTCTTGTCTAATGGGAGGCAATAATAAACAATCAGCTTAATAAACAAGCTAATTATATAAAATTTTACAATATGTGAAGTGGTATAGTAAAGAAAATAAACAAGAGAAAGAGGATGGGGGGCAAGTGAGAAGAGAAACATAATAACAACAGTGACAAAATTCCCATCAGCATTTAAACAGCTTTCCATAAATCCCCTCCCCTCCCCTTGCCTCCCCTCACCTCCCCCCCTCGCCTCCCCCTCCTCTCCCCTCACCTCCCCTCACCTCCCCTCCCTTCCTCTCCCCTCCCCTTCCCTTCCCTTTCTTTTTTCTGTTCTTCTTTCCTTGATGGAATCTGACTCCATTGCCCAGGCAGGAGTGCAGCAGCGTGATTTGGGCTCACCGCAGCCTTGAGCATCTGGCTCCTGCCTAATTCTCCTTCCTCGCCTTGCTCCACAACCCCTCCATTCACTGTCCTTCTCTGCAGCCACCTTTGTTTTGTCTTCAAACATTCCCCAGTCACATCTCAGGACTTGGTGCCCCCTGTTCTCTTTGCCCAAAGTGCTCTTCCCACAGATGATCTCATTCTGCCTCTTTCTCGTTACTCAGATACCAAATCAAGGGCACCTGCTTTGCATGGTCTTCCCTGAACCTAGCTAGGAAATGTCCTGCCTCCCAGTCATGCTCTACCACATTCCCTTATTTGTTTTCTTGCCATCACAGTACTTTCCAAGTCCTCCCGTTTTATTGCTTTGGTAGGTATTTACGATCTGACTCTCCTTTGTAAGAGCGGCTCAGTCTGCCTTTGACATTATCATATCCTCAGTGTTGAGTGGTTATTAACGGTAGTGATGAGAACTGATGTTTAATTAGCTTATTGTATACTGGGAGAGATGGTGTTTTGGGGGAATTTGAACTTCAGGTTTCTGTTTTGCCCTGTATCTGCTTTGCGTTTCTTCCAGCCTACTGAATCTCTCTGAGTGATGTGGAGTAACAGCAGCCCTTTCTTCCAGGAAGTGAGGATGCCAAGGGCACTGGAGTTAAGAAAGTCAACTGGATTTTTTCATAGCAACAGTTCTCTCACTCAGTCTTTCCGAGCTTCTTTGAAATAAGCGTTTTTGTCCCATTTTGCAGATGAGAGTACTGATGCTCAGAGCAGCTGACTGAACCCCTGGAAGTCACACATACTGAAATTGTCACAGTGGGATCAGCTCCTGCTCTGTCTGATGCTAACAAGACTGTAGAGGCCTCCCCCTCTAAGCCAGCCTTTCTTACTTGTTTGATTTTAGCCTCTCCTGGCCTCAGCTTTGCCATCTGTGAACTATGTGAGTGGTCTAGATAGTGCCTGAAACCTCCCAGCTCCAAGTCTATGTCCCATGGCTGGGTTGTAAGGACAAACAAGGCTGAGGCGGGTTTTCACTCCATTCCTGGAATGTCTGGTCATCCTTCCAGGGTTCTTCATGGCAGAGAAACAAAATCAACAACTGAAGAACATGAGGTCCAGGAGACTTAAGTCTGAGGTTCAATGTTGGCTTTGGGTGCATCTAACCAACCACAAATCTATCCCAAGCCCAAGGCAGGCTGGTCTTACCCAACATTTGCGGGACCTTGCAGGGCTTATGAGTGAGCTCATATGGGCGAGCTGTGGGTACCACAGGAACAGCACAGATTGCTCCGGCACATTGTCCAGCCACGAGACAGAATTTCCCTCTTCCAGATCCATGGAATATCCCTGGCCTATGGGTTTGCTGTAAAGACGCAAAAGCCCCGAAGCATTATCAGCCAAACCTCAGCCCTGGCCATGGTTAGGCTGAAAACAGGGGAGGCAGCAGGAGAGGGAGAGAAAAGGGCATCTCATAGTGGAACTGGGGCATGGGTGGGCAGGGGCTGACGCAGGAGGAGGGGTGCCGTGGCCCACGTGCTCTTCACCCAAGGGCCTTACCCAGGCCTGATCCTGTTAATTCTGGCTCCACTTTCAGACACAGCCGGCGGACACTCAATTTTCAGTAATAAGCAGTCTCCTGATTATTTATTATATAACAGAATAAAATTTTAAAAGATATAAATAGTTGGCACCAGAGTCCCTTCACTTCATTTATTTATTCATTTTTATGACAAACATCTATTGAGTCCCTGGGATGCGCTTGTGCTCTTTTGGGCTGCACAGATTTGACGGTAAAGACAGCAATGTTCCTGTCCTACTCAAGTTTACATTGTGGTGCAGAGAAAGACAATTATAAATCATAAAACATGTATAGTATGAGGTAAGGATTGGTGCTGTGGATAAAATAAAGAAGGAGAGAGGAGGAACTTGCTGTTTTTCATGTGATGGTCTAAGAAGCCTCCTGAGGTTTGTTTAGGAAATGACTTTGATCAGCAACATGAGATCTGTGTTGGAATATCAAGGACATAAGTAAGAGACAATAAATCAAAGGTAATAAAGATAAAGATGGATTCATGGCAGAGGGGTGGGGAGAAAAGAGAGGAAAGGCCAAGAATCATGACAAAGAAGCCAGACAAGTACAATTCTAAATGGTTTGTCTTACGGGGAATAACTTTTCTTCCACATACTTTAAGCTTTATACTAAATTCTGCTACAAACAGAGGCTGTGTGTGCATGTGCATGATTGTGTACCTAAGCATGCTTGTGGGCAAAAGGGTTGACTTCCAAATTTGAGTCCACACCAGGACAACCTGTAGAATATATAAAAAAAGGTGCAGCGATGGCGGGAGGAGGTGGCAGCTGCCATTAGAACATGAGTCCTTCTGAACTCCTGGTTGTTCCTCCTATGGGAAATCACCCCTGGTCTCCCTGGCCCCTCACTGTCCAGCTCAGGGAGGAATGCCTGGACATGCTCAGTGCAGCTCTTGCCCGCTTCTTCTGGAGAGTGAGTTCTCACTGGGAATAGGCAACCTGCTTGGCTTCTCTAAGCCCAACTATTACCTGGGCAAGGCCAACATGTGAATCCCATGGACAATTCAAGTCACCTCTCCCTTCATTTCAGGTAGACCTGGACCATCCATTCAGCTAAAAATCAGTTATTATTATCAAAGGTTCTATTATTAAATATAGACTGAGTCTTGTGTAAGCCAGCAGCACTAAGCACACAGAAAAGCCACAAAGCTGAGACTTGGAAAATCCAGGCAGCCTGTTTACAGGAGGCATTTCGGCTATTTCTTGCTGCAGTAGCAAACTACCCAAAAGTAAGTGTGTTAAAACAATCATTTTATTTTGCTCACAATGTTATGGTTCAGTAACCTGGGGAAGGCTCAGCTAGGGGGCTCACCTATAATCCATGTGGGATCAGTTGGGACAGCTGAGGTCGGAGCAGCCACCTCCAAGATGGCTGCTTCATCTGGGTATCTTGCAGAAATGGCTGGCAAGCCTGGCCTGCGTGGACATCTGTATCCTCCATGTAGGCTTAGTACCTCTTTGGTATGATTCCAAGAGACCAGGGAGGAAGCTACTTGTCTTTCTAAATGCTCAAGTCAGAACTGAGTTATTTCTACCTTACTCTATTGGTCAAAATAGTCATGGAGCCTGTCCAGAGTCAATAGAAGTAGAATTATACCCCATCTCTCATTGGAGAAGTATCAACGAATTTACAACCATCATTAATCTGGCCACAGAGCAAGGTCCAAACTCAAGGATTTGGTAGCATGCACCAAGCACTTCCTAGGTGGCAGACATTTACTGAGCACTTTGTATGTGGTAGCTCCTTTAAATTCCCCTGGAGCCCGATGATGTGACAGGGTATAACTATGGCATGGGTATAACTATTAACCCGATTTTAAGTTGCCAAAAGTGAGGCTCAGAGGGGTTGAGTCACTTGCCAAATGCCGTAGACATAAAGGATGGCGAAGTCAGGACTAGAACCCAGGCTGCCTGATGGAGGGCCTGCACTGTGTAGTGCTACTCTTAGGAAGGGCCAGGTGAAGAGGCTTGGAAAAGAAGGTAGATGCATTATCTTGTGCTGCCATAACACATCCCACAAACAGGGCAGCTCAAAACAACAGAAATTTATTCTCTCACCGTGCAGGAGGCCAGAAGTCAAAATCAAGGTATGGTCAGTGTTGTTTTCTTTAGGAGACTCTGAGGGAGAACCTGCTCCTCACCACTCTCTAGGTATCTGGTGGTTGCTGGAAATCTTTGGCATTTCTGGGCTTGTTCACTCCATTCCTTGGCTTCATTATATTGCATGACTCCAATCTCTGCCTGTCTTCACATGGCCCTTCCTTTATCCCTTTGTGTTTCTCTGTGTCTTCTTTTCTTACGATGATGCCAATCACTGGATTTAGGCCCAAGCTAAATTCACAATGACTTTGCCTAGAGATTCTTAACACATTCCATCTGCAAAGACCCTATTTCCAGGTAAGGTCATTTTCTGAAGCTCCACGTAGGCATGAATTTGAGGGTGGGGACACTATTCACCCACTGCAGAAGATAAAATCAGGGATGCATCTTCTGGGCTGAGAGGAGGGGAAGAATGAGTTCAGAGGAAGGGACAGAATGGAGAATCTGCAGGACCCCAGGTGCTCAGGTGGGGCACAGAGTGTGAGAAGACACGAGAGCAGAGGGCTCAGCAGAGGACACACCTCACAGGGATTTGGAATTTGGGAGCTAGGCTCAAGAACTTTGTCTTATAATGGAAGAAAATAAAACAACTTTTATGGATTTTAGGCAGGAGAGTAAAATAGTCGGTTGTCTATTTTAGACTAATCACTATGGCAGCTGGGAGAGAATGAATTAAAGGACTCCTGCAAAGGGAGCAAAGAGGAGTTTGCTGTAAGGTGTGCATTTGGGCAGGGCACAACGACTCATGCCTATAATCCCAGCACTTTGGGAGGTCGAGGCAGGTGGATTGCTCGAGGTCAGGAGTTTGAGACCAACCCCATTTCCACTAAAAATACAAAAATTATCTGGGTGTGGTGGTGTGTGCCTTTAATCCCAGCTACTTGGGAGGCTGAGACAGGAGAATTTCTTGAACTGGGAGGCAGGGTTTGGAGTGAGCCGAGATCACACCACCACACTCCAGCTTGGGCTGCAGAGAGAGATTCCATCTCAAAACATTAAAAAAGATGTGTGTTTGGATGCTCTGACCTCTACATGCCAGCCCTGCTGAGGCTTCCTGAGATGTCTGTGAACAGGAGGAAGAAGGGGCTTCATCCAGCACCCACATCTGTTTAGACCTGAGTTCTCCCCCATCCTTTGCAATGTTTTCTTAACTGTGGAGTAAACAGAATGAGAAACACATGGTGCTGGGTTTCTTTCACTTAGAAAAACAACAACAGACTTGAGGGTTTACAAGAGAAATGCCTGAACTTGTGCTTTGAAGCTCTGGGCCAAACCCTAAGGGATCAAAAAACAAAGATTCTCAAGAAATAGAAAAAGATTCTTGCCCATTTTTTGTGGCATCTCCCTTTGCCTACTGTATCCTAAGCCCCATTCCCCTCCCATTTATTCCATCCCCCACCCCATCCAAGCAGGCCATGTGGGTAGGGACTGGGCGCAGGTTCTGAAAAGTGCCCATCTATAGCTCCTTAGTGAGATGTGGGTGGTGACCTGGCTACTCTTTCTGGAAAAAGGTCCAGAGGGACACCATAGTTGTGGGGGGATAGGGAGAATGAACAGAAAGCAAAGATAGAGTTATAGAAACTTCAGGTACATTGAAAGGATATTGACACCTTAGCTCCATAGGAACGATTCCTGGGTAACTGAATTGTCATGTACTTTGGACTCAGAACTTGCTTCAAATCCTGAGCCTTCCCTGCCAGAGTGGTGGAAAGCTGGAAGCAAGTTAAGTGTCCAATAATAGGGGACCGTTCTCATAAATCCCAGCAGGTCCATATATGGGACACCATGCAGCCGTTTCAAACCAGGTGCCCACAGGGTATTCAAGGCACAAAAATACTTAGTTTATAATGCATGGAAAACGAAAATAAAAACAGGTGCCATGACTCTGGTTTCTAAATATGCATCTAATACATACATCAGAACAGAAAAAATACAGAAAGTCCCTCTGAATGCAGCAGCACTTACCTCTGAGAATGAGTCTATGGGCTCCTTTTCATTTCTTCCTTTAAGTTTCTTTAATTAAAAAAAATTAAATATATTTAAAAATATATACATAGGGATAAGCTTGCAGACATACCTAAACAATCACACACACAAATATAAATCAATATTAAAAATACCCAGCATGTGCCAGATGTTTGGCCAGACTCTATAAATGCTTTATTCTCATTTCCATAAAGCCCCTTTTGGCCAATTACTAGTAATTTTCACTTATAAAGAAACTTGAAGGTTAAGGAGCTTGTCGAAAGACACCCAGCAACGGAGCAGTTGAGTCAGTTCAGTTCAGGTTAAGTCTCACTTCTCTTCAAGCCGCAAGTGCCTGGCCCTGAGCCTGAGTCCCCACTCCCCACACCACACACCTCATCCCCAGGAACCTGCCACATGTGCTGAGTGAGCCCGTTGGTGGGGTGAGTTGTTTTGGAAAGTAGTCTCAGCTGTTGTTCCCATGGAAGATCACATTGAGCTCAGCTTGTGGACAAATGCCGGGTTCCCACTGACCTGGCAGCTTTGTATGGGGCAGAATTTGCTGAAACTCACAGAAGAGAAGGAAGGAGAAGAAAGCAGACAGTTTATCTAACCCAGATCTTGAAAAGGAAAGACAGACAGCATTGTGACCTGGGGAGGCATGCAGACTGGGGACAATGTAGGCCTGGCACCCCCCTGGAAAGACTGCCCACACAGAGCCAAAGATGCCCCAGGAGTCTGCAAAGGCAAATGGATCAGGTGCCTTCCAGCCAAAGGCCACAGCTAGGTAAGACGCTGCCCCTGATTCCCCTCAACTCAGGGAAGGCAACTGACATTTGTAATGACGTCAGGGAGAGCTGGAGACAGAAGATCTTTTCGAGAGTCTGTCCAAGCCCTCAGTTTACAGAACAGGAAACAGGCCGAGAAATAGGGGACCAGCCCAGGGACCCACAGTGAGGCAATACCTAAGTGTGCTGCAGAGCCCAGACACCGTGTCGGCCGGACCCACAGGGAAGGCTAATGGACTCTACACCTGGCCCCATGCTGGGCACCAGGGAACCAGCACTGGGTGAGGTGCACAGGCCACTGCCCACATGGAGGCCGCATACCCAGATGATCATCACTGTGTTCCCATTTAACAGAAAGAGAAACTGAGTGCTGTCAGATTATGCAGTTTGCTCCAGGAGCACGTAAGCAGCAATAGTGAGGTCTTCGGAACTGTCTTTGTACACACAGGGACTGATAAGTAGAAATACCCATAAATACAGTCAAGTGTCAGTCTTTAGGCCTGGGTCAAACTAACAGCCAAGTGACCCTCTCATTCTCTAAGACCCCAAACCATAGACCGCAGGGCAGGCCCTGCCATCCCCTGGTTTACAAACCCCAGAATTGGATCCTTTGCAGTTTCTCAGATCTGTGTTCCTTCCTTTACTCACCCATGAAATCACTCTTCATCGATCCATATATCCATCCACCCATTCGTCTACTCATCCACCCATCCACTCAGCATCCATCCATTCTTTTATCTATGTATTTATTTTCCTAATTCATTCTGCTTTCATTTGTTTTTGCTATTTATGCTTTCTGTTCCTTTTCCTCTTTCCTCTCTGCCCCCTCTCTTCCTCTTTCCATTCCCCCTTCCTTCCTGTAAACACTTAACTGAACATGGGTCAGACATGCAACACAGGGTATGCACGGGTGAATGACACCTTGTTTCTGTCCCCAAATGGGTCATGATCTGTTGAAAGAATTGACAGTATATCCAAATAATTATAATATACGTGTATAATATACAGTTCAAATCTGTATCTGTCATTTGAACTGTACAGAGAAAACCAAAAATGCTGCAAGAATCAGAAGGAGAGAAACCTCTGGCTAGAGGCTTGGGGAAACCCACATAAAGAAGAAACACTGGGCATGAGAAGACCTAAAAGCATTCACAGCAGCAAGAATCTTGTATAAAGAGAGGAGTCAGTCGTAATCCCTGACAATTATGAATGCCAGAATCTTAAGTACTGGAATCCCAAAGTATCAAAATCCCAAAAACGTAATTCTGAAAAAAAAATAAAAAGATTATTTTAAAGACACTTATTTACATTTTTAGGAGATTTTGTCCGGGTGTGGTGGTTCGTGCCTGTAATCCCAGCGCTTTGGAAAACTGAAGTGGGAGGATCACTTGAGGCCAGAAGCTCAGACCCAGCTTGGGCCACGGAGAGGCCCTATCTCTACAAAAAAATAAAAATAAATTAAAGGAGATTTATTTGAGAAACATAGAAACATGTCAGAACACTTCATAGGCCACTTTACACAATAAAATAAGTAATCAAAACATACATAGACTCTCAAGCATCAACAGGTATATTAATCACAGTCTGGCGGCATAAGGGTTATGAGCAGATGAGCCATATTTGTAAAGAAATCAGTAAAAAAGCAAAATGTAAAAATGTCCATTATTATGGTTGGTAACTATGTACCCAGCTTTATAACTGTGGTCATCTGAAATATTGTAACGAACAACTGTCTTTTGATAAGAGCAATCAGAAACCACAATGGGTTACTGCTGCATAGGCAGTTGTCCAGAGCTGAGACCTGGAGAAATTTTGTCTTTCATAAACGCGCATGTTCAAAAAGAAAATCTCTTCATTTATTCAGGAAGCTTCAAGGTTTATATGTTCAGAACTGGGGAGGCCATGGTGTAACTTTCATCCTGAGTCTAAAATGCTTAGGACCAGTGACTGCTGATGTAAGTCATGGAGTTCAAAGGCCAGCAAGCCTGGAGTTCTGATATCCAAGATAGCAGAGGAAAAATTCATTCCAGCTCTGAAAGAGATCAATTACCCTCTGTATTTCTTCCGTCCAGGCTCCCCGCAACGCTGAGGGCAGATCTTTCTCACCTAGTCCGCTAAGGCTTGCGTGTCAATCTCTGGAAATATCCTCACAGACACATCCCAAATAAGGCTTTACCAGGTTTCTAGGTATTCCTTAATCCAGCCAGGTTGGCACCTAAACTTAAGTCCATCCCTTGTCAACTTGTCACCCATACACAACTCCTTACACCACACTTAATTTCCAAACAAAGACAGTAACGAGTCGATAGTTTCACCTAACACTGTGCAGTTATCTTGATTGTGATTTTTGGTCTAGATGTTAGGGATTGAGGCATTAGAGATTTTGATCTTTAAGGATTTTGATCCTTTGGAGTTTCAACCTTCAGGATCACGATGTTTGGAATTATGACAGAAACCCAATAAAGAGAAGTCATCTGTCCCCAACTCTGCCTTGGGTTTCAATACCAAATCGCTGCTCCCATCATTCCTCCAGGCACTGTCCATTCCGTGAGGACATGGGCCACTGCTGGCTTGTTCCCCAACTGTACCCAGCGCCAAGCACACTGTTGGACAGTTGACACTGAGCTATTCATCTTTCCTCTCATTCTCCACTTGTGCCTACTTTTCTCACAGAAGTAGAATTGAGCCCACGTGGGCAGAATGTTCAGATTCTTAAGTCAATCAACTCAGCAACTGGAAGCTGTGCTTTCATCAGATGTCACCTCTCCAGGCTGTTAGGCTGGGAAATGTGGAAGTACAGAGGCCATTAGACTGTCTCCCCACTTCTGTTCTTTCTTCCAACATGTTCAGTCCACCCATCCAGTCATCCAGTCCTGCATTCACGACTTCATTCATCCATCACTCGTTGTGCCTCCTTCACAGAAGCCCTTGGAGATCCCAGTCCCCGGAGAATGATGTCCACTTTGTCCTGACACCCCCTCCTCTTGAAGTGGAACCTCTATTTTACTACTTCTCTGATGTGCCCTGAGCCCCAGCCGCCCTTGCCACACCCCACCTCCAAACCGTCCCCAGGAAGAGCCTCCTACCTGGACTCCCAGATGCCAACCCTCTCCGCACCATGCTCCTTCCCTGAGGTAGCTATAGGAAATATTCTCGAAGACCTGACATTAGCCTCCTGTTGACACCTTTCCATGATTCCCACAACTCTCAGAGGGATGCCCCAATCCTTCATAGGAGTTTTGGGATCTGTTCCCTTTGTAGCTCTCTTATCTACCCTCTTCCCAGAGCGTCCTCCACAGCCAGGCTGAACTGCTTTGACCCCAAAATGAAGGGGCATTTTTTTCTCACCCTGAGCCACCTACTCTTCCTTCTGCCTGGAAAGCCACAATTGCTTTCTCCACCTAACTTAATTCTACACTTCAAGTCTCAGCTTCCTTCATCTGCAAACTCTCACCCACCTCTGGCTTCATACTCCACAGCTACCCCTGGCTGAGTCAGGGTCTTCCTGTATTCTTATAATACTTGGGCTTGCCTCAACTGCAATTCTATGGCATAGGATCGACCTTGACTATTTGCTTATATATTAATGACCTTGGGTGCCAAGACCATAATTATTTGACCAGCTCCTTCCAGTGTCTGGTACATAGTAGGTGCTAAGTGAACTGTGTATGATAAGTGGGAGATTCACCATCAACATTATAGAAAGGTAGACTGGAAGAGAGTTGAGGAGTGAACACTGAGCCACTTTTCAGCCATGGAATTTGTGGCAGATTATTTGATTTCTCTGCACTTCTGTTCTCTCGCATATAAAATGGAACTAAAAGAAGGAAAGCCATGTTTTGTTTCATGGTGAAGATTAATTAGTGTGTACAAGTAAGGTGCTTTAAATGACACCTGGTACATACAAACAGCTTGGTAAATGCTACATTGTATTGTGAATGTGCACATTCTTTCCTCTACCTAAATTTGAGTCCCCTCATATCCCCCTACCCAGAGACCAGACTCCTATTCATCCTTTATATGCCTTTTATGGCCCTTCCATAACCTTTCTAGGTTTTCTCTCCTTGGTCCACCCCAACCTGGTATATGGAGAAGTTGTGTGTGGACCTGCTAAGATCCCCCAAGGCCCTGGAGTGGCTCGGCCCTGAGTTTGTCCCTTTGTTCATGGTTGCATCCCTTCCATACCAGCATAGACAGTTGGGTGGGCTGACACTTATTGAGTTAAATTGACTCACTTTATGCTGACACAGGTGAGAGAGTGTACACTAGAGAGGCAAGTGTCTGGGCTGGCGCTGAGGGACATCATGTGGCTCCATCGCAGTGACATCAGCATCTTATTTGTGACATGGAAGCTGGACATAGAGCTGGGAAGAACTTTGAAGGCATCCAGCACTCAATGACCCTAACCCCAGAGAACAACACTGCACAGAGGAATTGGGGAGAGATCACAGCCATGTCCAAAAATCCCAGATGGTCTTGGCAGGAAAAGTCTCCAAGCCTCAGATGCTGTCTGCCTCTTAGACCTTCTAGGTGCTCAAAACTCAAGAGCCCTTGGCCAAATTCAGAGTTTATGTCTGATTCCACATCAGAATGTGACTGCATTTGCAGGTAAGATCTTTACAGATGCAGTTACATAAAGCGAGGTCTTGTGGGTGGGCCCCCACCCAATATAACTGGTGTCCTTTTAAGAAGAGGTTAGAACACAGACACATGCAGAGGGGAGACCACGTGAAGACACAGAGCAGAGACAGCCATCTCCAAGGCAAGGAGAGACGCCTCAAGATAAACCAACTCCTGCCAACACCTTGACTTTGGACTTCGAGCCTCCAGGGCTGTGAGAAAATAAATTTCTGTTGTTTAAGCCAACAAAGTCTATGATACTTCACTGGGACAGCCCTGGCCAACTAACGCACCATGGAATCTCTCTGAGCCTCAACTTACCTCCCTGATCTCCTGTTTTCTCAGCTATAAAATGGGTGTCATAATACCTGACATTGTAAGATTATTTTGAAAATAGAATGAATCATAAAGTGCCTGGAACATGGGAGATTTCCCCCAGATTTCAGTTCCTCTCCCTTTCTTTTCTGTGACCAACTTCTAATTTGTTCTTTTCCGTTGCTGAATAGTATTCCACGGCATGGCTGTGCCAAAGTTTCTTTAAACATGTACCCACTGAAGGGCATCTTGGTTGCTTCCAGTGTCTGGTTATACAATTAAAGCTGCAATGGATGCTCCCGTAAAGGTTCCTGTGCAGACATAAGTCCTCCTTCGTCCTCTTCTTTTTCCCTTGTCTTCTTTCCCCCATCTCCTCCTTCCTATTCTTCTTTTTATTTTCTTTCTCTTCCTCCTCCCTCTCCTCTTTTTTCTCCACTTTTATTGTCCTCCTTTTCCTCTTCCTTCTTTTTTCCTTCTCTTTCCCCTCCTCTTCTGCTCCTCCTTTTCCTTCTCTGAAGTTTGTTGCACTGTCCTGGATGCAGAGGAGTGAGGCTACCTGAATTTTCCAGTCTACAGCTCATTATCATCCATCCAGCATGCGCCTGTTGGTTCCTGTGTTGCCCTTCCACCCCAGTCCCTCTCCAAACCTCCCCTTCACAGCCATAGGCAGTGTCTCTGACATGTGTGTCCCTGTACAGGCACATGTACGTTGCAGGATGAGGTACATCTGATTCTAATTTACATCATTGGTGGTGGCTGGAGGCCTCCTGCCCATTTTACTTCTTTTGTTCAGCTCTGGGTGTCAATTCATTCCCTGTTGTTCTATGCACATCCTCTTCTTTTGAATGACTGCTTTTACTCCTCCTTCCTCCAAATCAGACACCTAGGCTGCCTCCTTATCACTGCAGGCAATACCTGGATAAGTATGGTCCCACATGTCCCTTTATGATCTTTGGGAAAATGTTTCAGGGGCATATACACAGAAGGGTGTTCCCAGGCCATGGTCACATGCTTGCTTGATTTTATTGAGCAATGCTAGATTGTTCTGCAGAAGGGCTGCCCAGCCTACATTGGGAGGAGGTGTGTGGCCGTGCAGGCTTCCCATTTTTAGTGGGTCGTCTCCAGGAAGCAGCGGGGTGGGAGGGTGTGGCTTTAAGAAAGCAATGACTCCCAGCCCTTGGTCCCACACATCCAACAGTTGACAGACAAGACCACCCATGGAAGTACCACATTCCCCATCCAGAGCTTGGGAGAACTGGTTCTATAATAGAATATCATGTGCCTAGAATGTCGTTCTCCCTAGAGCAAGGACGTGAACCAGTAGGACATCTATAGATATACATATACATTCAGAGAGAGATAGAGATAGACAGAGACAGATTTATATATAATTGACCTCCATGATTATGAGGGCTTGCAAGTCTGAAATCCATAGGGCGGACCTGCAGACTGGAGACCCTCAGGCAGGAGTGGATACTGAGGTCCACAGATGTAATATTTTTCCACCTAAATGTGGAATAGGGAAAACCTGTCTACTTGGACCTGCTCCTAAAGACAGGCCAATAGGCACTCAATGCTGGGCCCTTTCTTAGCCCTCCGCCGCACCCATCTAGGATATTCTGGCCTTCATTAATCAAATCTCAAACTTCTTCCCAATCGCTTTTTTCTTTCTCCTTTTGCTATCCCTCTTCTCCTCCATCTGTCTCCCCATCCCTGTGCTCTCCAGTCACGGCACAATGATGGAGACTACAGATGCTGAAGAGTGGACCCAGAATGACCTCCCAGGCTTCTAATCCTAGCTTCTTGTCTCTTAGCTGGGTGTCCTCGGGCAAGTTACCTAAGCCCTCTGTGCTTCACATCTCTTGTCTGCCAAGCAAGGATGATAGCAATAGAACACACATTATAAGGTTGTTCTAAAATTAAATGGCTTATCACACAAAAGGAGCATAGAACAGCATTGGCCTGTGGTAAGTTCTAAGTAAGCAGGAGTTGATATTACTATTTATGACGAGAACAAGGATTAGTCTTCACCTCTACAGATAAAAAGGGATGAAGAGGGAGGAAAGCAGTATGACCCAGTGTGGGAAAGTAAGACAGCAGGAGCGCTTGGCGGGTGAACAGCACACAGTGGACATGGAAAAATGCCATGGCCCCGGGCGCGGTGGCTCAAGCTTGTAATCCCAGCACTTTGGGAGGCCAGGGCGGGTGGATCACGAGGTCAAGAGATCAAGACCATCCTGGCCAACATAGTGAAACCCCATCTCTACTAAAATATAAAAAATTAGCTGGGCATGGTGGCACACGTCTGTAGTCCCAGCGACTCTGGAGGCTGAGGCAGGAGAATTGCTTGAACCCGGGAGGTGGAGGTCGCACTGAGCAGAGATCACGCCACTGCACTCCAGCCTGGCGCCTGGCGACAGAACAAGACTCTGTCTCAAAAAAAAAAGAAGAAAAGAAAAATGCCGTGAGCTAATACATTAATGGTTCCGGGAAAGTATTGAGAAAGGGCGTTTAACTCTGTCTCTGGGGTCTCCGAAGGTGAGTTGCACGGTATGTGCTAATTTGGCTGAGGTTGAGAATGACGACCACCAGAACCCCCTCTCTGTGTCATTCCAAACTTGTGTCCCAAATGAAACTTGAATGTTGTTAGGTCAGAAGTAAGGATGACGTGATCACTCTGGAATACGGACGTGATTACTTCAACTTCTACCTGGGCCAAGAACCGGTAACATGCAAAGCGCTAAAGGTCCTGGCTCAGCTCTCCTAGAATATTTTAGTAGTGATAAATAATCTAAGTCCTTTAGGGTTCGTTGGTTGCTCTCCAGTACACTGGAGAACTTAGGGAAAGAAACTGATCTTCAGACTTTAAGTTCCCAGCTCAAAATCTGAGTACTGAACCACAAAGCGTCTGTGGTTCTGAAAGGAATCCTTGTTTTTTGTAGCCAAAGGACTGACATTTGTGAAACCCAAACACAACACCGAGTCCCAGCATGGCTGAATTATAATGCAAGCTGAATTCACAGATTTGCAAGGAAGGAGGAATTGGGAGAGTGGAACCCTCACTATTGAGATGGGAACACACGGTTGGATTCCAAATGAATTTGAGGACCTGGAACTCCCGAATTCTGTGAGCTTTCTTTCCCATTGGGAGCACTTCCTCCCTATCCGAGAGGCTGAGTTCTTCATGTTCATAGAACCTATTATGAAACATCCAGAGGTAGCTGTCTTTTGAGGGAGCCAGTCCTCCCAAAGATCCACCGCATTGCCTTTGATTGCATCTAGACTTATCACCAGATGCAATTTCCAGCAGCACCAGGGGATACAATATATCACCTACAAAATGTTGCTAATTTGTATCAACAGACACTTGGAGTATATGAATTTAAATAATGTATAAGAATGTTGCATCAGGGTAAAAGGAACACGATGTTGGCACAGGCTGTATCCACTGACATGGGCTCCCTCGCTAGAGATTCTGGATTTAATGCATCAATCAGCTCAAGCAGCCGAGAGTAGTTCTAACAGTTTGTTTGGTAAATCACTGAAACCTGGACCCCAACGTGGCCACTGTGGAATAAAACGGAGATGCAGTGCTTCCTGGGTGTTCCATAATAGACTTAGTGAGGTCAGATTACTAGCATGGGTTTTCATACCTTCTGCTCACACACACCTGAGTTATACACCCAGGAAGGTCCAGAGGACACTCCTTTTCCCAAGCCTTTGGGATACACTGGTGAAGGGGACATCGGCAACCATGAAGGCCTCTGCTGGGGTCATCCTCTGCAGGCTGGTGCTTGCAGTGGGGTGTGTCCCATTAAATGGGTTCCCTGAATTCACCAAAGATGATGAAGCTCCAGACTGGAACCTGCAAGAGATCAGGAGGGTGTGGATACCAAAATGGGAAGTGAAATTAACATAAAATTTCGGTGGGCTGATTAGTGACTGCTCTCTGACTCCACCCCTACTCTCTCCTCCTAGATCTTCACTGCCCCAGTTTCCCATTTCTGCAAGCCCAGACGCTTAAAATTCCCATATGGAATAAGTTTCATAAATAAATTGCCATGTGCAATAAATGGAATCCAGTATCCCCTTACGGTGTGTGACACAGATGCTTCCTGGAGGACAAAAGCTCTGAGCAGAATCTTGAACGATGAGTAAAGGTTTGCACAAAGCACGTGATGAAGGGCGTTGTGGGAAGAGTCAGTACATAGGCAGAGTCTGGTCCTATGGGAACTCTGGGTTGGCCAAGTCTTATCGGAGCTGACAGGAGGGAAAGGTGGGCGTGGTGGGACAGGAGACAGGAGGTAGTCCAAGACGGTCTGGGGTATAAGGCTAAGGAAATTCGTTTCTCACATCTTGAAAACCCCAATTTCTTCTGGAGTCCTCCCTAATCTCCCTTTTCTCTGAACCACTCCTGCCTATACAGTATGCATGAGTCATTCAAATACAGAGCTACGTGGCTGCAAAGATACAGAGAGTGGCAGCCTCTTCTTCAGCACATGGATGGGGTGCTGAGGACCAGGGGGCCACTGATTTGCCCAATGCCCCTCAGGAACTGTTGGGCAGCTGGGCTGACTCTTCTACTCCTGATTTCCCCAATGGCCAGCCAGGCTCCATCCCTGTATCTGGTGAGGCTCTGAGTTCTACCACGGCCACTGCCCTGAACCTATGCATCCACACTCAGCAGGTTACTCAGTCATGAGAGAAGCCACTCAGCTCTTCTCAGGGTGGGTACTCTCCTGGGGTGACACCATCCCTGCTGGGTGTAGGTCATAATGCCTACATGGTGGCAGTGTAGGTGATAAGTGATCAAACTGTGCATTTTAAGGTGGGGATGACAGGATTTAACAACAGATAAACAAGGAAGGACAGAAGGAGGAGATTAATATGTACTGAGCATCTATTAGGGTCCTAGTATTGTCCTCAGACTTTTCAAATATGTTGATATAATAGAATGAATGGTGGCCCCAAAAAGATATGGCTACATCTTAACCTCCAGAGCCTGCACATGTAACTTTATTTGGGAAGGGAATCTTTGCAGATGGAATAAAGTTAAAATTCTTGAGGTGAGACCATTCTGGATTATCTGGGTGGGCTCTAAGTCCGAAGGCAACTGTCCTTATAAAAGACACATTGGGGACAGACAGAAAAAAGGCCATGTGAGGGCCGAGTGAGATTAGAGTGGTGCAGCCACAAGCTAAGAACCCCTGGAGCTACTAGGAGCTGCGTGAGGCAAGGCAAAGGGCTCCTCTAGCACTCTCAGGGTGTGCTGCCCAGCCAACACCCCATTTCTGATTTCTACCCTCAGATCTGTGACAGAGCAAGTTTATTTTTTTGTTTTTGTTTTGTTTTGTCTTTTTTTTTTTTGAGACAGAGTCTCACTCTTGTCACCCAGGCTGCAGTGCAATGGCACGATATCTGCTCACTGTTCAAGCTTCTCCGCCTCCCGGGTTCAAGCTTCTCCTGCCTCAGCCTCCTGAGTAGCCAGGATTACAGCAAGTTTCTGTTGTTTTAAGCGATGAGGCTATGGGAATCATTATGGTAGCCCCAGGAAGCTCATCCAGCTGCCTCATTTCATCCCCACAGTCTCCAGTGGAACATGTCATCAACCCATTTTACAGATGGGAAATCTGAGGCTCAGAGACAAAAAATAGCTCACCTGTGATGAAACGCTGGCAGGAAGTGGAGTCTGATTCCAGCCCACCTGCATCCACAGCACATACTCTTCCACTCTGCCACATTTTGCAAAGCAGGCTCCAAGAATGCTCTTCCTCTGACTCACCCGGAGGTGTTTGTTTAAAAGCAAATTTGCTAACCCTTAGCAGACACGCTGACTCAGAACCTCTGGGTCACAGTCCTGGGAATCTGTATGTTTTAAAAGCTTCCAGGTGAATTCCATGCACGAAGGCTTTGGGAATGTCTATTCAGCAATGCGCTGCATTTGATGTGGGCCAGCTGCTAAGCCTTAGGAGCTCAAGAGGGAAGACATTCTCACCGCGGGCCCCATCAGGCCCCCAGGTGGCTCCCTGGGCATGGTTCAGGGCCTAGGGTCACTCTAGGCTCCTGGCACAGGCTGGCTTTGAAACTACCGTTTTGGAGAAAACTCTCCCGTTTTCTCCACGGGTGCTTTGGAAACACTCAACACCCAGGACAAGCACAATATCACTCCCCTTCCTGTGGCAGAGCTGTATGGCAGCTGCTCACTGCTTCCCAGCTTGGAATGTCTGCTTCCTGCTTGCTGCCAACCCAAACCAGTGCAGTCTCTAAGCCCTACGTGCACCCAGATCTTCCACCATGCCTGCCAAACACTCCAGCCCACACTCGCCTCCTTCTCAGAACACTTGGAAGGCTCTGGAACCCTGCGTGCTTCTCACTCAGAGAAGCCCAGACCTGGGCAATGGTGCCTCCATAGTCAGGATCCAATCCCGGCCCCTGCCTGGCACTTGACTTTGGACAATGACTTACCTCTGTGAGCCCAAAGGTGAACCCGGAAACACTGTTTACGCCTCCATAAAATGGGAAGGATGTTAGCACCTGCCTCATCTATGGGTTTGCGTTAATGAATCAAAACCCGCGGTGGGCTTGGTGGAAGCCCCAGCATGTTTTCTAGAAGCAGCCAGTGGTGCTCTTGTCACAGGGGTCTGAGACACAGAGAGGTACACACTTTCTGTGATTTAAAACTCACAAGAACCCTGTGAGGTAGACAGCACCATCCTCCCTTTATAAAAAAGGGTGAGCAGGTTATTCTTATATTGACCATCTATTGAGCACCTACTGCGTGCAAGTTGTGGGGCCAGACCACAGGGCGCACAGAGATGAAAGGGCATAATATTGCCACGGTGGCCGACAGCAGGAGCCTCACATCCAGCTGGGAATCTATGTGGCTGGAGCCGAGGTCCTGGGGCAACAGGGGTGAAAGCTGGACACAGAGCCCTGGCTGAGTCCCCCACAGCAGAAGAAAGGGCAAGATCCCAAGGCAGGAGTATGAGGCCCCACTGCATACCAGAACTGGACAGCAGGAGTGGACTCTCCCACCGCAGCCCTGAAAACACAAACTACACTGGCTGGAGCAGCCGCACCAATGAATCCCATGGGCACCATGTTGAGCCACAGAAACTAAATGCAACAGAGCATGGACTGTACACGTCTGTCTGTGAAGATGAAGAACAGGCAACGTGAATCTAGGGTGACAGAAGTCATCGTTGCGGTTTGTGAGGATGGGGAGCAATTTGCGGGGAGGGAGGCATGAGGGAAACTCCCTATCTTGAACTGGGTGGGTGGGGCACACAGAAGTACTCATAAATCATGTATAAACTTTATCAAGTTGTCCACTTAAGATGTGTGCAATTTAATGTAAGTTATTCTTTAATAAATAGTATCCTTTTTTTAGAGACAGGGTGTCACTGTGTCAGCCGGGCTGGAGTCCAGTGGCGTGATCATAGCCCACTGCAGCCTGGACTTCCTGGACTCAAGCAATTCTCCTGCCTGAGCCTTCCGAATAGCTAAGACTCCAAGTGCACACCACCACACCAGGCTAGCATTTTTACTTTTTTATAGAATGTTGTCTTGCCACATTTCCTAGGCTGGTCTTGAATTCCTGGTCTCAAGCAATTCTTTTGTCTTGGCCTAATAAATTCAGTTTTTAAAAGAAGAATAAACCTAACTACCTGTCTGTCTCAGGGACTGCCCATGGAGCAGTGAGGATTTGTGTCCTTGTCTGAAGGCTGGAGACCCCAGGGATGCTCCAAATCAAGGGCCCCCAGAGACTCTGCAGGTCTCTGGTGGGAAGGGATCTCTGGGTGCCACACAGGTTTCCAGCTGAATGTGAGGCTCCTGCCATGAGCCACCAGAGCCAAATAATGTCCTTTCATCTCTGTGTGCCCTGTGGTCTGGCCCTGTGCCTTGAATGCATTAGGAGGTCACTGCATTGAGGCTTCTTTGTTTATTTGTTCATGTTTTTATTTATTTATTTATTGAGACAGAGTCTCACTCTGTCGTTCAGGCTAAAGTGCAGTGCCACAATCTCAGCTCACTGCAACCTCTGCCCCCCAGGTACAAAAAATTTTCCTGCCGCAGCCTCCACACCCATCTAATTTTTGTATTTTTAGTAGAGATGGGGTTTCATCATGTTGGCCAGGCTGGTCTTGAACGTCTGGCCTCAAGTGATTCATCTGCCTCAGCCTCCCAAAATGCTGGGATTATAGGTGTGAGCCACTGTGCCTAGCCTTCCATTGGGTTTTGAAGCTTAAGTGAGCTGAGTTGCCCCCCACAGAAAGTCCAGGCAGCCAGGGACAATCTGGAGCAAGTTAAGACCAGGGTGCCACTTCTGTCTTTGTCTCATCCTTTCCATCTCTTTGCTCATCTGCACACACCCCAAATTAGTTTTACTCAAGATACCAGCAGAAATACACACCCTGAGCACATACAGAGCTGTGGGCTTTTACTGGTGAAGACAGGGATGGAGGTGAATCGAGACAACCGTGTCCCAGCTCACAGCCATGTTTCAGGGAAACGACTCAGAGGTGGGGGTTGCAATCAAGATGGCCCAGGTTGGGAACACAGGCTAAGCCCCTGAGACAAAAAAGCAAAGAAGAAAATACATAGTAAGCATGTTCAGCTTCTGTCATAAGCCAAGCCCTAAATTAGTCCCCATCGCAACCTAGGATGGCAATGTTATCATTACCCTCATTTTACAGGGAGGAGAACTGAGGGTCAGAGAGGACAGTGGCTTTCTAGGATCTCCTCGCTATCATGTAATGTGGCAAGTGTTTCCTTTAATATTTGGTGGAGGCCAGCCTGATGCCAAAGCTCTCGAGGAGGCTTGGGAGACCTCACCTGTGGCCCAGGCTGGGGCTATGGGTGAGTTTCTGCCCAAGTAAGCTGTGGCTCAGCACCTGAGCAGCAAGAAAGAGAGCCAATCAGGGGTTTCCTAGTACCACCAGCCTCCCAGAGTAGACCCAGCTGTTTAAGGTAGACATAAGGGATACACCTTGGCCCCTCTGGCCTCTAGGCAGGCCTGGTATTGAGGGTGCCCCTTCAATGGTGCCTCCATTCTTGCTTGGGCCCCAGGAAGAGAGGCAGAGCCCCTGCCACCATGCCTGCACTGCAGGGAGGCAAAAGTCTAAGAAGAACCCACCCCCACCCTCCTCTGCCCTTCCAGAGCAGCCGAATCGATTGAGCAGAAATGTGCTGTGTGCATCTAAGTCTTCCAGTAACAGGCACCTTGCCTCCTGTACAGTGTGGGCTCTATGCATGTTCATGAAACAAATACATGACAAACAAATAGACTGTGAGTAAATCTGGGGCAGATGGCCCCTGTGGGGGCCTCTGGGGTGCCTGGTCCCGAGACAGCCTGTGGAATCTTCTGTGCATCTGGCTGTGGTCAAGGCGGTCTCACTGTTTGGTAGAGGAATGCTCTCGCCTAGCCTCTGTTCTTGAGCCCCCTCCACTAGCCCCTCTTTGGAATTTATTTACAGCTGCCCTGGGAGATCTGCTGCAGAACATGCCTGGAAGCCCTGCTCACAGCTGGATGCAGGGACCCCAGGCCCAGAGAGGAGGAAGTGTAAGGCCCCACCACCATGGTTGGATGCAGGCTGGAGCCCAAAGAATGTCCCCACCACGGGCTCCCGGGTACTTCCCATACACATCAGAAGCATCTACTGTATGGTAGTCCCAAATGTGGGATATGGGAGTGACCCATGTTGGACCCTATCCTCAAGGTGCAAGGGCAAGTGACAAGAATATGCATCCCAGAGGAGGGGTTTTATTGAGCATGTACTATGTGCTAAGCTGTTTAATAAATCCTTCTAAATCTCTTACTCAGTGCCAGGAGCAGTTAAGAGTGCTCAGTACCTCTCTCATCTCCACTTTATAGACAACCTCTCTGTTTCCAGAGAGGTTATGTGACTTATCCCAGGATGCACAACAGTAAGTAGCAGGAGGTAGAAGTTCAACCCAGGCCTGTGTAGAGAGCATTGAACCATCAGCCACATGAGAATGAGATCAGCCAAGGTGGCAACTAACAGACGAGCCTGAGTCCCAGAGGAATTCCCTAACAGGCCTGAAACCAGCAGTGACTGGGTCTGCTTTCAGTGGGAGTTAGAAGGAATTTGAGAGACCCTTACGGAGGATGGGATGAGGTCACACTGGGGAAACCAAGGCAGCAGTCAGGAGCCACTCACTAGGGAAGGGGCTGCCAGACAGATCTGATAAAATAGAACTTAGTGAAAAAGAGGAAAAATGGAAGGAGGCTTTGCACCCACCATTTACGTATATTAACAACTAACAAAGGCTCAGGACTCAGAAGCCCACTCTTTGGCTCAAGTCTGTAGTCAGATGCCTGCTAGCTGTGTGACTTGGAGCCAGTTCCTTTAGCCTTCTGTGCCTTGATTTCCCCAAATATAAGGAGTACATGCTTTGAGCACCTACCTCAAAGGTAGGTGTTTAGGACATGATATGTACTCTATATGTGATTCTTGAATGAACAACCTCACTGTGCGTTTACAAGGACACATGCAGACCAATCATCCAAGTTCAAGGATGCAGCTCCTGTTGTCAGCGGGGAGCAGAGGAGAGGCTTGGGGAATTATAATCCCGGGATTGTGTGGATGGATTAAGTTCAGAGGAGACCCTGTTCAGAGAGGGATCCTGTGTGGCCTTGGCAGCATGCCATGAACCCTCTACAGCACTGATTCCAATAAATCACCATTGACAATGAAAATAAGTCACCCTGTGTGATGCCTGTGGGGCCGATGCCTGGAGAAAGGGCAGATAATCACCTCCAGGCCCTGCAACCTGCACACTCCTACCTGGGCTCAGTTGAATGATGTCCACCTCTGTCTTTCATTTACCCCTTGATGCTCCCTCCATAAATGGTTCCTGGAGACCTGAAATGGGCTTCGTATTCCTCTTGGCACCCTGAGGGAGCAGAGTATGGCTCTTGAGGAGCACCTGTGGACATATTTGGATCTTCTCCAAATATTCCCTCCTTCCTCCCTTCATTCTTCAACCCATACATCCCTTCACCACCCATTCAGATACTTCTTCATTGGTTCATTTGGTCATTGACTAAAAAATATGTCTCAAGTGCCCTGTGCATGCCAGGATCTGTGCTGATGCTGGGGATACAGTATCGATGGTAAAGGTGGACCTGGTCTCACCATTAGACCTCAAAATCTATGAGGGAAATGATCAATACTCAACAAACAAACAGTGACACACAGGGCTAGAACCCTGAAGGAGGAAAGCAGGTGACTGAGCCAGATACCAGCCTGGAGGGCCTATTTAAATGAAGTGATTAGGACAGGGGAACATCCTTGCACAAGACTGCCCCGGGAAGTCTTGGGAATTGGAACATTCCAATTATTTCCTTCTGGCCTCCTGAGGACACTATCTGGTAGACACTAACATCATTTCTTTAAACAAAACTGAGGCACAGAAAGATTGTTGATTGTCCGAAGCCCCCCAGTAAATAGAAGAGCTAGGTGACACCCTAGGCATTTTGCCTCTAAATCCACTATCCTGCGTTGGTCACTGGGCCATTTCTTTTCAGTTTCACTGACACTGAAGAATGGCAGGTGCCCGTGAAGCCCACCAGGTCATGTGAAGTTTCACCGCTGGGTGGAGTGGTCAGCACTTTGATCACGTTTTGGGGTATCTGCTTCAATTGCTCGATACAATCAGATTTTCTAAAAATTGTTGGAATTCACTTGAGGTGGCTGGCAAGATATTTCAGAAAATATTAGGGAAAGTTATAAATTGTAATTTCACACCTTTTGGAAGGCTAAAAGGTTTTACTGGGGCAGACTGAAGGCAGTCACCTCATTTACATTAGCATAGGAAAGAGATAGAGACGATAAGAGGCTTTCCCAGTTTAAGTCTGTTTACGCCACATCCCTGTGTCTCTGCTCTAACTGTTTACTCATGTAAGCTTTGTGCTGGATGGTCCTCTCAGGGGGGAGATCAAAGGGAAATTACCTGTTCATAGTGTTTACTCTGGATCATCTGGAACCTAATGCTTTTATCATTCAGAAAATCATTCTTTTAACCATGTTAATTTTCTACAAGTGTGTTAACTTAGAACCTCTGCTGTAAAGTCTGACTGAATAAATGTAACGATACAGAGGAAGTCTTGGTTGATTGGCTGCATTCTGCTCTCTGAAAGCAGCCAACAACCATCCCTAGCCCACTTGAATCACTGTAATGGTGTGAGAGTGCGTTCATTCATCCATAGTTGAGGCAGGGGCTGCAGGCCAGACTTCTTCAGGTGAAAGTCAATGTCTCAAAAACTGATAGTGGAGTTCAATGGGTTCCCGCTCTGCAGGCTCTTGTTACACTTCACACGGAGAGGCTTTGGTGGGTCAAGCTGGCTCAGAAATGTCTGGTCCTGACTCTGTGCCTCATCTGGTGTTAAGAGACTTTAGTTTCAGCCTCATATCTGCTGCTTATATGTGTGTTCTGAAACCACCTGGCATCTCTGAGATTTGCCTCCCGTTTCATATTCCATCTGCCCAGTAGTCATGAGATGTTTTACAGCACAGAGCCTGTTCATATTTAGTGTTCATCAAAAGGTAAGTGAACCTAGATTGGCACACAACATCTTTATTTATGACACCTGTCACCAATGCTGGCCTCCTGGGATTTGTTTTCAAGAGCACCAATAAGTTAATGAGAAGAAAATGACTCACATTTATTTTCAACCTGGCCAACATGGTGAAACTGTGTCTGCACATAAAGGGCAGTCCTTATGTGCCCCCTCCACATACCCTGCCCTTTAGTTTTGCATTTAGGATTTTAGTAATACTCATGTGTCAATTGGTATACAAGTTGACTCTGAGAAACGAAAATTCAGACTAGCTATGGCATAAGCAATAGGTTACTAAATTATTTCATGTAATGAGAAGTCTGAAAGTGGTGGTTCCAGTAGCAACATGAAGTCCCAAGGACTCAGACCTCTTTTTTTTTTTTTTTTTTTTTTTGCTTTTGCTCTGCCATTGTCAGTTTGTTGACTTTTCATTCTCAGGCTTGTGCCTCACATACCCAAAATGGCTGCTGCAGCTCCAGCCATCACATTTGCACACAAGGAAAGAAAAGAATTAGTAGATGGCCATTCTCTTCCTGTGGAAGAGAATCTTTTCTAGAAGTCCCTAGCAGATTTCCCTTGCATCTCATTGGCAGAATTGGATCAGAGGCCCATCCCTAGGTCACTAAATAGAGAAATCATCAGCACTAACTCTTATGGGATCATATCTATAGGAATCATAAACCCCTTCCATGAACACAAGCCTGCTGCTGCCTCCAAGCAGCCACACATACTTCAGCATCCCTTGTTAATAAGTTACAGGAAAAGGGACGAGAAGGAGTAACTGCCATTTAAGCCACAGTGTCAAGCGTTCCTACTAGACCTGGAGGTACTGAGAACTTGCCAAGGTGTGAGAGGAGCTGTAAGGAGGTCATCGTGGCAGGGGACAGTGCACGATAGGGAGAGAGGAAGGAGTGTGCAGGGAGCGGGCTGGCCCAGGGGCCACACCAGGACTGGGGATTCTGTGCTGTGTGATGAGCAGGCTTTGGACAGTTGTATCCAGCAGATGATCTGTTCATGATGCTAGTTCAAGGATTTCTCTGGGATGTGTGGACAAAAGGTGTGGGTGGGGAGGCTGGGTATCAGTCAGGAGGCTGTGGCAGCAGTCCTCATGGGGAGCACAGGGCTGGACTGTGACAGCCTGTAGGAGACTTCTCATTTCCTTTCTTGCACAAGGAAGAGATTCAGTGGCAGCAGAGCAGCAAGGGTGCAGGTGAGGAACCCCAACCCCCATGGAGAACAAGTGCCAGAGATGTGTGGAGACAGCTCCAGCACCAAGCAGCCTCTGACAGATGAGCAGAGAAGGGAAATAGCAAATTCATTACTGTGGCTTTCATGTGTCATGAAGGTGATGCTGTAACCTGAGCCTCAGAGCTCATTTTATTTGTGAATTCCTGTCATTCTAGGTGGGTGGACTGAAAACCGTCCTTCTTCACTTGCAGCTAGGGAGAGGGGAGTGCAAGACGGCAAATGAAAACCAGAAGTAGGGCCGGGCGCAATGCCTTATGCTGTAATCCCAGCACTTTGGGAGACTGAGGCAGGAGGATTACCTGAAGTCAAGAGTTTGAGACTAACCTGGCAAACATGGTAAAACCATGTCTCTACTAAAAATACAAAAATTAGCCAGGTGTGGGGGCACATGCCTGTAATCCCAGCTACTTGGGAGGCTGAGGCAGGAGAATTGCTTGAACGTGGGAGGTAGAGGTCGCAGAGAGCCAAGATTGCACTACTATACTCCGGCCTGGCCAACAAGTGAGACTCTGTCTAAAAAAAGAAAAGAAAAGAAAAGAAAAGAAAAGAAAAGAAAAGAAAACCAGAAGTAGGAGCAGCCTAAAGAAATGCCAAGGAGTTGATTTTCCACTGGGAGCCCTCTCAAAGCCCACACCCCCGCCTTCCTGAGGTAACAGTATCTCTGCCCCCATCCTGCACCCTCCCACGCTCCCCCCTACCCGCACTGTTGTGAAGACCTAGGTAGGGTAACCCCAGTTCCTCTGTGAGAATTTCACGCCCTAGTGTGAAATCATAGCCTTGTAACTTTCCCTTTAAGAACTGTCAGAGCTGGGGAGGCTGGCCAAGCTCAGGCTGGAGGTGGGGACAGAAGGAAGAAAGAAAAAAAAAAGAGAGAGAGAGGCAGGAAAAGTTTTTTCAGAGGAAAATGCAGGGTTTGTCCTTCACCCTGACGTCAGATCTTGCTTTAATAAAACCCCCCAAGGGCTGCGGAAGAGGCATATCTGGTGCTCCTGATGGGCCGGCCAGTCTGGGCCCAGCTCCCCCGAGAGGTGGTCGGATCCTCTGGGCTGCTCGGTCGATGCCTGTGCCACTGACATCCAGGCATGAGGTGGTTCCTGCCCTGGACGCTGGCAGCAGTGACAGCAGCAGCCGCCAGCAGCGTCCTGGCCACGGTGAGTCCTGCCTGGAGGGGCTCAGAGGGAGACCCAGCTCCCTTCCCCACTGGGTCCTGCTGTACAGGGTTTAGTGGGCAGGAGGAAAAGAGCCGGGAAGGTTTGGGGCAGGAAGGTGGCCACTTACAGGGCAAAGGCAGGGCCCAGGGTGAGGAGTCAGCTGCCCAGGTTGGCTGAAGCTGGCAGGGTGAGGAGGATGGCAAGACACTTGGAGAAACAAGCCACGCAGGTCCAGCCTGGCCTCTTCTGACCTGACACAGCACAGCAAGTACGGCGCCTCGGCAGAACTGGGAGGCAGGGGCCCCGGTTCCAGACCCATCTTTGCCTGGACTGGCTGTATGGCTTTGGATGGGTCACTCACCCTCCCGGAGCAGCGTAAAGCAAGGAAGCTGTGGGGAGACATCCAGAGTCTCCGAGTTTGGAAACTCCAAGACTCTGAGCATTGGAGATACTACGAGGATGGGAGATGGAAAAAGCCAAAAAAAAGCTGGAAAGAGAAATATCAGCTTTCAACAAAAGCTCCTCATCCAGCAAACAGGGTTCAGGGCGACGTCTAACCCCAGCTGTGGCCACCTTGGGTCTACATAGACCTCTGCAGTTTGTAGAGTGTGCACGCTTGGGTCCTGACTCTGAAGCCTGCTGTTCCGGGGTGGGGGTGATGTGGGTTTCTCTCTCTTTCAGCTGCATCCCAGGGTATACCAAGTGGAAGGGACAAAGTTCTGCACGTCCAAAAAGCCAGGGGAGTCACACACGTGGCCACATAGAGCCAGCCTGCTGGGGCCAGGCAAGGTGAGGGAAAAGCAGGGTGAGGGAAAAGCAGGGGCAGGCAGCACAGGGAGGGTGGGAGGTGGGCACCTGGCAGCCCAGGTCAGGGCCTGCTGCAGGTAGAACAGCCTAGAGACAGGGGAAACATGGCAAGAGGGTGTTTATCACCAGCTGACACTGAGGGCCTCCTTGGGGATGAAGAAAACCCCTCACAGATGAGGAAACCGAGCGTTGGGACTAAGCCTCCTGCCTGTGGGCTCAAAGACCCTGCATCTGATTTAAGTAGCACTGAGGCTGAGAGCCGACAGTAGATGGAGAGCTGGGGAATGGGGACACCTCCAATGCCTCAGTGTGTCTGATGACAACAGGGAGTGAGTCTGTCTCATCCACAGCTAAATCCTCATGCCTGGCATGGTGCCTACCTGTCATTGGTTCAAAACCACCCTACCAAAAAGTTATTAGCTCCATTTCACAAATGAAAGAAATGGGAACTGAGAGCAAGCGAAGGACTTGCCCAGGATCTCCTCATTAACAAGTGGCCAGGGCCTAAACTTAGATCTTCTGATGCCAAATTCTAACCATCCCTACTTAGGGGAAGCTGAGCGTTCCCTACAGGAGTGCCCAGAAGGAGCTAAGTCGGCCTTTATTTCAGGCTCTGGGTACGGCTGAGCCTTTATCTGGGTACAACTTTACAGGTTGCCATGTCTGGGAGGGCAGGGAGTGGATGGAGAAAAGGTGAGAGTTTCAGAGAAGCCCAGTCTGCGTGGGCAGAGGAGGCGAGAGGTTTAAGCATGAGTCCAAGTATGCTGTAGTGCCAGTCAGCTCCCAGAACAGCCGGCGCTGAGGAGGAGTGAAGGGCAGACCAAGGACTCTGCTACAGGAGACCAGCAAAGAGCAGAGTATTCGGACGGACGCAGGCAGCAGGATGGAGGGCAGGTCCCCGGGACCAGCACAGGTACCTCTATTCTAGGCAGCCCCTGCCTGGGGAGCCCAGACCACCCACCCCATGCTTGTTTCATGCTTCTGGGACAAAGGAATGCACGGCACTTGGGTTCCCAGGCATCCTGAAGCCCCGCCCCCTGTGCGGCCGTGAGACTGATAGTCACGAGCTGCGCTCCATTCGGAAACCAGCCTCGATTCATAGCCAAATTCCATCCGTGGCCATCCTCCCCAGTTAATATGCGCAGCCAGGGCCCAGTGAGATCTTAATGGAAAAAAAATGCTTATAAATGTTCATATAGAAGAAAATGTATGTGAGCATTGCTAAGAAAACTTTGAGGAAGTAGAGTTTCGGAGATATGCAAATGTTCCGTCAAGGTTCTGAGGTGGAAGGAGAAGATGCCAGCCCAGGAGGCGATCGCCCGAGGAGGAAGCACCAGGGTGGTCTCAGCCACAGCCCAGCGCATTTGGGATTTAATCTGGGCTAAAGGTGCACCGCAGACATGACTTACATTTTCATCTCTTTATTCTTTCTTCTGCATTTGTGGAGCTTGTCCACCATGTGCTGAGAGAAAGGGACTCCATGTAATATCATGACCAAGTCCTGAGCCAGCACATGCATAAGACCTACCTCCGTTCATCCAACAACGTTTTTTAGGCACATTCTACAATTCCCATAGCAATACTATGAAGCAAGTGCAATTATCCTCTTTTATAGATGCGAAAACTGAGATTCAGAGAGGTTGAGTAATTGGTCAAAAGTCACACAGCTAGTAATCAGGGGAGCTGACATCTGAACCTTGGTCCAGCTCTTGACAATGTAGCTTCCTGCCTCCGTGGTCCAAGTACTTGTGCAGAAATCAGAGCATGTAGTCCTGCCTCGACAGAGCTTACTAGCTAGAGGGACAAGTGACACGGGCAACGGCAGCCAGGGTGGGGAGGCGGGAATCAGGCTCTGCCCCTGGCTAGGTCAGTGTCAGTAAGTCCTGCTACCACCTCAGACCTCCCTTTCCTCATTTGCTAATTGGGACTAACAGTCTCATCCCACATGGCTCCCTGCTGGACGTGAAAATGTGACTGAGGAAAACCTCTTAGAAGCATGTAATTCGGCAAGTGAATGCTGTGTGATGAATTCCTGGGCAAGCACTAGGACAGTGGTGGTCTACGCGTAGGTGAAACCCACATCTTCCCTCCCGTATCAATGTATGTGGGGTGAGCACTGATGCACTGTGTGTGGGGGTGTGTGTGGGGGGTATGTGTATGTGTGGGAGTGTGTGTGTGGGGTGTGTGGGCTATGTGTGTGGGGTGTCTGCGGGGGATGTGTGGTGTGTTTGTGTGTGGTGTGTGTCTGGTGTGTGTGGCTTGTGTGGTGTGTGTGATATGTGTTTGTGTGGTGTGTGTGATATGTGTGTGTGGTGTGTGTCTGGTGTGTGTGTGGTTTGTGTGGTGTGTGTGTGGTGTGTGCAGTGTATGGTATGTATGTGTGTGGTGTGTGTTGTGTGTATGTGTGTGCGTGGTGTGTGTTTTGAGTGTGTATGTGGTGTGGTGGGTGTGTGTGGTGTGTGTGTGTTTGTGGTGTGTAGTGTGTGTGGTGTGTGTTTGTGTGGTGTGTATGGTGTGTGGGTGTGTGTGATGTGTACGTGGTATGTATGTATATGTGCGGTGTTTGTGTGTGTGTGATGTGTGTGTGGTGTGTGTTTTTGTGTGTGGTGTGTTTGTGTGTGTGGTGTGTGGTGTGTGTGGGTGTGTCTGTGTGTATGTGTATGAACGTTTGGATGTGAGACACAAACTTATTCTCTGTTTCCAGAAGCAACTGCAGAATAATGTTGGTCAGGGTATATCACAAAATATCCCCTTTAGAAAACAGAGTATGTGAGCAATGTGTCTTTTTACACCTCCTGTTTAGAGTTGGAATCTGAGTGAGGATTTCAAACTCCATCCAGGTCCCACACCCCCCAACTCCCTGCCCAGAACCTCTTTGGGCTCCCTGAACCCCCTGCTGCCAGCTCAGGGCCCCTCCTGCCCACAGCTTGTCTTGGATGCTGGCATAAGCATGGCACTGAAAGGCATTTCCCGGTTGGCATGGCATTTGGAGAAGGAGTGAGCATGGGAACAGATCTCCACCCACCCAGCTCCTTGGGAGTCAAAGTACTACCTTGTGGGCTGGGCAGCACTCTGGGTTCCACAGCAAGCCCACCCATCCACCCCTGGGTTTTAGAAAAGGCTCTTGCCCTGTGCCAGTAAAGAACCCACATGCCAGACCGCCCTTGGCTTTGTATAAAGAGCAACCCAGGGGTCTTCCCAGGAACCTCAGCCGTCCTCTGGGCAGCAAGGAGGCAAACTCCAAGGGAGACGGGCTCTGCTACAGAAGCAAGGATGATGAAGCAGGTGTGGTCCAGGTGGGTGTCTGGAAGGGCTGAGAAGGGTGCCAACCCCAGCCAGGAAGCAAAACGAGCCAGGTAGGGTCACTGTGGAGGTTTCAAAGCAAGGCTTCAGCACAGCTATACCCTCATTCAAGGACACTGTGGTGGGCCCTGCATCCCTGTGATGTGGATGATGGCAAGGGTTCACACTGAGCATGTGCCATGCTACTCTGGGCACAGTGCCCTTGCACACACGCTTGAGGCAGTGGTGTGGCTGTAGCCTAGACCAGCACGGGCCAATCAGTAGCCATGTATGGCAGGAGGCCACTCGGCACTTGAAATGCTGCTGGTTCCAGCTGAGATGTTCCGGAGGTGTGAGATACGCCATTGATTTCAGAGACATAGTATGAATGCAAGAGGGCAATATTCCCATTAATAATTTTTATATTAACTCCACATTGAAATGATAATATTTTGAATATACTGGGTTAAACAAAATATATTATTCAACTCAATTTCATCTGTTTCTTATTACTTTTCAATACCACTACTAGAAAATGTAAAATGTCATCTACGGTGCTCATTGTAGCTTACTAGACAGCGTTGGCCTAGAAAGACACAAGTGTGCCTAGGGCTACGAGAACAGGTGGGGAGGGAGAGATGCTGAGGGTTCTAATCCCAGCATCTCCACTTATGAGCTGTGCACCCTTAGGCAAGTAGCCCAGCTTTTCTGAGTCAGGATCATTTCTGTGTTAAGGAACGTATTAATATTAGCACTGTTGGCTTCTCAGGGGTGTTGAATGGGGAATGAAACAAAGTTTGCAAGGCCCCAGAACACCCAAGGCAAGCATTCCATTGTTCCAATAGCAGGACGGGGGGATTCCAACTGGAGTGGATGCACCAGCTGCAGGCAAGGCCCAATTCAATTGGTGCTGAGCAGGGGCTTATAAAGACCTCAGGCTCAGCACCAGATGACTGGGAGGAGGTGCAGCCTGATATGCAGGTGTCCTGGCTCTGTGCTGTGCATGTGTTCTAAATATCCACAGATTCCACAGCCTGGCCAGCTTACTTTGCACATTTAGAGGATCAATAAACACTTCTGGGTTATTGTGTAGGAGAAACATATGATGATGATGATGATGGAGATGATGATGATGATGGTGGTGGTGCCTGTAGGTGAGACGTGTATCTTACTAACCTGAGTCAGGATGACATGTCCCTCAATGCCAACTGTGCCTGTCTTTTTACTTTTTCCATTGACCCAAACAGTCCCAACTATATACCCAGCCACTTCTAGTTTCTAGAGGTGTGGTGGTGAGTGGTCTCTCCGTGTTTAAACCAGAGGATGGGTCCAGTGTGGAGACAGATATTTATATTAGCAGAGAGGGGTAAGTTTAGGACTCAGAGAGGGACGCTCAGAGAACATGGGAGATGGTGAAAAACATCCATTCTGGAAACCTGAACCCGAATTTCTAGAAAAACTTCACCCTCACACATCTGCACATTAACCAGCACCCTGACGCTTCTCACGTACACTTGATTTCAAACAGCAGTGACTGAGATAGACTCTAGTCTCTCCCCGACCTCTGACATTCCATTAACCAGCCAGCTCCCCTGCTCCTCTTCCTATCTATGAAAGAAGGAAGAGAGATAGTCAAGGGAGAAGAGACTGCCTCTCAAATGTGAATTATGGGCATTCCAGGAGATGTGATAAGATCTGAGCCTGCCCACCCCACATTCTCCAATGTGGAGGCAAGTTCAGGCTTGGGGCTTTGAGTGTGGATCTGCTAAGTCTTGATTAGGGGTGGGGAGTGGGATGAGAGAAAGCAAAGCCCAGGCCCACAGGAAGGAAAGGGAGGGGTCCACCCTGCTCCTCTAGGAATCCTGCTTTGAGTCTGGGAGTGGAAAAAGGCATGTGTACTATGAGCCTTCCCATGGCTGGGAGAGGATGGAGAGGGATATCTAAGAGTAGCAGAATATTCTGAGAGAGCAGGGACTCATACCTCTTCCCTCAGAGCAGAACAGTAGACTCCTCACCTAGATAGCGAGAAGACCAGGGGGAAATAGCTCCTGCTCTGTGGCTTTAGGCAAGCCACTTGCCTTCTCTGTGCTCATTTTCTCATCTTGAAAGTGAGGAGACTGGATTTGATCCTCCAGCTGGAAGCCAGCTGGAGCCGCCATATATTCCGAGAGTCCACTCATTCATTGATCGGGCAGATCCATCACTTAACAAACAGCAGGGGAACTCATGCTACTGCTTCTCTAGAAAGGGGTTTGTCGGCACCCAAAATGTGTGTCCCTTGCTCTAGGAGTCCTTTTAGATGTGCTTGGCCCCTCTTACAGTGTCCAAAAATATTCTCCTTTTAGACCACATCTCTTCTGTCAACCCTCAAAGTGTAGCTGGGTTTCTGGCCCACAGCATCCTCATAAAACTGAAAATCACAACGGCACCTTGATGACCAAGGGGTCCCACAGTCTCGGTGGTTTCCCAGTTAGGCTCTCCCTGCTCTTCCTGCCCAAGCCTGTTTTCCCAGCCTCATCTTTTGATTCTTCTCCCATTTGCCTTCCTTTCCACTTCCTGAGCCTTGCTGTCAAATACTCCTGGGTCCCACCTCTGTGCACATGCCCAAGCTGTTCCTTCTCTCTGAAATGCCTTTCCCATCCTTACCTGATTTATGAAATAGAAGTCATCTGAACTGGTGGCCTCCTGCAAATGAAGCTGCAGATGTCCTCCTTTGGGCACCCATGGGTTCTTGTTCTTGACAACGTGGAAGGAAACACGTCACCCAGCTGGGACTCTCTGCTGGCCTTGCCCCGTGTTTGAGCCACCCTTCCTCCTACCCCTTCTTCCTGCAAAGCCAAGCCCTTTGCCACTCCCTGACCACCTGTGCTCTCAGGCCCCCGGGCCTTTGCACGTGCTGTGCCCTCCACCAGGCTTGCTCATACCCCTTCCCTGCTCTGTTTCTCTGTCACTCTCTATGCCTGCACATTGCAGGTGCTCACGGTGTACTGAACGAATTAAAGCGAGAACCAGAGCTGGCATGGGCTGGGGAGAATATGTGTATAGGAGATACAGGGGGGGAACACCACTGATTTTTTGAAGTGGAAACTTCATGCTGGGGAGGAAAGGGAGGAAATCTGGCAAAGAGCCCTGGACCCAACTGCTAAGAGGACCGAATGGCCAGCAGCAGCTTACGGGCTTGGTTCTGGAGCACAGAATGAGGAGTCAGGAGACCGGGGTCTCCGCAGCCACTGCCTGCATCTCTGAGCCTCAGTGTGTTTATCTGAAAAGAGGAACAAGAAGAACTCCCCTCTGCTCATGCTCGTGCTCCAGGCAGGGTAGTGTGGTGGTGAAGAGAAGGCAGGCAGCACGTAGCCTGGATTAAGAGCCAGCTCCACCACGTCCAGCCCCAAGCCCGTAACTTTCCTGGGCCTCAGTTTCTCATCTGTAAAAGGGACATAAACTACCATGTCACAGAGACCTTAGGACTAAGAAAGAGGTTGGGTGTCGAGCATGTGTCAAGAAGGGGCTTGGCAGGGCCACAGTTAGACAGAGAAAGTAAAGGTGCTATGAGGTTAGACGCTGTGGTCTCATGGTCCTTTTGGGAGCTCGTGGACAACAGAACAGACAGGTGCTGCATGCAATGGGACTGCAGCCACCTGTCTTCCCAACCATGCTATTTGTATTTAAATCTGTCCCCCACAGGCGCACACACAGGCACACACACACACAGGCACGCACACACACACACAGGCACACGCACACACAGGGCATGCGCGCACACACAGGCACGCACACACACAGGCATGCACACACACACACACAGGCATGCACACACACAGGCACACACATGGCACACACACACAGGCATGCACACACACACGCACACACAGGCATGTGCACACACACACAGATACACAGAGGCACGCACACACACACACAGGCATGCACACACACACAGGCACGCACACACACACAGGCACACATACACACACACACAGGCATGCGCGCACACACACAGGCACGCACACACAGGCATGCACACACACATGCACGCACACACAGATACACAGAGGCATGCACACACACACAATTCTTTGGGACAATGAAATTTGAATGTTGACTGGGTACTAACTAGAGAAAGTTACAAAATTGTAACTAATTTATTGGCGTGATGATTGCCTGGGGGTTATGTTTTTTTCTAAAAATTCCTCACAATTTAAAGATACACTGGAGAATTTCAGGTAAAATGTCAGATGTCTTGGATTCACTAGATTTTCAAGAATAAAAATGCATACAGCTAGGCTCAGTGGCTCACGCCTACAATCCCAGAACTTTGGGAGGCTGAGGCAGGTGAATCACTTGAGGTCAGGAGTTTAAGACCACCCTGGCCAATATGGTGAAACCCTGTCACTACTAAAAAATATAAAATTTAGCTGGGTGTGGTGGTGGGTGCCTGTAATCTCAGCTACTCAGGAGGCTGAGGTGAGAGAATCACTTGAACCTGGGAGGCGAGGTTGCAGTGAGCCAAGATCGTGCCACTGCACTCCAGCCTAGACCATACAGCGAGACTTCAGTCTCAAAAAAAAAGAAAGAAAGAAAGAAAGAAAGAAAGAAAGAAAGAAAGAAAGAAAGAAAGAAAGAAAGAAAGAAAGAAAGAAAGAAAGCATACATATGTGAAGACAATGGAAGAAACAAGACCAGCTAAGTGTTGATAATTATCGAAGCTGGAGATGCATATGTAGGGTTCATTATATTAATCTCTCGACTTTTGTGAACATTTAAATATATTTAAATGTTTGCAAAATCTCTAGCAAAGAACACAGTTTAAGTTTGTGTACAGTGTCTGTGTTTTTTGTTGTGCTTTTCTCACTACTCTGTAAAACATAAGAGCGCACAGCATTCTGTGATTCATCAGGGTGACACCACTGCTCAGAAAGCAGGTCTTGTGCAGTTAAATGAAAATGATGTATTTTACCCTTGATGTTTTGTTCAAATGACTGAAAACGGGAGAAAATCAAAAGGAGTAGTTCCCGATGAAAAGAGTCTTAAGTTCCTACCCTCCCTGGACTAGCAGAGTTATCATATAGTGGGCCAGGTCCTTATTAAAACATCATGAACCACGTAAGGCTCACGGGCTGTAGTTTCTAACCTTTATAATGCCGTTGCCTTTTTTCAGTTCCTGTCTGCTTGGAGACTGGGCGTTCTCTGAGGCTTTGTCTCTGACACTGGGCACTGCATGTGGGATTTAGCAGATGCTTTATATACAGATTGACAAATGAATGAATGCATGAGTGAACACATGGACTAGGGCTGGTTATTTGGAAAGAAACCTGGCTTCTTGCCCCTTGCACCCTCCCCATGTAAAGTTGACTTCCCTCACCTGCATGTTTATAAAACCAATTAGCAGAAAAGCTCAAAAACCTTCTACATCCCATGACACTCAGCCTGGCCAACAACTTTCTGGAAACCACCCTTGGATGGTTCTGGGCAGTGTGGTGGGGGAAAGAGGGGGGTGTGCCTGGCTCAGGCACCTTCCATGGGTTTGGAGCTAAGAGCTTTCAAAGAAGGTGCTCCACCTAGAACCACTGTCCCAGACCCCACCTGAAGGGCAGCCCCACCAGGCCTGGGGTACAGGTGCCTAGGGAACACACCTACGGGAGGTGTAGGGAAAACAGGTGTTTGTTACCTGTGGCTGACTCAGAGTCACCCGATGCCCTTTGCAAAAAGTGTGGGGAAGACAGATGGGCACCGGCCAGGCCTGCATTCTCTCACGGCCCCCAGGGTGTCTCTTTTCAGCAAAGCAGTGATCAGAAACTGCTTCCAGCAGGACAACCTTGTCCTGAAAGTCTCTGGGCCCAGCTGGGGCCGGCTCTGGCCATTCCTGCCTCAACTCTGCCCTCTGGTGGAGCATCTAGGTGTGGCCTCCCAAACCCAGGCAACCCGAGGCCTCCAACAGTCCACACTGCTGGTGGAGCACTTGCCCAGGGTGGGATACCAGACGTACCAGGTGTAGTGCCGAGCACCCAGGAGGCAGGAATATGTAACCTCTCCCTGAGAATCCCCACACGGGCTCCTCACTCCTCTTCTGAGGGCGTTTGGCAAGCTGGGCTCAAGTCCACTGCCATCCTCCTGGTGAGGAACAGCAGGCACATCGTAGATGCTGGGTGCATGTGTGTGATGGGCGGGTGGAGGAATGAATGAATGGATATGAATGAGTGAGAGAGTTGTGCAGTAAGGGTCCTGGAGGGACACTCTGGGGCAATAGACCACTTTCCAGCTGCGAGATCTTGAGCAAGATTCTTAGGCTCTTGGAGCCTCCCTTTTCCTCATCTGGGAACTAGGGATGACACTGGTAACTGCTCTTCAGGGCTGCTGGAGAATGTTGACATCACCGTCATTTGGCACATATACACCATGGAATATTATGTAGCAATCAAAAATGATGAGTTCGTGTCCTTTGTAGGGACATGGATGAATCTGGAGAACATCATTCTCAGCAAATTGACACAAGAACAAGAAATGAAACACTGTATATTCTCACTCATAGGTGGGTGATGAACAATGAGAACACAGACACAGGGAAGGGAGTACTACACACTGGGGTCTATTGGGGGAAATAAGGGAGGGACAGCGGCGGGGAGCGGGGGAGGGATAGCATGGGGAGAAATGCCAAATGTGGGTGAAGGGGCAGAAGACAGCAAAACACACTGCCATGTGTGTACTTATGCAACTACCTTACATGTTCTGCACATGTACCCCAAAACCTAAAACGCAATAAAAAGAAAAAAAAAAAGAAATGACCAAACAAGCTCAGAGCAGGGGAGCACGGCTCCAGATCCCTGAGCTGGGAGTGTCAGGAGACTGGGGATGTTAAATGGGGTCCCCTCATTTCAGACGCTATGCCCTTTCTGTAAATCCCATGACCTGTTCACCAATAAACTGCACGCACTCTTAGAAGAAAGTGGGGTCTATCTTCTTCATCAAACGGGATGTTTCAGGTCTCCTGGGCTGTCCATCCCACTGCTGCTATCCTCCCGCTTTCTGCTCCTATGCCTATTGCTAAGAATTTTTATTAAAATATGCAAAGGTCAAATTATAGGCTTACCCTTTCCCAAGTCCACTTTCAGAGAGCTGAAATACACCATAATAATCAGTTACCACTCACTCACCTTTCAATGTTATCTCAAAAATACATATGCATTTCCTACAGGAGCTTTATTTTTTTTCCTTCCCAGTTTTAATCAGCTTGAGTTTGTCCAGTAAGTGTGATTGAGGGGTCACTTCATCACTGCTCACCTGCCTGCTGGTAACCATGCTTGTCCAGCGGGGTTAAGGACATCAGGAGCTACTCCTTTTGGCTTTCTCACATTTTTCAGCCGTCTAAACAAAATATCAAGAATAAAATACATCATTTTAAGTTACCTGCACAAGACATGCTTACGGAGCAGTTGTGTCGCCCTGGTGATTCACACAATGCTGTGTGTTGGGTAGGTCTGCATGAGCTGCGGTGGGAAAGCAGCTTAGTGGTGTCGGTGGGTAGTGCGCACTGATGCAGGTTGTACAAAAGTCAGAAGTTAAAAAAGGAAGACGGTCTAAAATCCCCACACTTCTCTGACCGCTGCCCAATGTTCTAAGGCAGTGGTTCCTATTTCTGTAAGAATCCCCAAGGGTTGTTGGTCAGACTACGGATTCCGGCCTTCAGCCTAGAGAAACTTAAGGTGGAAATTCAAAGATGGATCCAGGAATCTGGTTTTGTTTTTGTTTTTTCTTGAGACAGAGTCTCATTCTCTCACCCAAGCTGGAGTGGTGCCATCTCTGCTCACTACAGCCTCCACCTCCTGGGTTCAAGTGATTCTCCTGCCTCAGCCGACCGAGCAGCTGGAACTACAGGCACATGCCACTACACCTGGCTGATTTTTGTATTTTTAGTAGAGACGGGGTTTCACCATGTTGGCCAGGCTGGTCTCAAACTCCCTGATGTCAAGTGATCCACCTGCCCCAGCCTCCCAAAGTGCTGGGATTACAGGTGTGAACCACCATGCCTGGCCTAGGAATCTGTATTTTAACAAGTTTCACTGGCCAGTGCTTCTGAAACTTTGGGGCATTCAGAACCGCTTGGAAAAATTCCCAAGCCCAGGCTCCCCCTCAGGCCTCTTAGGTTGGAATCTCTGGGTGGAGTGTCCATTAAAGCCCCAGGGTGGTTGTACTTGGCAGTAAAGTATGGGAATCACCATCATAATCCCTGGGTAGTCAGAAGGGGTTGGGGAGGAGAGAGGGGCATGGCAGGAGGAGTCTGAGTGGGGTGGGTGGGGCCGGGTGGGCTCAGAGGCTGCAGCAGGCAGAACTGAGCAGGACCAGGCTGTGCCGGAGTAAGCCCTGGGCATCTAGCCTGCAGAAGCATTTTGGAATGGCCACCACCTCTGTCTTCCCCATAAACACAGTAGTATCTGCAGAGTCAATATCTATTGCTTACACAGAAATGGGTTTATCATTTTTATTTTGACGAAGGCCATACTCCCATTGTCCACTAAAAATGAGGGCCAGGTGCGGCTCAGGGGCCGGAGCTCCAGGGCTTCTGTCACTGCACAGCAGCACTGGTGCTCATGGGAGGCCCGCCAGCAGCCACAGCAGAGTACGCTGGGACGACACAGCTGGGCTACACATTGAGCCACAGCTCTGACCCAGAGGCACTACACGTTTCCTTCAGGGTGTGTTGGCGTTCTGGACCAAGAGAGGCAGGCCCAGAAAGGCCCCAGACCAACCATTCAAGGTCAGCACACATACGTGCCCCAGATGCTCCCCCAGTGACTCCCCATCATGACAAGCCTGGGTGCATTGAGGAGGTCCCCAGGCAGCAGCAGAGGGTGTGGCTGGTGGTAGCCAGGCCCCTGGATGACTTCACAAGCGGAAGTGCAAGGAATGGGGAGTTAAGATCCCACACAGGATGCACAGACAGAAGGTAGGGTGGGAAACTCTCAGCTCCCTTCTCTGGCTGAGATGTTTCCCCCACTCCTTTTCTTGGGTGGATAAAGAGAGTCATGTACTTGGTGAAAAGAACTGTGAACCAAAGCAAAGGACAGGTAGACATGTCATGCCATCCTGGATGTTGAAGGTGACTGATTGTGTGTATGTGTGTGTGCGTGTGTGTGTGTGTGTGTGAGAGAGAGAGAGAGAGGAAGAGAGAGAGAGAGAGAGAGAGAGAGAGAGAGAGCGAGAGAGAGCCTACACTGGCTTTCCAGGTAGCTGAACCCCAGTGAGAAGCCTTTGAGACATGCTCACAGAATGAGCTGACTCAGCCTGCCTGGGGTCGAGAGAGGCCCCGCCATTGGATGGGCACAAGGTGCCAGGAATGATACTGGAATCGAGAGCCCCCAAACTAACAGGGGGGTCTATAATGCCACCTCACCACCCCTACACCCCAAGCCACTGCCAGGGGGTTCTTGCACAGGCTTTTTCATTAGAAGCTGATGTCACTCACTGTAAATGCCACCTGCCCAGGAGGAGTTGCAGTGAAAGCCACCATGGCACCATGCACCTGCAGTTGGTCGGGGCCCCAGAGCAGCTTTGGAGTGGAGCAGGAAGGAGGGAGTGAAGCCGTGGCTTTCATGATGATTTCTCAGGGAGACTTGGGGGCTGTAAGCACAGGCTTAGAGCCAAGCACTTCAGACTGGGGCCCTTCTGCCATTCACTGCTCGTACAGGGACAGACTGGGCAAAGGAGTTCTTGGATGCCACTCAGTGTTATGACTCACCGGCCCTCCAGAAGAAGGTCTGGCCACGGGGCCCCTCCCAGCCCTCACTCTTCAGCAACAAGCAGCGTTTGTTGTCTCGGGAAGCAGAGTGCTTCCCACTAGACCACTCGAAGGGCAGCTTAGGCTGGACTTTAGAGGAGAAGCGGGATTTTGAAGCAGGACAGTGGGTTGTTATCAGCTCAGCTTTGGCAGAAACCTTTGCCCTGAGGGGACAGGTACCCCCACAGGTGACACGTACCCCCACAGGGACCAGGCTGTGTTCCAGGATCCGAAGCCTCTCCTTGAGCTCCCAGCCCCCATGAAATATTTGTTTTGATCAAGGTCCGACGGAAGCACGTCCCCAGAGTTCATATGTGCAGTCTTCCCTGTGCAGTGATCACGGGAGGCAGAAGAATTAGTGGCTCAAAAACTCTGGACAAGGCAGACCTTGGTTCCATCCCTGACTACCCATGCAGCCTTGCTCAAGTCATTTAATCTCTCTGCACCTCCGTGTCCTCACCGCTCTGGGGAACGTTAGCAGGCCTGTCTTGTGATTTGTTGGGGGATTACATGAGAGACTGCATACAAAATTCTTCATATAGAATGAGCACTCACTCAGTAAATCTTAGGTATGTTGCTTGTAAGCACCTGTGAGTTTGTGCGTGCAGGGGAACAGATGGGTGGCATGTGGCTTCTGCCTTGAAGGGATGACAGAGTAGTTGAGGAAATGAACTTTCACTTCTTTATTCGTCCTATCAACAGATGCTTATTGACCTACTATGTGTCAGGCTTTGTGAGGCTTGATGTCCCTCTCCAACCTCCAGCCCAAATAATTGTCTAGCTGCTTCTTGATTACCTCCACTGATGGTGCACTCACTACCTTTCCACTGTTTGTTTTTTTCATCAGAAAATCCTCCCTCATGTACAGTAGTGGGGAAAACATGGAATCAAAGAGCTCTAGATTCAAATCCAAGTTCTGTCACCTACTAGGTGTGAGGCATGGGCAAGCCACTTTACTGATGATAATAATAATACCAGTCACTGTGCAGAAGACACATGAGATCAGCCAGAGTCACTGAGGGCTAGGGCAACACTGGCCCCACGTGGTCATCGGAGTGACGGTTTGCAATGGATGGGCTACAGGTGGAGTTCCAGCTGTGACCTCATTTGATGCTCATGGCCAGTCACTTGGGAGGCAAGCAATGGTAGCAATGTCATTTTACAGAGGAGAAGTCTGGGGTTCAGAAGGTTAACTCCCAGAGTGACATGAACAGTGACAATGGCTGGATTGGATACAGTGTGGTGTTTCTAAAACACAAATCTAACCCTGCCATCCTCTGTCAACACATCATTCTTGCAGACCTCAGCCCACAGCAAGGCGTTTGAGGTCTTCCTCGATTCAACTGCTTTGGGCCCATCCTCATCTGTCCTAGCCTCCACCTCCTCCTGCCTCCACCCTGCACCCTACGCCAGGCTCTCCAGGACCCAGGCTCTTGCAACCGTTGCCAGCTCAGTGCCTGTGCACCTGCGGGTCCTTATGCATTGGGTACCCGCTCCTCCTTCCTCACTGCTCTATTCCCACCCCCTCTTCAAAACCCACTCCCCACATGTCTTAGGGGAGCCCTCTTCAGCCCCAGCACACACGCAGCCCAGCCGCACCCTGTCATCCCATAGGCAGGTCTGTTTGGTTCTCACACTACATGTCCGGCACCTAATAAGAGCTGACTACAGATGTGTTGAGTAAATGAATGAACGGGAAGATGAATAAGTGAGTGGATGCCATCATCATAGCATTGATTGCACTGAATTGCAATCATTGTTTATGTGTCTGTTGGCCTCATTAGGTGGAAAGCCAGTGAGGGGCTCTGTCTTATGCATCTTTGTCTCCTCCCAGTCTGGCATGAAGCCTGCTGCATAGTAGGGATTCAATAATCATCTGTCCCTAGAATGACTCTGTCAGTGTGCACATTCCCAGCTAAACTGTCCGTGCGTGAGGGCGGGCACCACCTTGTGCCAGTCATCTGTTTTCCCTTGTACTCACGTAGAGAGGCTAGGATTGATCGATTATCAGGGGTCCGGACTCACTTGAGGCCTGCAGACATACTCCCTGGGTGTCAATGCTGGGCAAGGCAGCTGGCACCCAGAGGCTCACGCACCAAACCCAGGAGTCCTCAGGTCCTGGGGTCTAGAGGTTTTCCCCATGCGCAGCTCTTGTCCAGCACCTTCTCCCCTGGCCTGAGTCGGGGAGGTTTCCCACCACTAGATGGTGCCAACTGCAAAGGCTGGCTGGCTCAGCCGACTGCCCACAGCCCCTCCCTCCTCTGCCCAGGGATGCCATAAAGGGCTTCCCTGTCCAAAGGAGGCCTTCTGTGCAGCTTCCCCTAACCAGCTGCCTGCCCTGGTACCTCCAGGCAGGCACTTAGAAAGGAAGCTTCCTTCTGGACATCTTTAACTTTGGATGGAGATAGGAGGATGGAGAGTCATCCCAGGAGTGGGATACCCACCCGGTTCCGGCCCATGACAGCTCAGCTCAAAGGGAACCAGATCCCCAGCTCTGTTCTGGGCATAGTGGGGGTAGGGAGAATGCACAACCGAATGAGTGTAAGAGGAGACAGGCTTCTGTGTGCCACGTGCCATGTGCCAGGCCCTACCTAGTGCTGCCACATCCACAATGCCGCTTCACCCTCCCAACTGCCCCCAAACGGAGTTGAGTGTGATTGTGCCCATGTCACAGATGGGAATGCAGAGGCTCAGAAGGATGAAAATGCTATTCAAGGCCACGTGGAAATAACTCACGTCGGACTGTCTCAGGTTGCATGCTCTTTTCTTGACACCCAAACTTAGTGCCCAGGGGAGAGGTTCCAGTACATGGTGCCTTGAATGTCAAAGACATCAAAGCCCTTTTAGCCGACAATCCCCTATCCATCCATTTCACCAGTCCACACATATGAAGCCCTACTGTGTGCCCTGTGCTGTGTTTGAGGAGCACAGAGAGACCCAAGGCCTGGGCCTTGCCCTTTCTAAGTTCACATTTCAGTGAGCGAGGTCAGAGCAGGGAAGTGTTCCTGGAGGAGAAGGCATCTTCATTTCCTCTTCCGAGAACACATCGGGAGCTCTCAGAGATGGTCTGCTAGTGCTCACAAGGCTCTGAGGCTTCTAGAGTCATGGCCTGACAGGGAAACATCTCTCCCCAAAGAAAAAAACGGGCTCTGTGTGTGTGTGTGTGTGTGTGTGTGTGTGTGTGTGTGTGAGAGAGAGAGAGAGAGAGAGAGAGAGAATGTGTTTACTGATTTGGAAATGTAGGGGTTTGCGTCCTACTGTGTTTTGAGGAAACACAAACAAGGGCAGGCTGACTAGTGCCTCCCAAGTGAATGCCAGCCAGCACTGCCAGCCCCGAGAGCTCTCTGCTCCCTACCAGCAAGGCCTTCCAAGGCCACATCGCACACAGAGCCTTCTTCTCTGCAGGGGCTGCAGGCAAGATCTTTTTGGCCATTCTGGTGTCTGTCTGGGCCCTAACAGAGAAGCCATCCATGTGTTCCCAATGAAGACTGGCACTGTGCAGGCACTCTGGGTGGCTGCCCCACTCTGCCCTCATTCCATGGAGTTCACAGGCATCCACCTCCAAACACACACAAATGTCTAATTGCAGAGCCTGCCTAGCAGCTTAAGGGAAAGCCAGGTCCATGTAGGTCGGCAAGGTAAAAAGATAGGAGGAGCCTCTCAGCCACAGGGAGCTGCATCACAGCGGCCGTGAGGCAGGGAAAGGGTGGATTTGACCAAGTCCTGAAATCAAGCCCATGGGTGACGAAAGCTTCAAGTCGGGTTTTGTCTGTTGACTTGCAAGGACTTTATTTATTTCACCAATATTTACTACATTTGTTGTGTGCCAGGTTCAGAGGCAAGTCAGACTAATTCAGAAATTCATCTCAACCACTTCCCTTGTCCCTGGTCCTCCAAGGTGCAAGAGCGGACCCCACCCACCTGGGCAGAGCAATTATTGCCGTGGTGCTCAGCGCGTTTCCAGGCCTCCCTCAGATGCCCAGCAATTTGCAGAGTCAATGCCTCGAATTGCAGTACATCACCTCTAAGACTTGCCTCTCCCATAAGCTGTGCGTTCCCCAATCACAGGGGCTTTTACAATGTATCCTCAAATGTCTAAAACTTAAGAGAGACTATGAGCTAACTCTGCAAATGTTTGTTGAGTGAAAAAACCCAGAGGTGGCAAAAGTGAAAGGTCTTGCAACGTGAGTTGGGAGGTCAGTTTGCATCTTGGCCTTGCTGTGAACTGTGTCATCCTGGGAGTGTCCATCGGTCTCTTTGGGTCTTGCTTTCCTTTCCTGTAAAGGTGGAAAGAATCGGTCTGCATAGCTCAGCACCGCAGCCTGGTGCTCAGAGTGGAAGGCAGATCTGTAATCCCACAATGCAGGCTCCTCTACTCTCAGAGGGAGGGAGCAGCCCAGAGCCCAGCCAGTCCTCTGCCCCAGCCCCACAGAAGCCCTGGGTTCACCTCTGCTTGCTGCAGAACTCAGGCGTCAAGGATGAGAAGCCCTGGACAGAATGCTCCACGGCCTGCTCTGGAGTGGGAAGACTGACTCACTGGAGCCTGGCTCCAGCCCCCGCACCTGTGTCCTCAGGCGATTCTCTTCCTCTCTTAGGTCCAGGTCTCCTTCAAGACAGAGCAAGGGGCACAGATGGGATTCAGGGAGGCAGCCAGATGGGACAGCAGGTGACTGCATGTCAGAGATATAGGCAGCTTGAAGCTCCTGCACTCAGACACCCAGGCACCTCCGTCTGCCGTTCCTCAGGCCTGGGCAGCTCTTCGGGCCTTGGTTTCCCTTCCAAGTTGGCCTGTTATGTTTGCCGGAATAAAGATGAAACTGTTGGCTGGGGGTGGGAATGGGAATGCAGGGAGGAGTGTGGGTTGGTGGAGTGGAGTGTGTGGTGGGGGTGGGGAGTTTCATTGCCCTGAGAACAAAATAAAAGGGCTCCTCCATGCAGGGCTTCTATGCGGGCAAAGGAAGTAGGACTTACTCCTCAGGGACCAGGGCCCATGCAGCTCCCAGGGGTTAGAAAGTTGGACACCTGCTGCTGCATTATGCCAGTCCTTTCTGATACTCAGAGGGGAAAAAAATAACAATAGGTCAGTGGGCTGAAACTGGTGTGAGGTAGGAGCCCTCTGACTCAGAGAGGCCTTGAGGACTCTCAGTGAGCAAAGGAGCTGGCCCTGCAGGTCGTCACAGAAAATCCATGGGATCCAAGCCCCGTGCAGCCATGTGACTCGCAGCCTGTTTCTACCTGCTCAGGGCCTCAGCTTCCTCCCTGTAAAGTGAGGCCGCCTCACTTACCTCGGGGTTGCAGGGACAATCACTCAAGAAAGAACAGGAGCAGAGGCTGAGGTGGAATTTGAGCTCTGCCACTGACCGGAGAGGGATTTGGGCGATTGGTTTAACTTCGCTGCACATTGGCTCCCCTGTTTTATTGAGAATAAAGGAGACATTTGGCCATCAAAAGCATGATAGAAAAATAAGTTTTTGAAAACCTTTCGAACAGCATGAGGATAGAAATGCAATGGCAGGGCCCTTCGGGCATCGAAACCCCTGCCTCAGCAGCCCCCTTCCCCTCTGTTCTTCCTCTGCAGGCCTTCTCTCCAACCCTCACGACCATGGACTTTACCCCAGCTCCACTGGAGGACACCACCTCACGCCCCCAATTCTGCAAGTGGCCATGTGAGTGCCCACCATCCCCCCCCCGCTGCCCGCTGGGGGTCAGCCTCATCACAGACGGCTGTGAATGCTGTAAGATGTGTGCTCAGCAGCTTGGGGACAACTGCACGGAGGCTGCCATCTGTGACCCCCATCGGGGCCTCTACTGTGACTACAGCGGGGACCGCCCGAGGTACGCAATAGGAGTGTGTGCACGTAAGTGAGTCCCTCCGTACCTTCTGACCAGCCCCGAGCCACCCAGCTCTGGCCCCAAACCCCTCTACCTTGGGACCCCCACAGCCTTTCACCTGGCCAGGCTTCTGTTTAGCAGAAGGTATACCCCATGGTCAGAGGCCAGAGGCTGTGTCCTTCCTGGGAAGGGGAGGAAAGGATGCCTCCGCTCCTCTTGCCTCCAGAACTTTGCTTCTTGCTTTATTCTCGGTCCTAGAGGCACACTCATGGCTGTCCCCAGGGAAGAGGAAGACACCATGAAATACCTAAGCCTGATTTTGTTTTCTTAGTGGTAGGACCTTTTAACAAATGCCCATGGCCTACCAGGACACTCCAGTGTACTACAGGACTCTAGATATTTTGGTAATATTGTAAATTTAAAAAATATGGTTTTAAAAATCTGGTAGCCTTGAAAGAATGAAAACCAGCAGCCTGCAATCAACCCTTCCCACCAGCTACCTACATTTCTCAGTTTCTCAGTAGTTTCTAGTAATTTATTCTGATAGTTACTACTATGAAATACATGTCTTCTGCTATATCTTAATTGCCTTGATATATCAATTTTGTATAACCTATTAACTTTCTATGATAGCTGATGATTTAACTTCCCCAAATCACCTGATATATCCCTGTCTTCCAAATATCATTGTCATAATTTTTGGTTATATAATCATCAGTATTTATAATATTATGACTATGTAAATATTGTACACTGCAGTATGAGATCCTGTACTTGTTTGAATTTCCTTACTTATGATGCTTTTTGTTTTTCCTGGACTTTCTAATTGCCTTTGCTTTTTCTTTATTTTTTGTCTATTATGATATTCTCCTGTTTGTAGGGAAGATTGCTGTTGGTTGTTTTTTTCTCTGGTCTTCAAGTGCTCCATCATGTGAATTCTGTCCTTTTTTCTTCCCAGGCAACTCTTTTATGAAACTTTCTGACCTCCTGCTTCTGTCTGGACTTGTGTTCCCTTGAATTGTGTAAGCATTACTCAAAATACATGACTCATCAGATTAAGAGAAGTAACTAGGCATTATGATGCAGCAGCCTAACTTCTGAAAACTTCCATGAAGTTTCATAAACCAAAAACTCCCTTCTTCCCTTAGTGCTGAATCAAACCCTCCCCTTAACTATGACTCCATATACACCCCATCACATAGGCACATGCAACATGATCTCTCATCCTCAGCTCATCACTATATTTCCTGAGGTGGATTGCCAAAGAGGGTTATGCACATCATTTGCAGTCAGACAATGTTATTTTATCTGAACCTCATGGTTAATTTATGACAGTTTCTTTTCTTTTATCATTGTTTCATGCTTCAACTTTCATACCAATCATTGTGTCTTTGGCTTTCTGTGAATAACCATCCCACTTCCCCCATCTTTCTAGTTTTTCTTCTTTTATTGAAACTCATTAGCAGCCATATAAGCAGTGTGTTCAAAGAAAATTTGCAGCATCACCTGCTCAGGATCATCTGATATGTTGGTTAAAAATGTTATTAATAAACCCCACACCAGACTTGTTGAATCAAATTCTCTGGAAGTGGGAATGGGGTTCTATACCTTTAACAAGACTCCCAGGTGATTCTCATGCATGCTGAAGTTCAAGAATTGCTGTTAATATACTGTCAGTCATGTGTTCCCTCCCCATAACCCAGGGGCACCTGACCTGGTCTTCTTACACTAGAACCACCTCCTGTTATATGGGTCTGTTTCATAATTTATTCCCCCTGTGAAAACTGTTTTTCAAGGTTATTAAAAAGATAATTCTGTTCACTGCCATTGCATTAATCTCTAAAGCTGTATTGAGATCTTGTCATCTGCCAGGCACCACACATTTATAGACATTCTGTCATGGATCCAGAGATTCTGTGAACCCAGAAACTGCCTGTCCTGCCTGCCTTCCCCACCAGTGGCCTGGAAAACCACCTTCCTTGTCCTCCTCACCCCCGTCTCTTCACATCTTAGCCCAGCACAGCCACTTAACTTCCCAACACCACGGGTTTCTGTGTATTTCCTTTCCTTTTATTTGACAAAAACAAAAACTGTAGTCCAAAGGAGATTGTAATAGATTTTACGCAAACAGGTTCCCTGGTCACAAAGTTTTGCAAACACTGAGATAAATAAAGCTAAACAGGAGCTATAGAAATTCTTGGAGGCTTCATGTTCATGCCCATTGCCAAATTCCAAAAGAGAGCTATCATAAGCTTCATAATAATGTTTTGTTCAAATGTATTTAACACTAAATTTTTTCATTCTGGTAGATTCTTACCCACTCATTACGCTATACTACACACACACACACACACACACACACACACACACAGTTACACATATGAACATCACATGCATACATGTGCCCACAACTCACTAGTGCTCTGTTGAACGTGTTCCCAGAAGCGCTGCTGTAGTATCTGAATTCATGAGACCCTAATGCAAGAAAGAAGAGAGTGTGGGGTGTGCAGAAGAAGGCACCTCTGGGCCAGCGGGAAAACAGAAGGCACCTCTGGGCCAGCGGGTCCCTTTAAAAAACATTCTTTCTGCAAATGGTCAGCTAAGCCAATGGACAGTTCCCAGGACAGGCTAAATCTGTCCTTGAAGATTTGCATGTAATTAGATCAGGACAAGGCAGGTAATAAAAATGAGCAATTGCAACCCTGGCTCATATAACTCAAACAGAGGATGATAGGGACAATGGCAACCTGGTGTGTGCAAGCTCTGTCTCTCAGAGATCTCCCTGCTGGGCCCAGCCACTGTGGCCAAGCAGAAAAAAAGTTAGGTCTTGTTCGGCGTGCTTAGTTTTCAAGAGAATCTAGATACATAGATTTGTGTATGATTTGTAATCATTGACAATACATTCAAAAGTATTTTTAAACCGCTCTGTGGGCCAAACTAAATACATCTGCGGGCAGAAGGTGACCTGAGTTTCATCGTTTGGCTATTTCAGTTGCACAAACACTATGTTTAAATGCAGCTGGGTCAGGCCTGAGGGCAGTGTGGTTTGGTGGAAGAATTATGGTATTTACAGGCAGACAGACTTGGGTTTTACATCCTGGCTCTCCCACTTGCCAGCTACGTGACCATGTGCACATAACTTAAGGAGCTTGATAAAACCAACCTCATGTGGTTCTTGTAGAGTAAATAAGAAAATGCAGAAAGAAAAAAAGAAGAAAAGAAAATAACTGGCTGTTCTTGGTTTGCAAGGAAAGTTATTTCACTCTTATCCACGGCCACCTTCAGAGGAGGGAGCAGGCCTAGCTCCAGGCCTAGATCCCGCATACTGAAGCATGAGGGAGTAGTAAACTCATGCGTGGTCTTTGGCCTAGACAAGTGAGCTCGAATCCCAGCATCATCCCTCACTAGCACCATGACTTTAGGCAAGCTACTTAACCTTTTAAGTCTCAGTTCCTTCTTCAAGACAAACTTTATATCTCTGGGTGGTTGGAATGTCAAGTGCCTGCTACATGGCAGGAGCTGAACAAAGAGTAGAGCTCACCCCGGCTCCCATCCCTTCCTCCATTGATTCTTCACACAATAAACATAGATGAGGGAGAAATCTCAAACAGAGCTACAACATGGTGTGACCCACTGTCCCTGCTGGCAGTGGGGCTGATAGTCCATGGGAGGTGTGGGAAGGGAGGGAAGGCCTGGTGGCAGAGCCAGTTGACTTGAATTCCTCAAAGTACTTCAGTAAGAGGAAAGCGAACTAGATCACACCTGCACTTGCAAATCTGAGATTAGATAGGTGGTACTGAAGGAAACCCAACTGGCTTCATCATCTCACTTTCGATTAGTTAGAAAGTGAAAGAGTTGGCTGACAGGACCATCTGTAACCCTATGTATCCCGCTAGCCTGTGGTGAGCAAGCTGGTCAGAGCCAGAAGGAGCATCCCACTTCCCCACCCAAAACTCCAAGCAGAGAGACTGGGGCACCTTCTAGACGCAGTGGTTCTCAACCTTAGCTGCAAACAGGATTCACCTGGGGAACTTTAAAACTATGGAGATTAACGAAAGAAAAATACTGGCACCCAGGTCCACCCCCATATTCTGAGGTCCAGCATGCGCATCACATTTTTTTTTCCCCTGAGATGGAGTTTCATGCTTGCTGCCCAGGCTGGAGTGCAATGGTGCTATCTCGGCTGACTGCAACCTCTGACTCCTGGGTTCAAGCGATTCTTCTGCTCAGCTTCCTGCGTAACTGGGTTTACAAGTGCGTGCCACCACGCCCAGCTAATTTTTGTATTTCTTAGTAGAGACAGGGTTTCACCATGTTGGCCAGGCTGGTCTTGAACTCCTGATCTCAGGTGATCCACCCACCTCGGCTTCCCAAAATGATGGCATTGCAGGCATGGGCCACTGTGCCTGGCCAACATCACAACTTTTTAAAAGCTTCTCATGTTTCCTTGGGGTTCCCTTGTGCAGCTGGCAGGGAGAGTCACTGTGCTGGGGACTCCAGGCTTCCAGCACTGTCTTCTACCTCCAGAGTCTCCCCATACAGGGGCAGATCCCTGGGCTTAGCCCACTTCCTTCTCCCCAACACACACACACACACACACACACACACACACACACACACACACACACTCCCTTCCTGGAGAGACAGCATGCAGGCAGAGGCAGGGTGACTCAGAATGCAAAGATGAGTGATTCAACCCTGCGCTTACTCTGTTTTTTTTTTTTCCCCTTTCCACTGTCTCCTCCACTGGTGTCTGGTAGAAGGAAATGGGCTGTGGAGTCAGGTCCCCTGGGTTTGAGTCCCAGCTGTACCATTCAGCAGTATCATGACCTTGAACAAATGAATCATTTAACCTCTTGGAGAGCTTTCCTGTCCATCAAAGGAGGAAAATAAAACTCTCTTCATGAAGTCATTGGGAGAACTGAATGAGATAATGTATCAGATGGTGCCTGGCACTAGATCAGAGGGTCAGTTGGTGTTAGAGTCTTTCCTTTCTGCACCTCCTGCATGAATAACCGCACCCCAGGAAAAACAGTAGCCGCAGCAAGGTTCACACAAACCGGGATTCTGCTTCCCGCTGCGGTCACCTTGGACACGATGTGCCTTCACCTTGCTGTAACTTTGCTTTGCTATATATAAAGATGAAGACGACAATGTGATAGTGTTTCTGTATAGAATAAATAAGTAATGCAATAGCACAATACAGAGGAGACCCAGGATCCGATAACAGACAGTCCAGAAAGCCCTCTTGGCTACTAGATTTTAGGATTGTTACTACTATTAATAGCCGCCTTTGGGCAAACCCTGAAGGCAGATTCCAAACTGCTCCTCCTTGAGTGGTGCTCCTCATGATGCTCCGGGGCTCTCTGCCTGCATTTCCAGAAGCTGTCCTCCAGAGAGAGTGTGGTGTCAAGGGTGACATCTGGCCCAGAAGTCCCCAACTCTCCCTGGAACTCCAGACTTGTATAATTAACTTCACATGGCTGCTCAGTTGTCAACCAGGCGTCTCGCGTGTAGTGAAGATCACTTGAGTCCACCCAGCCCAAACCCCACTTGTCCAAGGAGGACAGAGCATCTTCTTCCTTCTTGACTCCTCTCCTCTCCCCGGCATAGCCCCTCTGTCAGCAAGTCCTGGCAGCTCTCCTTCCAAATCTGTCTGGAAGCCAAGCTCTTCTCTTTCCTGCTTCAGACCCCTCCCTCTCACCTGGGTCTCAGGGTGGTCCCCCATGCCACCTTTGCCCTCTGATCTCAACTCAGCTCATGAGTGTTCTTGCAGAGCATACTTTCATTCATTCAGCAGTTGCTTACTGAGCACGTACTATGTGCGAGGCACGGTTCTAGGCTCTAACAGCTTTGCACCTTCCTCTGAGCCTGCAAGGAAGCCTTCTCTGACCTCCTCCTCTCTTTCCCTTTTCCCTTTTGTCTCCCCTCCCCAGAACCCTCCCACAGTCCAGACCTGCTCCCACTCCAGGCCTTTTTACCTAAGCGGCCCCTCCCTATCTGGAAAGCTCCTCCCCCAATCCCTGGGCGGGCTTACTTCCTCATCCTCTTTCAGGCTTTGCTGAGCTTCAACACCCTTGAGGACTTCCCCATCCACCTAATTTAACCCTTTTCCCATTTGTGATGAGGATACTCACCAGCAGCACTTGAGGCTGCAGCATTTACCCCAAAATAACTTTGCCACAAAATACCTCACTTTTATTACTTATTCACGTCATTCTAGAATACCAACTTTGAAAACAAAACACATCATTCATTTACTGCATTGTTTTTAGTAGTGGTGTTTCCATTGACAAAATATAGTAAGTCTTGATCACCGAAAACATCGAATCCTAGAAAACCTGGCATCCCTATGCGTAATTGTTCTGCAGCAGTTGGCTGAGATTCATTTGATGAATCCGATTTTTCTGAAATAGATTATTCTGATGATTCAGACAATTCTGATGTTAGTTCTATTTAGAAAAAACTCCAAGAAACAGTTTTTATATTTTGTTTTCACATCGAAAATCAGTCAGATTTGCTACAACCTCAAATAGCGTGTTTATATAAAGTTAAATGAGCTCTGGCAGTGAGCTGCACTTCTTTTCTAAACAGGGAAACAGTTATTAATAAATTTGCAACTGTCTCCCCACTCCCAACTTCCCCTCCCTGCTACACTTTCCTCCCAGGCAGTTGAGACTGTCCACATTCCCCGTGACCTTTCCGCAGTGTAAGCTCTTTGAGGGCATGACTTTTGCCTGTTTTGTCCACTGTTGAGTCCCCAGCCCCTGGAAGGCTCTGTAAATGTGTACGGAATGAATGGAACACGTGTTTCGAAGTGTTCTGGCTTAAGTCAGTCACCCCCAGAACCATGAGCCCTAGCGGCAGATGTTTGTCAGCCTGGTGCTGGGGACCCTGCAGGGAACAAGCCCCGTGGGATGCTGCCTCCTTTTCTCCCTGGGTGTTGGCCGAAGCTATAAAGGAACTCCCGCACTCCCTTTGCTGAGCCAAACAGCCCTGCACTGTGCGCTCTCACATCTCCCTGCCGCTGCCCTTGTGCTTCTGTTCCTCCTCCATGCTGGGAGCCATCCCCAGGACTGGGGCATGGTCTACATGGAGCCCCTAGAAAGGCAGCTGGGCTGGCAAGGGGCACCAAGGCCGCTGGGCCTGACCTGCCGCCTGTGTTTGCAGAGGTGGTCGGCGTGGGCTGCGTCCTGGACGGGGTGCGCTACAGCAATGGCCAGTCCTTTCAGCCTAACTGCAGGTACAACTGCACGTGCCTCGACGGCGCGGTGGGCTGCACACCGCTCTGCCTCCGCGAGCGCCCCCCGCGCCTCTGGTGTCCCCACCCGCGACCGGTGAACATACCCGGCCACTGCTGTGAGCAGTGGGTGTGCGAGGACGACGCCAGGAGGCCACGCAAGACCGCGCCCCGAGACACAGGAGCCATCGGTGGGTGTGGGTCCGGGTGGGCTGGGGTCGGGACCCTACAAACGGGTTATGGACCCTCCTGGAGCTCTGACCACCACAGAATGACTCATTCCCCAGTCTACTACTTACTAGCTTTGTGAACTTGAGAGACTCACATCTCCCTTGAGACCCTATTTCCCCATCTGTAAGACAGAGATAATCCCGTCTGTCCAGCCTGTCCTAGCATAAAATGAGGAGTGCTTTGTAAAGAACAAAGTCCTAAAAGTGCAATCCATTATTATCCTACTAAAGAGTTAGGAATGGGTGATGGAAGAATAGGTGTGTGGGTACCTGGGAGAGGAGGCTTGAGCAAGAGGAGATGGGTCTAGCAGAAGCTTCATGGTGATTTGAGGCTTCCCCCTTGCTAGGAAGATGGGTGGGCAGGTGAGATTTTAGCCAGGCAAACCAGGTAAAAGGAAGCCCTGGAAAAAGAGGGTGGGGACAGGTCCAGTGGTTTCATTGCTGCTTACTGAAATCTAGCCCAGTGCCATACACTTAGCAGGTACCCAACGAATGTTTGTCATACTGGTGGGTGGGTAGATGGATGGGTGAATAGATAGATGGGTGGATGGATGGATAGATGGATGGATGAATGGATGGGTGAATAGATGGATGAATGAATAGATACATGAATGAATTACATGAATAGATGGATGAGTGGATGTATAGATGATGGATGAATAGGTGGATGACGAATGGATAGATGATGAATGAATGGGTGGATTAATACATGGATGGATAAATAGATGGATGTATAAATAGATGGGTGGATTGATGAGTAGATGGATAGATGATTGATGGATAGGTATATAAATAGATAGATGGGTGGGTAGATGGATGGATGAATAGATGTATGTATGTATGGATGGATGGATGGATGGATAAATAGGTAGATGAGTGGACAGATGGATTAATGGATGGATAGATTAATGGATGAATTGATGAATGGATGGAAGATGAATAGGTAGATGCATGTATAAAATAAATGGGTGATTGGAGGTATAGATGATGGACAAATAGGTGAATGATGGATGAATGATGGATGGATGGGTGAATTGATGAATGGATAGATGGATGCATAGATAGATGGATGTATAAATAAATAGATGATTGGATGGATAGATGATGGACAAATAGGTCAATGGTGGATGGATGGATAAATGGATGGATGGGTGGATGGATGGATGGATGGATGGGTGGATGAATTAATGGATGGATGGATGGGTGGATGGATGGATGCGCTAATAAGGATCTGAGGGAGTAGAGGCAGTGAAGAAGGAACAGATGCAAGAGGCATTGCTTGAGCAAGACTGAAGATCTTAATGTCAATCTAATGCATGGGGTGAAGAAGAAAGAGGGCCAGAGACTGACTCCCAGAGCTTGCCATTTCCTAGGATCAAATACAAGAGAAGGAGCACATTTGGACCAAGGGAGATCTGCTTTGTTTAAAACAGACTGAGTTTAAGGCAGAGTGCCCTGCCCATGGGATCTTAAAGAGGAGCTTCCAGTTTCTTTTTATTGGGAGAAAGGAGAGGAAATAGGAGAACTCTGAAGTCATCTGCTTGAAGTGCTGCTGGTGATGGCTGGGATGGTCTGAGGGTAACACGCAGAGTGAGACAGAGGGGGCCTGAGGCAGAGGTCTGGGAATGCTGACATGTGAAGGGTGAACAGGAGAAGAGGAAGCCTGGAGAAACAGAGAGGAGGATGTATGGGAAAACCAGGAACATCTGACGCCACAAAAAACGGTGGATGAGGACATTTCTAGAGGAAAGTGCTTACCAGGCAAGGGGTAGAGAGCAGTGGAAAAATGGCAATAGAGTGGGAGTATTGGTAGCTTGTTTTATATATTATTATAAGTGCTGGAGATTGCTCAGGGACGATGTAGGGCAGGATTTCTCAGCCTCGGCACTGTCGACATCTTGTACGAGAGAACGTTTGTGGTGGGGCTGTCATGTGCATGGGAGGACGTTTAGCAGCAATCTACGAATGGCTACCAAATCCCATCAGTCTGATGCCTGGCCTCCACCCACTCGGTGCCAGAAGCAGTCTCACAGCTGTGACAACCGAAATCACCTCCAGACGTTGCCAAATGCACCCTAGGAGACAAAATTGCCAGGTGGAGAAGCAATCCTGTGTGGATAGGAGGAGGCCTCCAGGAAAGCTTTGTCCCCAGCAGCCCCAGGGCAGCAAGGCAGCTGTCCCACCACCGCCTCCCCAGCAGGGCCACAGGAGGGTCACGGGGGGAGCAGGGAGGCAGAAGCTGTCCATCCTTTGTGTGTGGCCCAGTGACCCCGTTCTGACCGAGCACAAGCAGAGGCCCTGCCTAGCCGAGGCGACCCAAAAACCAAAGCCTTTTTTTCCTCCTAGGCAAATCCCTTCCCACAACTTCCTAAGATGCTTGCAACCCCAGCTCCTCCCACCTGCCCCTCCTGTCCTTGGATCCTCCCATTTCAAGTCTCTTCCTCTCTCCCTCAGTGATTCCTGCATTCATTCAACAATGTTCCCTGACACCTATAAGCTTAGAGAAACTGACTTACCTTTCCTCTTTCTCCTTCTAATCCTAGTTAGATTTCTCTTCTTTGCTGTGTTTCTCTTTTCCCCTCTTTCCTTCCCTTCATTCTTTTATTACTTTTATTACCTTCCTCCTGTTTCTTTCTCTCTCACACTCTTTTTCTCTCTCCTCCTCTCCTTTCTCTTTTTTCCCAGAACTTCAGTCTTTCCATCCCTTCCCTTCCCTCTCTGCGTGTTCCTTCCTCTCCTCATGCACATGTGTGTTAGATGGGACAGGCCTCCTCTCCTCTGCGTCTTGTTCCATCTTTCTGTGGGCAGTTCTCTGTCTTTACAGCTTTTTACCTGCCTCAGTCTTGGGCTCAGCACCATTTTCCATTTTTCAGCTAGAGGACATCTACCATCTTCTTCTAGACGCTGGGGACACATGCATCAATAGGACCATCCAAGAGTGGGTAGTTGAGTTGGCTGACCGTCCAAGACCACACAGACTCACATTAACCAAGGGCTTAGTTTACTAAAGGCCAGGACAGCTTGGGTGCTTTCATAGGCCTGAAGTCATCTTTCCTATCACAGTCCTGGAAAGAGATGCTATAGTCAACCCCATCTGCAGGTGGGCATCCTGAGGCAAGGAGGTGTGAGCTAGCTTACCGGAAGTTACAGAGCCAGCAAGTAGCCGTGCTGCCGGTTGAACCCCAGTAATTTGACTCTGAAGCCTGTATGCCCTCTTTATTTATTCATTTATTTGTTTCTAAAACAGAGTCTCACTCTTTAGCTCTGGCTGGAGCACAGTGGCGTGATCCTGGCTCACTGCAACCTCCGCCTCCCAAGTTCATGTGATTCTCCTGTCTCAGCCTCCCGAGCAGCTGGGATTACAGGCACATACCACCACACCCAGCTAATTTTTTGTATTTTTAGTAGAGACAGCATTTCACCATGTTGGCCAGACTGTTCTCAAATTCCTGACCTCGTGATTTGCCCTTCCCAGCCTCCCAAAGTGCTGGGATTACAGGTATAAACCACCGCACCCAGCCCTGTATGTCCTCGGCATCACTGACACAAAATGTTAGGTGCTGGGATGTAGCTACTTGCCTTTAAACTTTCCCCAAATAAACTGTATCTCTGCAGAGGCAGGGGAATGTCTTTTAAAAGTCTTATTCCCAGCCAGAAGTGGTGGCTCATGCCTGTAATCTCAGCACTTTGGGAGGCCGAGGGGGACAGATTACCTGAGGTCAAGAGTTTGAGATCAGCCTGATCAATATGGTGAAACCTCATCTCTACTACAAATACAAAATTAGACGGGCATGGTGGTGAATGCCTGTAATCCCAGCTACGTGGGAGGGTGAGGCAAGAGAATAGCCTAAAACCCTGGAGGCAGAGGTTGCAGCAGCACCAGTGCGCTCCAGCCTGGGTACCAAGAGCAAAACTCTATCTCAAAAAAAAAAAAAAAGTCCTATTCCCAGTACCTAGGAAGGGGCTTAATACATGCTGAGTAAACATGTAAGCCCTATTACTGTGTTGCTAGCCCCACAGGCAGGTGTTATTGTTCTAATAAGGAGACAGGCCGAAGTGGGTTATCTAAGCTCACACAGCTTGTAGGTGGTAGAGCAGAATCTGAATGTGGGTTCACCTGTCTGTAAAGACAGCATGCCTGCTGAGATTACAGGCATGAGCCACCATGCTTCCACACTGCCTCTCTTGATCAGAAAAATACAAGGACCTGAAAACATGTCCTCCACTCCCTGGGTACCTTTGCTGGTTAGAAACCAAGTTGCTGTCCTGTGGGGAGGGACAGCCAACTTCTCCCTGTTCCTCTGAGTTCTGGGGACCCCAAACCTCAGTGCGGTGAAGGGGAGGGTTGGGGCTGCTGGGAGCTCTAGACTCATGCAGATTCTGGTCCCCACACACAGACGCTGTGGGTGAGGTGGAGCCGTGGCACAGCAACTGCATAGCCTACACAAGCTCCTGGAGCCCTTGTTCCACCAGCTGCGGCCTGGGGATCTCCACTCGGATTTCCAATGTTAACGCCCAGTGCTGGCCTGAGCAAGAGAGCCGCCTTTGCAACCTGCGGCCATGCGATCTGGACATCCGTACACTCATTAAGGTGGGTCCAGAGCAGGGCTGGATGTCTGGACTGCACAGGCAGACAAACCTGGGTTTGAGCCTGGCTCCTGAACGTCCCCGTGGGGAGCATTTGTAAAGTGGGAATAATTAAGCCCACCTGGTAGGTCTGGTGTAATAGCTGTTTGGGATAATGCAGATTACCAGGCTGGTGCATTGTGAATTCAACTCAATGGAAGTTATCTCATCATTCAAATCAGGATCACTCGAGAGAAACCTCAGGGACCCTCAGGAGTGTTCTTCTATAATGATTCTGAGGGTTCCTTACTAATTTCCACCCTCCCTCCACTCCCATACTAGCCCCCCACACACAGAGCAGCCACACTGGGTGATATAGGGAGCCCTACATGAGGCTCAGGAACCCTAGAGTCAAATGTCTACTTGCATTAATTGCATGTGACTGTGGCCAATCTCCACTCATCTCTGAGCCCCCATTCCCTCATCATTAAGATATTAGAGTTGATCTCTGAAATCCCTTTCAGCTTTGAGAGTCCAAGATAATTAAAATAGAGCATAAAAAAAACTGGACCACATTAGCTTGATCCCCAGCCTCAGAGTTAGAAGTGGGTCTTATTTATCTAATTCAAGTCCCTCTCGCTTATGCCATAGGAGTGGTCAGCCTTTTGTCACATTAAAAACAAAGCAAACGACACAAAAAATTCAACCATGATTCCATTTTTGGAATACTGAAGGTTTCTTAGTGATGTTGAGGAGAGGGTTGCCTCTTGTGTAGAAAAGACAGCACAGCTCCCTGTGATCCTCTTCAGACACCCAACATCACTTCTCATCCCCTAGACATCTCCAGCCATCTCTGTATTCTTCAACTGGATCCACTTTTCTTTTTTCTCCTTCTCTTCTTCTCTCTTCTTCCTTCCTATTTTTCCCTGTATACTAGCCTTTGTATTTTCTGTGCTTGGTATACAGTAGGCATTCCATAGGCACCTCTTAACTGAAAACATAACATGGAAAAGTTACCAGCTGCAGACAAATGAGAGCGAAGGACCTAAACTGAGTGAGATGGCTCTACCATTACTGGACCAGATAATGCAAGTCCAAGCCAATTTTGATTTCCAACCATTTTTTTCCCAGAATTATGTGCCCTAAGAGGGTTTCCCAAATTGGGCAGGCTCTATGCCATCTTACAGCCTGGATCTAGCATGGTGCTGGTACACAGTAGACCCCAAGAGCCCTCAATCCAAAGGGTTTAGTAAGTACCTACTCTACTAGGCATGGAATTATACCACAGAGATGCAGAAGAAACACCAAATCTCAAGTGGCCCATAGCCCAGTGGAAGGTAGAGCTACCTTTAAATAATGTCAATCCATTTGAATAAGTTGCATATTAAAGGTGTGTATGAAAGTCAAAGGTGGGTGGGGAGATTGGGGCAAAGCGTGTCCCCTGAGCATGGAGTCCTGATGTCAGTTCTGCCACTAGCTAGCCAGGGGAGCTGGCTTGGATGAAGGAGCTGCATAGGCTCCCCATGTTGGTGTAACCATGATGAATGACTGGGCCTAGGCAAGAAAAAAATTCAGGATGAAAGAGAAACCACAGGCTGTGAGATACAACCCAAATAAAACATTTTTCTCTGTGGTCCTCCGTCCACCCCTGTGCAGTACGCTGGGTCTCACTGTGTTTGCTGTTGTCCCTCTTGGGAGAATGCTGTGAACATGAAAGTCAAGTCGAATGCTCCCACATAGTGAGAAGGGAAATAGTGGGGGCTCCGGGGAAGAAGGCGGTTGTCCATTCTCTGAGCACCCCCACTAAAAGCTCCTTTTCTTTCCTTCAGGCAGGGAAGAAGTGTCTGGCTGTGTACCAGCCAGAGGCACCCACGAACTTCACCCTGGCAGGCTGCATCAGCACACGCTCCTATCGACCCAAGTACTGTGGGGTTTGCATGGACAACAGGTGCTGCATCCCCTACAAGTCCAAGACCATCAGCGTGTCCTTCCAGTGTCCTGATGGGCTTGGCTTCTCCCGCCAGGTCCTATGGATTAATGCCTGCTTCTGCAACCTGACCTGTAGGAATCCCAATGACATCTTTGCTGACTTGGAATCCTACCCTGACTTCTCAGAAATCGCCAACTAGGCAGGCACAAATCTTGGGTCTTGGGGGCTGGCGCAATGCCTGCAAAGCAGTCAGCCATTAGGGCCAGTAACTTCTCAGCATTGAGCCTTGTTCTGTCAATTTCCCACTCATTCCTAGTTACCTTGATCTGGACCCTTGGCCCCCTTTTCTGTCTCTAACCACCCAAATGACCCATGATGGGGCTGCTAGGCCCATACTATGAGTTTTCTCCCTGGCAATATTAAGCATCTACTCTAAAGAAAAATGCCTGTTGCTAGCTGTTCTGGACTACATCCAGGCCTGATCCGGCCTTTCCAAGCCACTAGAAGTCCTGCTGGATCTTGCCTAACTCCCAAGGATGGAATCGGTAGACTTTCAATATCACTGATTTCTTCTTTAGATGCCATACCACAAGACTCTTTGGGCCCATTCAGATGGATAGACAGGATTTAGAACAATAGAATCATCTATTATTTGGAGCCTGCCAAGTGGTACTGTAATGGGTAATTCTGACCTCAGCAAACCAAAACTATCCAGATTCCAAATATGTGTGCACCCCAAGATCATCAAACACTTGCCAAGTGAGGTGAATAGTTGTTTGGTTTTGATTTTTAACAGAAAGTTCTATCCATTAACCTGAGTACTGTTGAGGTTAAGTTTCTCTTCACCCCTCCACTATGAAAGGTACAGATTAGGTTTATCCCAGTCAGAAATAAAATTTGATAAGCATTCTTATTGATGGGAAAAGTCCCCAGTTAATACTCCAGAGACAGGGCAAGGTCAGCCCATGTCAGAAGGACCGATGGACCCTCAGGCTGAATCAGCAGCTGACTGGCAGGGCTTTGGGCAGTTGGCCGGGCTCTTCCTTGAATCTTCTGCCTTGTTCTGCTTGGGGCTCATAGACGTTGCTAGGGCCTCTGAACTGGCCTGTCTGGCTCCTGAGAGTGGTGCCCTGAAACATTCTTCTACTCTTACAGAGCCTTGGGAGACCCAGCTGCAGACCACGCCAGACCCACTGAAATGACCAAGACAAGTTCAGCTTGGGGTGTGGGTCAAAGTAAGAAGTAAGTCCACTTGGTAGCAGCCTGCGTGGCCTCTAGAGCTGGGGGCTATGGGACTCCAACGGTCCCTGTGCTAAGGACACATCTATTGCAGAGACTCATTTCACAGCCTTCGGTTCTGCTGACCAAATGGCCAGTTTTCTGGTATGAAGATAGAGGTTTACCAGTTGTTTAGAAACAGAAATAGACTGAACGAGGGTTTAAAGCTGATTAGGTTGAAGCTAAAAGGCAAAGGTTATTGTTAATGGAAATCAGGCTATTATTTATTTTGTTAGTAAAATATAATATTTACTACTATAATTCTTTTATTTAGGATCTTTTCTGTGCCACTGTTCTCAGTGCTTTGTGTATATTATTTCACTGAATCTTCATGACAATGTTGAGAAGTTCCCGTTAGTATTCTGTTTTTTCAAATGTGAAACAGAAGCTCAGAGAGGTGAGAAAGCTTGACCAGAGTCACCCAGTTGGTGACTGGGAAAGTTAGTATTCAGATAGAAATTGGACTGTCTTTATAACCCACATTTCCCCCCCTTTTTTAAAGTTTCTAAATGTGTCAGAATAGGAACACATCTTAGAATAAATGGCTTGATTTTTCACTGTCATTTTTTCCTTTTATTGTCTTTCCAGCTCCTTTTCAAAAGATGAGTATCTGATTTTCTGATAATTTAGGTGCTTAAGCATCCAAAACATATGGAACAGACACAAATCCACGAATTCTCTATAGCTTATCTCCTCTTTCCAATCAGAACGAGTTCTCAACACACATTTAAAAGATGGTTCTGTTTACCCGATGCTGCATGTTGAATGTTGTGTAGTTATTCACAGGGAGTTACGTGCAGTGTGCAGAGAGATTCCTAAACAGGAAAGGGACTGGGAATGCGTCCTCCTTACTGTGACCTCTGCGAAGCCTAGTCCAGTGCAAGGTATACAGTGGTGCTCATTAAATACTTGATGAATACAGGAAGCTATGCATGTGTTCCTACTTTTATTCAGAAGCTCTTTTCTTCCAAAGCTAAATGAAAATATAATTTTAGTAGTCAAAATTTTATATTAAGTGCCATAGCAAAAAAGATGTTTAATATTTTAAAGAAATGCATATGTATATATAAATATATTTGTCTATACATATGCAAGAATTCTTGTATAAAGAGAATTCACCTCATGAATGATCTCTTTTGTAAGTCAGTGTGGATTATATTAGATTTTCTTAGAGTGAAAACACCTACTGTCTACAAATTACAAGGCTAGATGACAGCTCACTCCATTTGAAATTCAGTGGAAACCCAAAAACTAGGTTCTTACTGAATTTTCGTCTCAATTTGGGAAACTGAAATTAGCTTTCAAAGATCATAGGAAGCCTACTTGGAGAAACTAGGGATTATTCTTGGCAATGGGTAGGAGAAGGCCAGATTCACTCAGGCACCACGAGTTTTGAGAAATGGAAATATCTTATGCAGAGTCCAGAGGGCAAGTCTCAGACCCATGGGCTGAAGCCATGGAGAAGGAAATTTGGATCCTATTTAATGAAGCTCTTTGTAACAGTCAGAATTTCCCTGCAATGGTGTGGCCTGATTCAATACAAATTAGTAATAATAAATATAATAGAAAAATCTTCATTGATTGTTTACTTGGTGCCAAGCACTATGCAATGTTCTTCTTACCTTATTTAATTATTACAGAAATTTGAGTATGCGTCTCTTCACCATTTTATAAATGGTGACTTTTAAATCTGAGACTCAGATGTTCCGAGAAGTCAGCCACCAAAAAGTTAGAGCCCAAACATTAGCCTCTTCTACCAGCCCCTGCTCTTCAGAGGCCGCCAGAAAAGACCTGAGTGACTCCTATGGGAGAATCACATCTACAAGGGGCTTCAGACAGATCAAATAAATCATCACCTCTCTGGTCCCTTGTTAACCATATGATCTGAGACAAAGGCAAGGTACACTAAGGGTTATCCTTTGCTGAGGAAATTTACATGAGTGAATTACTCAGTTGTGCTTAGGCGTGGGAAAGGGAGCGAGACCTGAATTCACCAAAGTAAATCGAGCTAAACCTTATTATAAGCGTTTGACGAGTGCTTAGCTCACACCAAGCCTTGTGGAAGGTGCTTTTCTGCCATATCTCATTCAATCCTCCCAGCAAACTTAAAGAACTTGGCATGATCATCTGAGTTTCAGAAGTTCAGTAGTTTCCTCAAAGTCTTACCAGCCAGTGAACAGCAGACCAAGATGGGAAACTCAGGATAATCTGATACCTGAGCCATCCCCTCTGGTACTATGCCTATTCTGTCCTCTAAATCAAAAGGCATGAGCTTAATAAGAGGCGTTTTACTGACAATTGCTGTGATTTTAACTTTGAAAATGATTCAGAGAGTAATCAAAGAAAGTGGATTCAAATGATATGATTGTCTATAATCTGGCTAGCTTTGTGCTGTGTCTCCACAGAAATTTCGGGGAAGTAATTCAGCTCCTATTATGTTGAGCTATGTCACTGCTTTTTACAAACTTGTCTTGATGCAAAGCAGCCACAATGATAACCCTGCGTATCTGGAAATCCTCACAGTCAACTATGTATCTCTGCATGTGCATATGTGTGTATGTATGTATGTATCTATTTTCAAACTGTGATTTCATATTTAAATATTCCTACTGCCATTTTTGTAACTAAAAAACTACACATGAGGAAATGTCTTAGAATTTTCCAATAGAGGAAAAATAACACTTGGGTAATCTGTCATGTTTTACAATAGTCTTCATTTTTCTCATATTTGTGTAGCGTGGAACGTGTTTGCTCAGTATGAAGGGTTTTCGTTGCTCAGTTTCTCTGTTTTAAGACTTTTCTCCTTAAGGTAATAAACCATCAGCAAAGTCACTTACTGGATTTGGTGGCTTCTCTTGTACAGGCAGCTGTGACGAGACAATGATGGAGCATCGAGCACATTCAATAAACGTGCAGAGGGTGGAAACCAGGCCTGATATTTTATATACGGAAATTAAAATGGCTCAAAAGTTTGGAAATGGGCTTAGAAACACAAATTTTAGAAATCAAAGGCTGCCAGTGTATCCAGCTGAAAGAGACCTCATGTAAATATAAAATGAAGTCTTTGGCATTCATTCATTCACTCACTCACGTAGTCAGTGGCTTTCTACATCCCCAAGGAGACTGAGTACTGTGAGGTCAGGGACTGTAACTGCATCCTCTGAGCCTTGCTCAGAAGCAGATGCATGTGAAGGACTGAGTGAGCGGGGACTGGATGGATAGACAGAGTGTCTATTGCCAGCTGCCTTAGGAACCAAGAGGAGGAAAAAGAAGCGCAAAGGAGGCTGCAGATGCAGTGGAAACAGTCCTGATTTTGGGCCTCAAGTGGATCTTGACATACTTTATTCCTTACTAGGCCCATCTGAGCCTGTTTCTCCAGCTATAGAAAATAATAGTACTTACTCCTCAGTGGGATGCATATTGCCTACAAAATTTTAAAATAGAGCTTAGAACACTAAGCGCTTAATAAACTTAGAACATGAAGCACTTACCGAACACATCTCTTATTAGCTGAGTTTCTTCGTAAACTGGGGATAATCAGCAAGGCTGCAGTAAGAATTAATGTCAATGTGTGTGTGTTTGTATATTTAAGTTATTTAGTCCTTATTTAAAACGGCAAATGTAAAGAAAACTATCTATACTTACAGGTCTATTTATACTCAGTTGAATGCTCTTTTACCTCAACTATAGACTGCTTAGCCCCTTAGTTTTTTCCATTTATGTTTTCAACTTATGCTGTAACTTGATTAAAAACCCAGCTTCTCTAAAGCAGAAAGGGGGTGTTATACTTTCCCGTGTCTCCCAAGCCTAGCACAGCACACAGCATATGCTGAGCTGTATGAGCAGATGTGCAGATGGCTGTGGCAAATGGTGAATGCGTCTTTTGATACCTCCTGGCCAAATCTCTCTCATCCACTGCACCCCAAAACACATGATGAGAGTATCATAAAAGTCGAGGGGAGACTTATATAATTGTCACATGCATTCTTTCTAAGATTAAGATGAATATATAGATGTTAGGGCAATGTTTTAGGCTATCAGGTGGCTGAATTTTGGGGAAAATGGGATTTAGGGGAAACGGCCAGAGCATTTTATTATGAAGCATTTTATTATCAAAAGCATATTGCAGAGCTCTCAATCACCCCTTGACAAAATTGGAATGCAAAGACATCCTCTGTGCTTACAGAGCCAATTTCTAGTTGAATCTGGGTTCTTTCTAAATGTAGGACTGAGCAAAAATGACTTCCGAGGAGACAAACAAGCTGGCAGGAAGCCCATGCACTGTTAAATATGTTATACTCTGTAACTAACGTCTCCAGATCCCAGCCTAAGCCTCACTGTTCTGGTTTTTCACACAACCCTAACAATGCAGATTTCTTAGTCCATTCCATATGAAGGGAGTGGAAGCTGCCCGAAGCAGGCTTATTGATAGCAGAGGCCAGCCAGGCAGCAGAGGAGGAGGAGGAAAAATTAAAAACCAGATGAAAGATACAAAAGCAGGTCACCCAAGTCCGAGTGGGCCGAACACCCGTCACAGTCAATAAAAACCTTACGGGCACGCACAGTCTCAGTTAGTTCCGGGAACTAACTGATGTTCCACAATCCCAAGGCATCAATAGGTGATGGCATGAGTCATATGCTCAGTGAACTGTTGTAAAAGACATCAAGAATTTAATCCATTTTAGAATAGGATGGGCAAGCGATTGAATCTCTCTAAGCCCTGGTTTCCTCATCTATGAAGCAAGAAAAGCTCCTCACAAATAAATAACAAAAAGAGGAAAGAATATGTAAAGCACACTAAATAGTATTAAAAGAAGTGTGCACTGTGTGCTTTGCTCTATGCTGGCCCTGTTGATACAGAAGAATTCCCACCAGCCTGGCCAACATGGCAAAACCCCACCTCTACCAAAAATACAAAAAAATTAGCCAGGGTGATGGTGCGCCTGTAGTCCCAGCTACTTGGGAGGCTGAGGTAGGAGAATCGCTTGAACCTGGGAGGTGGAGGTTGGAGGGGGCTACATTCCAGCCCCAGTGACAGAGCAAGACTCCATCTCAAAAAAAAAAAAAGAAAAAAAATCCCTTCACCCACAGTGATGTGTGTTACAAATGCCAAATATCTCCTCTCTGCAAGGTGGCACCTGCTTCCTGGGGGGGCTGGGCATTCAGCAGACACTTCTCAAAGTATGGATGAGAAAGGACATGTTCTGCCACAGGGAGCTTGGCTGTGAATGGGTTTAATCATGCAACAGATTTGCCTAATTCACCAGCACAATTACATCAATTATTCAGACACCTGCTGCATGTATGCCGGGGAGAGAGGGCGGAACAACGTGAGCCAGTCACAGTTGATTAGACAGGGAGTGGACACCTGAGTAGAGCTGGACCAATGAGATTCTTCCCCTTAAGAGACACAAAAACCTGATTAGTTGTGGGTTCAAGAGACAAAAGGTCAGGTAGCCTGTGGGTTAGGGCCACCATTGTATGCTTCACAGTTACAGAAAGATCTGATCTTAGAAAAGAGGAGGCTAACTCCTCCCCAATCCCATCTCCCACTCCATAAGGCCAAGCCTCAACTTCTGTTCTTGGATTCCATGTGGGACACTGTGAAGAATTTCCATGTAGCCTAAGAAGCCCGATATAAATACGTAAGCCAATGGATTTAAGCTAATTCTAGGGACCAATCCAATGACTCTCTAAGGGAAACTTTGCTGAAAGGGCCAGGGACAGAACCTGGACATGCTAATCTCAACTCACACTTGGCCTCCCAGGTGCTGCTGAAACCTGAGTCGGGAGATTTGAAACCAAAACGAGCAAATAGGAGACCAGAATCAGATCCCCAGCTGGCCAAACAGCCTTTGGGTGTACATCTCTAAATAGCACTGATACATGTAAACACCTGCCACAGTTCCTTCCTTGAGGAAGCCAGACCACAGCAGGTCTCTGTGCCACACCGACTCCCCAAAGCTGGCACAGCCCCTGTGCTGTGATGCCTCCTTGCCAGTTTCTCCACCACCCACTTTATCTTGCTCCCGACACATAGGACACAGTAGGAAATGCAATTCTCATGAGCCAACATGCTCCTCCCTCCCCTGACCTTAAACAGGGCTCCTTAACCTGGGTTCCTGGGCCCTCCAAGGATCTGTGTATAGAATTCAGAGGGCCCTATTCTCGGATGGGGGAAAACATGCATCTTTGTTTTTCTTAACCACTAATGGCAACCTAGCATTTCCTTCTATCTAAATGTAGGCAACAATCCCCAATAGTATCAGCAGTTGTAATCACAGATAATCCTCTTATTTCAATTGCAGCAGATAGCTCGAAGTACAGGACTTGGAAATTGCAGCGATGTTGATGTTGAGATCTGCCTCAACATTACTGTTGAAGAAGCACGTGTGACTAGGTCACATAATAGTCACATTCGGATAATTATACTTCACTATAAGTGGTTTCTTTTGTAGTCTTATATTTTATTTTATGCATTTAAAACTCCTTGGAGAAGGGGTCTGAAGCCTTCTCTAACTTATCAAAGGGATCATCCATGGCACAAAGAAGCCAAGGACTCTGCCTTCCTCTCAGCCCCTGCTGGGACAGGGTAGAGCTGCAAGGGAGCCACTCTCTCTTAAGACCATCACTCCAGACTCACCTCCCACCATGTACAGCTCACAATGTCATCTGCCCAGGTCTACACTGCAGTTTCCCCACAAAGACACATACTGGGCTGGGCACGGTGGCTCACCCCTTTAATTCAAGCATTTTGGGAGGCCAAGTCGGGTGGATCACCTGAGGTCAGGAGTTCGAGACCAGCCTGACCAACATGGTGAAACCTCATCTCTACTAAAAATGCAAAAAATTAGCTGGGCGTGGTGGTGCGTGTCTGTAATCACAGCTTCTCTGGAGGCTGAGGTAGAAGTATCACTTGAATCCAGAAGGCAGAGGTTGCAGTGAGCTGAGATCACACCATTGCACTCCAGTCTGTGCAACAAGAGTGAAATTCCATCTTAGAAGAGGGGGCTAACTCCTCCCCAATCCTGTCTCCCACTCCATAAGGCCAAGCCTCACCTTCTCTGCTCTTGGATTCCATGTGGGACACCAGTGAAGGATTTCCATGTAGCCTAAGAAGCCCAATATAAATACATAAGCCAATGGATTTAAGCTAATTCTAGGGACCAAAAAAGAAAAAAAGGATGCATACCATCAACCCTCAGTGCTGGCGCCCAAGCTGGCCCCTCTGCTGGGAATGCCCTCTTGCTCTTCTGTTCTGAGGTGACATCCCCTTCTTCCCCTCTAGACTCAATACAAACGAGTCTAGATTCTAAACAGCAGGACTGTGAACTATGGCACCCTCCACATGCTGCAGGATGGTGCAGACTTCGAAAGTGTTTGCAGCTAAACATTTGACGCAGCCTAAGAAACTCTCCAAGGGAAGTGAAGAAAAATCAGCACAGAGAACAGCACCATGGCTGTTTTGAGAGGGGGCATGTCCTTGAGTGTGGGCTGCACTTAGTGACTTGCTTCTGTGAAAAGGAAAATCTTGGGGCCCCCAAAATTACTAAGTGAAAGGGAAAAGTCCAGTTGGAAATCGCTCAGGGCAAACCCACTTCCTATTCTATTCAAAGTCATCCCTCGGCTCACTGAGATGGATGCATATTCTGATTGCCTTCTTTGGAAAGGCTTATTAGAAGCTCAAAAGAATGCAACCTTTTATCTTTCTCTCACCTACCTGTGACCAGGAATTCCCCTCCCTGCTTCTAGTTGTCCCTGCTTCTGGATGGAACCAATGTATGGCTTTTACCTGTATGGACCGATGTCTCACATCTCCCTAAATGTATAAAACCAAGCCGTGCCCCGACCACCCTGGGCGCATATCCTCAGGACCTCCTGGCTGCCTCACAGATGCGTTTCCTCAACCTTTGTAAAATCAACTTTCTAAATAATGGAGACCTGGCTCAAATTTTTGGGATTCACACTTCCAAAGAATGAGTATGGCAAAGCAGAAAAGGTAACCTGGCAATGGAGAAATCTGGCAAACACTACCCGAGCCAGGTCACCACCGTTAATCTCATCAGCATCGATAAACCACGGTGATAGTGTGTGGCCTGGATATAATGTGAGAAGCAGGACGTACCACCTCTGTGGGCTTCCCCGGAAATCCCACAGCCCCCAGTTGTACCATGAGAAACACACACACACAAACCTCAGTGAGGAGACCTGCGACTGCCTGACCAGTGCTTCTCAACACTATCAAAAATGGAAGTCTGAGAACCGTGACAAGTCTGAGGAAGCTAAGGAGGCACGACCACAAAATGTAATGGGGTGTCCTGGACGGGACCCTGGACAGAGAGACATTTGAGGAACCCCAGTACATTCTCAATATGGTCCAGGGCTTAGTTAACAGCAACGTACAGCGGATCCCCCAGTGGCGACAAGTATGCAGTAGCGTCAGGTATCAGTCACAGCGGTCACTGAGGGCAGGCTATATGGCAACTCTGTATTACCTGTGCAACTGCATGTTTTAAACTAGTCTTAAATAAGAGGTTATACTAAAACCTTTTAGGTTTTTTTTTTAAATGTAGAGTAGAAAACAAGGACTACGATGGTCGTCATTGGGCATGAGAAAAGGAGTGATCTTTCCAGACATTTTTTAAAATGTGGGCTGGGTAGGGTGGCTTACGCCTGTAATCCCAGCCCTTTGGGAGGCCTAGGGGATCACTTGAGGTCAGGAGTTCAAGACCAGCCTGGCCACAGCAAAACCCCATCTCTACTAAAAATTTTTAAAAAGTTAAAAGATTAAAAAAAATTATCTGGGCATGGTGGCACATGCCTGTAATCCCAGCTACTCAGGAGGCTGAGGCATGAGAACCACTTGAACCTGGGAGGTGGCGGTTGCAGTGAGCCAAGATTGTGCCTCTGCATTTGAGCCTAGGCGACAAAGTGAGACTACGGCTCAACAAATAAAAATAAATGTTAAAAAAAAAAGCTGTTTTCCTTGAATTATAGGTTGAAAAGAAGTTTATCCCCTTATCACGATGCTGCCCAAGCTATCAGGCACTCGAACGGCGGCTGGTCTGAACATGCTCTATGAAATACTAGATTTCCTAAAATGAAAAACGAAGGCGAAATACCTGCTCAGTAGTTTTTATAGAAGTGGTAATATTTTAGACATCTTGAGATAAATGAAATATGTTATTAAAATTAATTTCATCTGTTTCTTTCCACTTTTGAAAATGTTGCCACCGGGAAATTAGAATTAACATATCAGCTGACTTTGTTTCTGCTGGATGTGCTGCTCTGAAGCAAAGAATTCCAGAGGTGAGGGGCTGGGACCCCCAGGTGTCCAGGGCGGGCAATCCCCTGCAAAAAAACCAATCCCTGCACTGCAATGTCGCACACACAATCTCTCAGGGAGAGAAAAAAAGACACCAGCGGCTGCAAAGTTACAAATTTATTGGTCTGGAAATAAATACAAATATCTCATTAAGAAACTCCTCTGGAAAGACTTGTGCACAATAATTTCCCATCTATATTCAGCCTCTCTTGCTTGATCCCTGACCTTTCCGCGCAATGCCAGGAAAGGCCTCCGAGGTGACAGGCAGCAGGTAGTGAGTCACTGCCTCTCAGGCCACCTGGAAGGCTGGACTACTTCCTTCTCCCAACTCGGGGGCCCCAGAAATCCTCAGGCCCCGGCGGCTGACTTACCAAACTTCCTATGAGAAAATCCACGGTGAACCAAGGCAGTAGTACAGGAGCCTGGCAGCCATGCAGGCCGCCCAGAAACCTCAGTGGTGCCGCCCATTCAGCGAAAGGTTAGGGGGCAGGAAAAGAGGAAGGCAGGAGAGGGAAGGAAAGTCCCATGGAATACGTATTCCAGAATCCTTACTTTTTCTCGGCCATCGCTCCCCATGAGTTCCCACCCCCACCCCATCCCCACCCCCACAAGAGCGAAGAGTTCTGAGGATCCAGGAATGTGACCAGGTCAGAAAGACTCAGCTATGGAGTTCACGTTCTAGCCCAGCTGTCGAAGATTGAGAACTGGATTTAACACAAAATTCCTGGACCCAGGCTGGGATCACAACTGCACTGGATCCCATCACAACCACAAGGAATCCCCTACACTGAGTAACCCCAATTCCACCCCCACCCCAACGCTCCTACCCCACCCTGGCAAGGATACTCATCACAGCCAGGGCGGCTGGTGGAATGTTTCCCTCCATTCCAAGGAATGCAAAACAAATCTAAATGATCTCCTCCCTCAACAGGAATCAGCACTTGCTCACGTAGCACGGGTGGGAGGCTGCAGCTGTGGAGTTGAGGCAGAAAGCAGAACTAAAGCCTTCAAAAACCATGACACGCAACGTTTGCTGAAACATGTTTGTCTGAAAGCCAGGAGATTCTGCTGACTGCTTGCTGCACAGTAAGAGAACGCTGGAAAAATCAAGCTTGTATGCTTCTGCGTTCAAAGCTTTCTAGATGCACCAACTTTAAACATCGGTTTCTTCAAGTTAACTACAGTGATTCATTGTTCCAAATGCCTCTACCCTCAACATAAATCCCACCTTTGCCCCCTTCCTGTTTTGCCTATTTAAAAGAGGTGCCTGCATTTCACTATTAACCCCCGACACACACACAAATGGGAAAAGGATTTTGTTTCCGGGAACTGGATCAGCTTCTGCTCAGTTAGAGAGGAAACCAAAATGGGCAGCTGGCCTTCTGACCAGGCACCCATTTGAACCAGGATGCCCAAGGCAGCCTAGGCTTGGCTCTGCGAAGTGTGCACTGCTACGTGTCTCGTTTTTGGCAGTTTGGTGTCTCTGAGGGAGGGGAGGAGAGCGGCACCTGGCCACTAGTTGATGGAAGAAGATGCGACGCGGAGACGCTTGCTTCCTTCCTGGGGTGCACCGACACCCCGCCTTTGGAGAGGGCACCCACCTAATAGACCCGATTTATCTCCACCAGAGCTCACTCTTACAAAATAAGCTTTGGATTAATACCAAGTTAGGCGCAGTGTGGCAGGTAGGGGGTGAGAAGGGGCTGGGGAGGAAGGGGCCGCTACAGAGATCAGAGTCCGGGGCAGCGGCTGGGCAGACCGCCTAGCAGGAGACCTCCATGGACTTGGGCCCGGTGCTGTTCCCGGCAGCACCCGAGTTGGGGGTGATGTCCAGGTGGGCCCCCTCGCTGGTGTGGGAGCGGCTTCGGGTGCCCTCGCTGGTGTGGGAGCGGCTTCGGGTGCCCTCGCTGGTGTGGGAGCGGCTGCGGGTGCCATCCAGAGAAGTGACGCTGGAGCCAGAGGCTGTGCGGGACCGCATCAGGCGGGTCATGCTAGCCGAGGGCACTACGGGGACAAGAGACAGCTGGTTAGAAGGGAGAATGCCAGGTCAGGAGCTGGGCACGCCCGTCCACAAGCCACATGCCCTCCTATGTGCCAGCCGCAGAGAGGCCTTAATCCCTGCAGCCATCCAGCTGCTGGGCTCCTGTCCCCTCCGTGTCCACTTGCAGAGAGAGACAGCGAGGCCCAGATGTGGAAAGGAATTGCCACAATCACATAGTGAGTGATCTGAAGCAAGATCTAGGTCTGAACCCCAATTATGCCACCAGTTTTTTGAGATGAAGCATCACTCTGTTGCCCAAGCTGGAGTGCAGTGGTGCAATCTTGGCTCACTGCAACCTCTGACACCTGGGTTCAAGTGATTCTCCTGCCTCAGCATCCCAAGTAGCTGGGATTACAGGCACATGCCACCACACACCTCGCTAATTTTTTGTATTTTTAGTAGAGAAGGGGTTTCACTATGTTGGCCAGGCTGGTCTTGAACTCCTCACCTTGTGATCCACCCACCTCAGCCTCCCAAAGTGCTGGGATTACGGACATAAGCCACTGTGCCTGGCCTCTGCCACCTCTTAAAAGCTGTGTGGTTTTGAGAGTATCCCCCAAGCCCCATCATTCCCATCTGTAAAGTGAGGATGTGAATACTGATCCCGGTATCAGCACCTGTGTGTATGCTCATGTCCCCATACTGTCCATGATCACTGGAGCAGGGAGAACAGCTGGGGTCAGCCGGGCTCAGCCTTGCACATCACGGGTGGGGAAAGGGAGAGGGGCTGCACAGAAAGTTCCTGGCAGGGCTGTTCATTATCCTCTCTTTCCCAAAGAAGCCTGTCAGCCCACATGCTAACAAGGGCACTGTCCATTCTTTGGGATCTTCTTTAAAGCCTTAAACGCTCTTGTGCATGGCACGTGCTGATGGGGTGGAATGAGGAGGAACAATCCTGCCCACCTGTACCAGGTGGGACAGTGTCCTACAAGAGTCACACCCACCTGAAACCTCAAAAGGAAACCTTATTTGGAAATAGAGTCTTTGCATACGTAATTAGTTAAGGATCTTGAGATGAAATTATCCCGGGTTGACAGGAAACCCTAAACCCAGTGACTGTGATGTCCTTATAGAAAGAGCACATAGGGGAGAAGTCTGTGCAAAGATAGAGGCCAAGATTAGAGCGATGGAGCCACCAGCCACGGAAGGTCAAGGATTGCTGGGGCCACCAGAAGTCAGGAAGAGACATAGAAGGTTCTTCCCTAGTGCCATCGGAGGGAGCAAGGCCCTGCCCACATTTTAAGTTTGGACTTTAAGCCTCTGGAACTTTGAGAAAATGGATTTCTGTTGTTTTCGGCCACCTAGTTTGTGGAAAGTTCTTAGTGCAGCTTAAGGAAACTAGTGCTCCACCCCTGAGGCAACACGGAGTCCCAGCCATCAGAAATGGGGCAGCTGATACACACAGGTATGCGGGGCTCATGTTATCTCTTTGATAGGCACAGGGAGGGACTTTTTGATGGCAGGCACGCCCAAACAGAATCCATCCTTGCTGAACCATCTTAAAGAGCTACTTCTGAATTCAACAAGAATTAGGGTCAATGCCGTATCTGCAGCTCACATATTTCTCAGAGCCCCTACTTCTTACCCACACATCTGGGATTTCTGCTGAGCACAACGAGGACAGAGGGAGCACTGATGTCGGGTGTGCAAAGCATTTATCAGGCCAGCCCCCCGAGGTGTGCAGGAGCCCAGCGACCTGTTCCTTTCCTTCTCTTTGGCTGATGCCTTTGAGACCATAGCTCTTCCTGTTATTATCCCCCCAAGACCTGCAGGAGGTTATGGCTTTCTGCAAATAGAAGCTGATTTGGGGAGAAAGAGGAGGTCTAGCTTTCACTTTCTTTCTCTCCAGAACACACTCTTAAAGCAGAAATCCAAACCCTGGCGGGGCCAAGACAAATGGGAGCCACAGTTCACACCCTGCAGGGTAAACCAGGGCTGCCCGGGCTCTCTCCACGGCTCTCTCCAGTGACAGCCTTTGCCTGCAACTTCCATCCCTCCCTGCTAGAAAGGCAGGTGCCCCACAGGCAGATCTTCTGTTGAAGAGGGCATCTGGGGATGTGGATCCTGTCTGAGCCTGAGGCATGGCAATCAAACCTGCCAGCCCCCAACCTTGCTATAGCTAATCACCGCTGAGGCTGAGGCTGAGGCCAGGACTGCAGTCAGTGTGCCAAGTATACTCTTACTATTTTACACGGGCTGACAGTTTAAGGAAAAGATAACAGGGATCAGAAGTTCAGTACCTTCCTAGTTAGGAAGGACACACAAACTATAGTTTTGAGCAGTAGGGTCAGAAGAATGCAGTCACGTCGGGGTTGGACAGTGGCTGACAAGCCCACAGTAGTGACCGCGGCTGCTGTTCAGCCCGGCTGCAACTCGCCAGGGTCTGTCCTAGTCCTGGGATGGCGCTTCTGGATAAAAGGCTGTATGCGTCTAACAGACGGTAACTATGAAGTAAGAATTAGTGAGTTCCTGCATGATGCTTTCAACTTATCCTCGACTTCCCAAAGCTCATGACATGACTGTGACAAGCTTCGCCTTGAATATAAGCAACATTCGCTTTAGCCCACTTCCACAGAGCTTTACAGTCTTCAAAGAACTTCTGCAGATCTGCCCTCTGCTTCCTGCTTAGACCCCCAAAGCCTCAGCTTCATCATGGATAAGATGGGGCTAGGAATATGTCAAAGGATTACTGTGTGGTTGGAGAGATAAAATAATGTGTTAGTTATCTTTCATTATCATCGACATCAGCTTCATCCTCTCTGCAGCTGGTGGTCTCTTAAAACTTGTAATCAAAATTTTTTAAAATATTATTGTTTCACTGTTTGTCATTGTCTTGGTGTTTAAATGGACAGTCCTCATCTAACCCCCCAAAATCCGTGGTGTGAAACAACTTCTGTTCAACCAAGAAGGAAAATGAGCCTCTCTGGTATAAACGAGAGGCTAGACCCTCTAGGCTGCCACACACACCCTCCACACACCTAAACCTTTCTTCCTTGGCCCTGCTCAATTTGCGGAAAACTGAAGCTGGCCAAGAAGATACAGAATTGCTCATCCAAGCCTGGCTCAGGACAGAGCACTTCCAATTCTGATGCCCGCCCCGGCCCACTGCACACTGGGAATGCCATACTCACTGTATCCCATGCCCTGCACAAAGTACTTGAAGGCCTCAGCGAGCTTGGCCGGCTGCAAGAGAGAGGGAGAGAAAATGCAGTCAGTCGCTGAGGGACCAGATCACCCAAGGCCATGGGGAGCTGTGCGTGTGGCCACTTTCATTTGAGAGCTTGGCTCAAGACAAAGGCCATCACGTGTTGACAAGACAAAACACGAAAGTCAAAGGAAGACTAGGGGATAATGACGGGAAATGCATCCCACAGCTGTGGAACCTGGACAAGTGACACGACCTGTCTGAGCCAGTTTCTTCACCTGTAATACACGGCACAGTGCCACAGCTGTTTCTGTGTGTCTCTGGGGAGATTCCACGAAGGGATGTGTCCAACCTAGCAGCTGGAACACGACTGCGTCAGCATCGGGAGCCACTCCCCGTGCAAGGGGCTTTGCTGTGTGCGTTCACTTACTCCTGACAACCCTTTATGAGGTCAGTGCTACCTTAGATACATTTCATATCGGAAGAGATGTGGAGAGGTAAATCCACTCGAGGTCCCACAACAAGTAAGTGGTGGGTCCTGTAGATTAACCCAGGGCTCTCCAAACCCAAAACACTTGTTTCTTGAGGCAAGTCACTATCAGCCTCAATAGCACGTTGCCTGGAAGGAAGAAGGGATGATGGATAGATGGATGAGAAGAAAGAAAAGGATGGATGGATGGATGGATGGATGGATGGAAGGAAGGAAGGAAAGAAAGAGGGAAAGAAGGAAGGAAGGATAGATGGATTAAAAAAGAATTGATGGGCAGAGGGAAGGAAAAAGAAGAGAAATATGAATGTAAGAAGGACAAAAGAAAGAAACGACATGAAGAAGAATGAATGGATGGATGATGGTTGGATAGTTCGTTGGACGGATAGACAGACCAAGTCATTAACAACTAACCAGGCTACTTTAAGTGAAATGTGTATGGAATGCTGAGACCACATCCAGTTTTACTACTTCTCTCAGTTAATTTAATCGAAACTAGGAGGTTGATGCTCAAGTATCAAGGGGATACAGGCAAAGCGTATCTGTTCTTCAGTTACTTCCAACTGTTGTACCCAATGCCCTGGGTCCTGTTCTCCTGAGACAGCGAGAGCGCACTGGCAGAGGCTGGGCTGACTCCCTCTCTGCTCTCCAATAACTCCTGCCAGCACTCCACAAAGAGCCACATGACAGTTAAAAGAGAGGCTATGCTCAAATTGCCCTCTGGAATTTGTGTAACAGAGGAAGAAAGAGATAAGAGAAGCAGGTCAGGGCTGCAGAGAACAGGGATGCCTGTGTTCAAGATGGTGGAGACAACCAAGAACACAGGCTTGAGAGCGAGAATATCTGGGCCCGATTTCAGCTGCAGGAACCATGGGCCATCTCTCTCAACCTTTAGTCTCAGTCTCCTCTTCTGTGACACTGGAATAAAATGCTTGCTCTTCCTACCTCTGAGGACTATTGCAAGGACCTAATTTAATCAAGGATGGGAAAACCCTTTGTAAACACACACCCAACTTACAAGGGCACACGATGACAGGATTACACAGGAATTGCTCTTCCCTGGGCTGGTGTCCTGCAAGCCTGCACTAGTTGAGCTCCTATGAAGCTCTGAAAATTCTTTTAATTATGGCCAGGGTACATCCATTCTCATTTAAGAGAAAGGAAAAGAGGAAGAAGAAAGGAGGCAGGGCGGGTTTTGGAGAAAAAGGATGACAAAAACTCTTTCCATTTTAAGATAGGACACAAAACTATCAGGATATAAAATTAGAAGACAACAGATTAACAGTTTATTTGTCAGGTTGATGAGATTATAGGAGGGGAAACCGAAGGAGTCGGCCATGCAGCAAACACATTACGTTGATCAACATGTTTATCTGTACATGTACACACAAATTTACATGCACACACACAATGTGTTTATCTGTACATATACACACACATTTACATGCACACACACAATGTGTTTATCTGTACATGTACACACACATTTACATGCACACAATGTGTTTATCTGTACACGTACACACACATTTACATGCACACACACAATGTGCTCATCTGTACATGTACACACATTTACATGCACACACACAATGTGTTTATCTGTACATGTACACATTTACATGCACACACACAATGTGTTTATCTGTACATGTACACACACATTTACATGTGCACAATGTGTTCATCTGTACATGTACACACACAGTTACATGCGCACAATGTGCTCATCTGTACATGTACACATTTACATGCGCACACACAATGTGCTCATCTGCACATGTACACACACATTTACATGCGCACACTCGTGCTCATCTGTACATGTACACACACAGTTACATGCGCACACACAACGTGCTCATCTGTACATGTACACACATTTACATGCGCACAATGTGCTCATCTGTACATGTACACCCACATTTACATGCGCATACACAATGTGCTCATCTGTACATGTACACACACACATGCGCACACACAATGTGCTCATCTGTACATTTACATGCGCACACACAATGTTCATCTGTACATGTACACACATTTACATGCGCACACACAATGTGTTCATCTGTACATGTACACACACATTTACATGTGTACACACACACAATTGGTTTAATCTCCCTCATGCCCCTCTGCTCTGGGCTGGAGCTCCTTGGGGCCCTTCGCTCCAGTAGAAGTTTGTGGTCTTTGGGGCAGTCACACCTAGATTCTGACCCAGGAGGACCAAGGTATATCTACTTGGCAAATCCCCTAACCTCTGTGAACTGCAGTATCACTGACTCCACAGGGGCTGGCTCCTCGGGGATCAGAGTCCTCCTGTATAGCACCTTTTCTCAACACTCCACAAACTGTCATCCAGTGTCATAACAAAGCAGTGAGGGAACAGGTGTCACAGAGGCACATGCACTCCACCCAGGGAGAGGCAACAGGTGTGGAATGTGAAAGCCAAGGCAGCACTCACCTGGGAGATCTGTGGGAGGCCGCCACAGTCTGCCATCTAGGAGAGAGGGAAGCTGGTTAGGGGCCAGCACCACAGCGAGGGCCATCTGCACACTGAGTTTGTTTCGAAAACAATGCGCATCTGCCCGCTGCCCTGCCCTGCCTTGTCCTGCCTTACAAAGGAGGCACTGGGTGGACCATAGGTGGGAAGCACCCCAGTCCCACCAAGCAAGGCTGCTGGTGTCTCGTTGGAAACCATCACTTGTAGCTTACTACATGCCAGGCACTACCCTAAGCCCTATAAATTATTTCACTTAATTCTCTAAGAACCACGGAAGGTACAGCTGTCCCATTTCACAGGCAGAAACTGGGCCAGAAAGAGCTTGAGGAACTTGCAAGACTCTGGCCAGGATCTGTCTGACCCGAAGGGTTTGATAGACAAGGCCCTTCCCATGCATTCCCTTGAAAGTTTCCCTCAAAAGGAAGCAGCTGAATTTGTGGCTTTGGGCCCGATTCAGCTCCCAACTGGTACCCTTCCTAAGGGGTGGACTTTCAAAGTTCCTGTGAAATCACCAAACCTCAAGAGGCCACTGTAGCACGTGAGAATGTGCATCCAGACTGCAAATGAGCAGGGCTGAGGGTGAGGGAGCAGGGTGAGGCTGGGGGAAGGGTGGCCTGGGGAGAAACAGTGCTGGAGGAGTTTGTGGGAGTGGTGAGGCTGTGGCTATCCTACAGCCCAGGATGCCTCAAGTCTGGACCTTCAACACTATCCACAAGGCGACACTGACCTGGGGCAGCCCTCAGCTCAACCAGCATGCAGGAGCAGGACACCCGAGCTTCCCTCCAGGCACAGCGCTCAGCACATTTAGCTTGTAGCCTGTAGCTTGTGGGCTTTGCGGCAGGTATGTTACCGGGCGAACCCCAACCCCCGCGCACTGCAGTATCACCTACAGGGCTGGCGCTGTGGAAGAGTCTCTAGAATCAGGCCGAAGTATGTTCTGTTCCCGGATCTACCATCAAATCGGCCGCCTGACCTCAGTCAGGCCACCTGCCCTTTGCTGTGGGCTGTGGTTGCATTAGGTCCCCCAAATACACATAACTGGAGTCCTAATCCCAGTACCTATCAATGTGACCACACTTGGAAATAGGGTATTTGTAGGTATGACCAAGGTGAGACTGGATTAGAGTGGCCTCTAAATAGAATGGCTGACGTTATTAAAAGCAGGAAGTCTGGACACAGACGCAGGGGTACACAGGGAGAGTGCTGAGTGAGGATGGAAGCAGAGACTACAGCAATGCATCTCCCAGCCAAGGTGCACCACGTGTGGCCAGCAGCCACCAGGAGCTGGAGGAGGCAGGCAGGACCCTCCCCTAGCGCCTTCGGAGTGAGCACAGCCCTGCCCACACCTTGATTTCAGACTTCCGGCTTTCAGAACTAAAAGAGAATAAATATCTGATGCTTGAAGCCACCCACTTTGTGATACTTATGAAAACAGTCCTCAAAGTACGGCATTATGCAAGCTTGACGTCCAGCAGCTTCTAATCTTGCCATTTCCTTTTGAGGGAATCTTGAAAGGAAATCTGTGTAAAGAGCCCAATATAGGAAAACAGCCTCCCACCCAGTAAGTATCAACACCCGACACGTGCCTTTCAAAGCATTCTACTTCCATGGGGGAAGTTGAGGGCACGGTGACTTCAGATGCCACCTCCCTGTCCTTCTCCCAGTGCAAGGGAGCCACCTCATCTCTACCCAGGTCCCTCCTGGCCACCTGTCCCTGCAGGGCTGCACCCAGGCTAGGAGACCCCTCTGAAAGGTTCCTACTCTTGTGCTGCATCTCCGGACAACGCTGCCACAAACAGCCGGTGGCTTGCATTGTGCAATCAGTTCTAACTCGCAAGGGACCGGCGGAGGTTGCTACAGACCTCAACTCCAGCTGCGAGTGAGCTAACACACCATGTGCTCAGATGAACCTGCTGGAGAAATCCTGTCCTTCCCCAGCCTTGGGAGATGTCTCCTCTTATGACAAGCAGATGTTCCTTTTGGAGGAACGTCCTGGCCCCAACCTATGGAGGGCCCCTGCCAAGCCATCCCTGGACTCTCTATCCCCAAAGGCCTCAGACCAGCAGCCCACTGAGGGATCCTGCAGTCCCAGAGAGGAATGCCTCTCTTCGCAGCCTCAGATCACCACTCGGCTCCCAACAAGTGATGATGATGATGATGACTTGTGATGATGTTCGCAAGTCATCAATTCTATGGTTTCTGATAGTGAGCCTTTCAAGCCCGACTCAATGTTGCAGAAAACATGAGAGTTTCTACGAGACCACAGACGCAACCCCCCACTCTTTTCCCTGTACCTTGAGGAGAGTGGTCTTTGTTGGGTCCAGTTTCGAGTTGCACTCCACCTGCACAAGAGGGAGGAAATCTGTTAATTTTCTACGTGAAGCCAAAGTCAAAACATCTTCCCCTTCCCTGCCACTCTGCTGCTGTCACCAGAAACTCCAGTATTTTGGCTGGCAAAGACAAAAGTATGTGGCGTTTGAGATTCAGCAGATGTGGCTTTAAATCCCAGCCTTGCCATTACCACTGTATGACCTTGGGTAAGTTACTTAACTTCTTTGGGCCTCAGTTTCCTCAACAATAAAATGGGATGATATCTTTTTCAAAGGGTTGTTACAAAGATTAGCTGAAATGTAAGTGATACTGCAGAAATACCTGCTAAATGAATATCCCGGTTTAACCAGCTGCCAGAGATTCTACACATTTAACATTCCCAGATCTAACAACTATTCTTCATGTAAAATCACATGACTAAGCCGGTTTCCCTCTTCCTTTTGTCAGTGACCCCCTTGAAAGGGGCATCCAGAATTGGACAGAATACCCGCATATAGCCCATGATGTTCACAATGTCTCAAGTAAAACTGTCACCTCCCTTGATTTGAAAAGTGTATCTCTATTGATGTATCCCATGATTGTCTCCAGTCAGTCAGCCCATAAGAAACTCATGGTTCATTAAGGCACGCCAGGTCTTTACTACACAAACATTTGTAAATGTCACTCTGCAGATCACTGCACAAGGCATGCCAGTACTCTAGGACTCTGACCACAGTCCCTAAGTCTTCCGTCTCCCCAGCTATGGGGTTGTCTGAAAGGCAGAGTCCTCTTTTTGCTGCCACAAAGTTACAGGTGGGAGTTAAGGGGTGAGAGGACTCAGAAAGCTTTGCTCAGCCCTGCTTCCCAGTACCTCTGTCCCTTGCCAGCTCATCAGCCACCACTCCGTTTGGAAAGATCCATCTGCTTTCCAAGTAAGAGGTGAGTCTCTTGGCCAGGAAGCCAGGTGGCAAACATGTCCATGTAAACAGTCCAATGGGACACAGATCGGTGGAGGAGGGGGCTTGGAAGAGGAGACACTGGCAAGCAGCCAGGGCCGGAAGCCACCAGGGAGAGACTCGGCTGGGCCCTCCGCCCAAAGGCCAATATGGCATTTCAAAGATCACTTGCCCTGATGGGGCAGAGGAGAGGAGGGGAGGGCAGGACCACTTCACCAGAGTCAACCAGACTTAGCCTGTTGAGTTAAACACAGAAACCAGCTGTGATTTCGACATACCACAGCATCCACTGCAGGCGAGCTGTCTCCTACCACCAACAGCGCAGGGCACCTGGGGTGAGGGATAGAGCAGAGAATTAGCGCAAGTTTCCTTTAAATACTGTCCCGCTCCCAGGCCTGCCAGGCTGGGGCCTGCATTCCAAAAACAATGTCATTTTGGTTTCCCTAACCCCCTTTGAGCTTTTACTTTATTATCCTTTGATCTTGGGATAAAATTGGTTATTAGTCAACTTAGTATGAATTTCAGCCAGAGAGTTTCTGTGCCCCACTGCTTTTCTCTTAAAGCATCTTCTCAAGGAGGGATCAGCAGAACTTCGCTGGTAATCAAGACAGAAACAAGAACAGCATGAAGGACAAAGGCGATGAGGTGCCAGGTTCCCAAGGGTCATACAGTGCAGTTTACTCAGCCACAAAAGGACACTATCATTACTGGTAGAATCCCAGTTAGTTCCTTCTGTGACTGTCTTTTCCTCCTAGACTTATAGAGTGCTTTGAGGCTGGGTCCTGTGCCATCCATCTCTAGGTTTCATGAAGAAAAGCCTCACACATTTACTAATGTAGTAGGTGCTTAATAAATGCTGACCCAAGTACAATCAACAATCCTTCTCCAAGATCAAAGGCCTAGGTCATGGGGATACCCTAGAAACAGATGCCACTGGCACAGGGATAAGTCTAGTCAGGCTGGGTAATGCTCAGTCTCTGGGTAGAATACAGCCAGGTCTCACTGGTGCAACATCATGCCACACTCAGAAAGAAGGCCCTGCCAGCGAGGCCGCATGTACGGGGGGAGCCCTGTCTGCAATGCTGAGGGAGAGAAAAGCCACTCACTGCAGGGTGACTGTGTGGGTCCCCGGCATTGGTCGCTCAATCTCCAGGTCACGCCGGCTGCAGGAAAGAAACACATTATTAGCATGAGCAGGAGCACCCTCCTCTGGAGAAAGCTCCCACTCCCAGACAGCCAAGCCCGGGAGGTCCTGCCAGTGGCCATTCTGGCAAACCATCCATATCCCTCCCCTGCAAGAGGCCCTGTGGCTTTCAGGAAGGCACACCCTTTTGGTGTCCACAGACCTGGTTAGAGGGACAGCAGAACGCACGCATTTCAAGCAGAGCCCTCCTCATTTTGTCACAAATATTTGTGTGGCTTTTTTTTTAACGAGACTAGAAGTCAGGTTCTCCGTTATAGAGGGTCCCTGCCTTCCCTGTCCCCCTAGTCAGAGCCCCCACCTGTCAGAGAGCCAAATGTAAGAAGAGATCCCCAAATGCTCTTACAGCCTTTTAGTTTAAGTCCCAGCCTCACCAGCTCTGAGTTAAATGATCTTCTTAAGACTCAGGCTGGTCTTTGCATTCTCTCATCTCGTGGTGGTTTCCCACTGCGCTAGCGTAAGGCCCAGCGCAGGCCCCGGCAGGCCCCGTCCAGCGCAACCACCCACCCTGCACGTGGCTGCCCACACTCTCTGCTGTCTTACAGCTCCCAACACGAGATGCTCTTTTCCAGCTCATGGCCTGGAGTTAAGACACACATGACCCAAATCACACTCCGACACTTTGCAGCTGCGTGGCCTTGGCGAGAGCACTGGGCCTCTCTGCGCCTTTGCATCCTCAACAGGAAATGACAGTAACACCAGGACCCTCCTAGTGACATTCTGAGCAGGGTCCATTAATTACTGTGCTATGTGTGCAGACAAGTTAGTGTGTGGAGTCTGCGGGCTGTGCTGGTCTCCTGTGTCTCCAACGCCCAGCCAAATGCCTGACTCACTCCAGTTCTCAGGAAGTGTTTGCTACGTGAATGCACTGCTGGGCTTCTGTTTCTTCAGTCACATAGTGAGGATGTGACCACTGAGATGAGGGCAGGAGTGTAGAAAGAGGCAGCTCTGTTACAAATGTTAATTTCAGGAAGTCACATTATAACATTTGAGCAGAGATAAACACGATGGGGCTCATTTCTATCTCCTGTTTTGGAAGTGTGGCAGAGCTAGCTCAGCAGTTTGAGTGAGCTCCCTGGAAGACTCCAGACTCTCTGGCTGACACCAATGGCCCTGAGCTGTCTCCTTGCCTAGCTGAGCTCCAGGTAAGCCCCTAGTGCTGGCCCGAAGCGGGCCATGCCTTAGCCAAAGGCTGTGCTCAGGTCCTCCTTATCCTTGCGGTGACTAACTCCCAGAAGCCCGCCTGGATTATCCCGCCCTCCAGGAGCGCTTTGCTGCTCTCTCACTTGGCTCTTCCCACATTTGGCTCTTCGTGAAGGTCAGCAGTGGGCACACACATTCACTCAGCCCTCCAACTGTGCAACCACATCCCTCTCACTTCTGCACCCCCAGGGGTCTGGAGTGCTTGTTCAGGTCCCTGCAAGATGAGCTGAATGCCAGAAACCAGCTTACAGGCCAGGTGTCCTTCCTGGGCACCTATCCTATGAATCTATTTGCTCAGATTCAGGGCCTGCATCTTCCACTCATTTTACACCCTCCCTCTCACTTGCTCCTATGTCAGATCGAAGGAAAACACCTAATAAATAGCAACGATGTGACTGCACGACATCCCACTACCTGTTGTAGGCGTTGATGAACAGGTGCAGGTTGCTGGGGTTCATGTCATTCACGATGTGCTGGCGATAGGTGTGGACCACCTCCACGTTATTCTGCATTTCTTCCTGCATTTAGAGAGGGGAGAAGATGGTCATTATTGTCCTGTGCCCCTGGCTGGTCACTACTCTCTCCATTCTCCAGGTTTTTTGGGTACAAAGTAAAGACAATAATGCCTAATCGACAAGACAGCAATGTGCCTAAAAAACCTTCGGGAAAGCAGCATGCCTAGCCAGGTGCAGACGGGGGTTTCACTATCCACCGGGAGCAGAAAAGACCCCAGTCCTGCAAGGCCACAGCCCGCCCTTCTGAACGCATTACTTCGGGAGTTTCAATGTGAAGTTAGACCTCCTGGATCTAGAAATTCGCTTCATCACTGCCCCTTTCTTGGACAAATCTTTTAACCTCTCTGAGCCTCAGATCTCTTTAAAAAAAAAGTCACTGGAGTGGGATAATGTTGCCTACTTCACCAGGTTATAGGACTTAATGGATGTTGTGTTTTCACCTCTGCAAACAATAAAAATTGGATACAAATGCTAGTAATTATTTTTCAATGGAAAGAGCTGAAAAGAAGTTTTTCCTGCTTGAAAACCAAAACCATCTCACACAACAGGAAGTTGCTGTAAAGAAGGGCAACTGCAACTCCCACCAGGGCCAGCCCGAGCCTTGGGAAAGTCAGCCTCAGCATCCCCGTCTTTGGATGCTTTTTGAATGTCATTTGTGACAAACAAACAGTTTGTCTGCTCTGTTTCTCATCCGTACAAGGGCAGGCACTGCAGGTTTCACACAAGGGTCTGATGTGACCAGTGGCAGCCATATGAGGGGCTGGAGCTGGAGGTCAAAGAAAGCTGACGTCGAGCTTGAGCTGCATCACACAGTCCAGGATCATTCAGGCAGCAAGGAGCCCAGCTGGCTACTAAGAGATGAACTCTGGAAAAAGCAGCAATCATGCTGGGATGTCAGGTCAAAACCAAGTGCAGTGATCTCGGAGCACCCTCAGACACCATGGCCTGACCAGCAGTCTCCAAATGATGTGGGGTACAGTCAGGTCAGATGCTCAACACTATTCCTGAGAGCCCTCCTCCGGGGAAACAGAGATAGTGGCTCTAAGTGTTTGCCAATTCCCATCAGTTTCAGAATCCACACTCAGGACAGGGAAAACCTATCACACACTGAAGAACGAATCGTAAAGAGGAAAGAGGGCTATTGTGGGCTAAACCATGGCCCTCAGAAGATGTGTCCATGACAAATCTCCTCAATTTGGAATGCAAACTTGCTGGGGAAAAGGGTTTTTGCAGATGTAATTAATTAAGGATCTTGATATGAAATCATCCTGGATGACATGAGTGGGGACAAAATCCAATGGGAAGTGTCCTCAAAAGAGCAAGGTGAGGGAGAACTGGAACAGACACAGAGAAGACCACGTGATGACAGAGGCAGAGAGCGGCGTGAGCAGCCACTGGACAAGGAATGCCGAGAGCGACCTAGAGCAGTAAGAAGACAGGACGATTTTCCCCCAGAGCCTGTGAAGGAGGGGCGGCCCTGCCAGCACCTGACGTCAGAGTTCTAGACTCAGAGCTGTAGGAGAACACACTTTTGTTGTTCTTTTCTTGTTGTTGTTTTAAGATGGAGTCTCCCTCCCTCTGTCTCACCCAGGCTGGAGTGCAATGGTGTGATCTTGGCTCAGTGCAGCTTCCATCTCCCAGGTTCAAGCAATTCTCCTGTCTCAGCCTCCCAAGTAGCTGAGATTACAGGCATGCGCCACCATACCCAGCTGATTTTTTATTTTTAGTAGAGATGGGGTTTCACCAAGTTGGCCAGGCTTATCTCAAACTCCTGACCTCAGGTGATCCATCTCCCTTGGCCTCCCAAAGTGCTGGGATTACAGGCATGAGCCACCATGCCCTGGCGCACCTGCATTGTTCTAAGCCATCCTGCTTGTGGCAATTTGTTACAGAAGCCACAGGATATCAACACAACAGGCAAACTCACCAGCTGTACTCACCAGCTCGAGTGCAGACGGTTTCCCTGGCACACTCGGCAACTCCAGAGTGGAGTTGGGACTAGATCCAATTCCTTATTTTCAGAGGTCGATGCACAGCAAAGGAGTGCTGAATGAAGACCCAGCTCCTGCTAGCTTACCCTGCTCCAAACATTCACCAAGTCCTCAGCAAAGAGGGCCTTCCATTCGCCTCTTCTAAATACACACTGAGCTCCCCAGTCTACACCCAGGATATGCTTGGCTCCCAACGATCCCTCCTCTGTGTCTCCCCAGGACTCATGGGAGTGTCAGATGGTCACACGTGTTAGCTACAAGGAGACAGTGGTATATGGCTCATTCACAGTAGGCAAAGCAGGTCACTGCAATTTCAGGCAACCAAGGGGTTTTCCACACCCTCCGCTTGCAGCCAAGCCCATGGCATGTCCTTCCCGAGGGCAGCTGGCCCCAGCTGAAGACACCAAACCAGAGTCTGGGGCCAGGCAGGCTGAGTGATAAGAAGATGACCACTCACTCTAGCATGCTGAGCGGCTTGGCTCACTCACCCTCAGTGGGGTGACTGCAGAAGAGCAGCTCATCTAAGAGCCGGGCAGCAGCATAGGCAGCTGCCCCCTGCTGTGGTTACCAGAATGAAGCCAGATTCATAGGTTCAAACACTGGCTCTACCTCTCCCTGACTGTGAGACCCTACACAAGTCACTCAACCTCTCTGGTCTCAGTTTCCTCTTCCATACACTGGGAATGAGAACAGAATATATCACACAGGTCACAGAGCTCCTGGGTGGAACCCTACAGTTTACACTTGTGAAGCTCTTAGGATGGAGCCCAGCACACGGCTAACTCCACGGACATGTTTGCCACAGACCAGACTTTTAACAGCCCCAAACTGGAAACAGCCCAAAGACCTTGTCAACAGGTGAAGAGAAAAACAAACTGTTGCACATACATAAATGAAATACTTTTCAGCACTAAAAAGGAATACACTGATTTTAAGAGATAGGGTGCGGTGGGTGATTGTAGCTTACTGTAACCTCAGACTCCTGGGCTCAAGTGGTCCTCCTACCTCAGCCTCCCAAGTAGCTAGGACTATAGGCATGCACCTCCATGCCTAGCTAATTTTTACTTTTTTTGAAGAGACAGGGTGTCACTATGTTGCTCAGGCTGGTCTTGAACTCCTGAGCTCAACTCGTCCTCCTGCCATGGCCTCCCCAGGTGCTGGGATTATAGGTGTGAGCACCGCACCCAGCCTAGGAATAAACTGTTGATCCACCCACCAACACGGACCGATCTCAGAATAGTTATGCTGAGTGAAAGAAGCCAGACCAAAAATAAATAAATAAATAAATGAAAGCGTGCATACTGTATAATGCCATTTACATCAAAACCTAGGAATTGCAAAGCTACCTAGAGAGACAGAAGCAGATCAGAAGTTGCCTGGGGAGCAGGGGGAGGAGGGTTATCAAGGGGCACAAGGAAACTCCTGGGGTGATGAAGACGTTATTTTCCTGATTACAGTGATAATTTTACAAATGTACACATGTCAAATTAGCAAATTGTGTGCTTTAAATATGTGCAGTTAACGTACTTCAAACAGCTGTTTTTAAAAGACATATATAAAAAGAGAGAGATAATGAGGGACTTGTTGCTTACGAATGAATGACGTCACATTATCTCATGAGCACCAGCTCGGCGGCCCCACTGATTGTGTCGTCTCCACCTCGACACAGGGCCCTGTGCTGAGCACCACACAGTTCAGTGCTCAGCAGGAACCACAAAATGCCACACCACACAACTCACCTTCCCAAAGAGGTGGGACACCACCATGTCTGGCAGGGCCTGGGTCCATCCGGAGATCTGGGGAGGAGTAAAGCGGGTGAAGCCAGGAGCCAACAGTAGTTAACAAGGTCAGCAAAACCCCGCTTCCCTGGGGGCAGAGTGGCACTGCCCAACTCCCCTCTGAATGCAGCCCTCAGGGACATCCCCCTTGATAGAAACTCAGTTTTTGTCTCCACTTCCCTCCTGGGCCTGATCCCTCCTGATCCCTCAAATGCAGGGCCTGGAACCAGATCCAATTTCTTATTTTCAGAGGTCTGTGCACAAGAGGTGCATAGCAAAGGAGTGCTGAATGAAGACTCAGCTACTGCTACCTTACCCTGCTCCAAACATTCACCAAGTCCTCAGCAAAGAGGGCCTTCCATTCACCTTTTCTAAAAACACGCTGAGCTCCCTAGTCTACACCCAGGATATGCTTGGCTCCCAACTATCCCTCTTCTATCATCCCCAAGCCAGTTTCCCCTTTCTCAGTGTACTGACATTACCAAAGACATGGCTGATCTTCATTTTCCTACCTCTTCCAGTGACAACACTAGGTTTACAGCAGGAGCTCCACAAATGTGTGCTGGCCAAAGCATTGAGCAAGAATAAGCAGAAGAGAAGCTCCAGACCTGGGGGTCCTTGGCTGGCCCCTGCCCGACACCGCCCAGCTGTGTGGCACCGGGCAGTTGCAGCCTGTGGGTCTCAGACTTCTAATCTGGAACTGGGAGTGCCAGGAACTTCAAGGCCACAAGGTCAAGGTGAGGGCTGCAAGAAGTAACTGCACATATCATAGTACCTAACCCCAATGCCTGGTGCTCAAAAGGCTGGGGTTGAAAAGGAAAGGTGGCCGGCCGGGCGCGGTGGCTCAAGCCTGTAATCCCAGCACTTTGGGAGGCCGAGGCGGGTGGATCACGAGGTCAAGAGATCGAGACCATCCTGGTCAACATGGTGAAACCCCGTCTCTACTAAAGATACAAAAAATTAGCTGGGCATGGTGGCGCGTGCCTGTGATCCCAGCTACTCGGGAGGCTGAGGCAGGAGAATT
>CM052663.1:79560111-79600197 GCA_028533165.1 Leontopithecus rosalia
ACACACACAAAACTGTGGAGCACACGGGTCATTTCTTTTTCCCTTTTGGGTTTCTGATGCTTTTCCAAATGTCTTCCTTCATCTTAAAATGTTACTTAAAATGCGATTTTCAAAAAATGCCAAACACTCACAGCAAATCGAGTTAGGATGTAGGCTCCTGCTCCTGTTCCCATGCCAATAATGCTTTTCAGCCTGGAAGCAGAAATACGAACGCGTGTCACAGAAGGAGAGAGTGACGGAAGCCCCAAGACACACTGAGAACTTCCTGAGGGTGACTGCCTGGCTAGGCAACGTTGGGGCATGCTGCCGTGACTGCCCACACGGCCCTGAGGTCACTGTGCTTTAGGATTGGACAGAGACCGAGACCTTAAGAGCCGCGCCCCCTTCTCCTCACTTCCCTCCTGGCCACCATCCGGCCTCTGAGAGACCATCCCACATTTATGGGAAGGCCTGTTACGGCATCATTTCTTCCCATTCTTAAGCTTTATTTTGGATTCTAAAACTTGGAATAAAAACAAATCAAGCAAGAACCATGAAGTTATCATTATTTGAAGGGCTCAAAAAAGAGAAACACTGGAAAAATGATGGTGTGGAGAGAAAAGCTAAGGGCACAGGCAACTCCATTCCAGAACATTCCATGGGAAAGAGAGGGAATGGAAGAACGGGGCAGAAGCAGAATGGGTGGGGCAGCCACCATCATGCAACTAACATTCATGCAAGAAGAAAGCTGAAGTTACAGTAGGCAGACTAGAGCTCAGAGGCTGTGCGAACAACAGTGCTCAGAGTGTGACGAGCTGATTTCTTGCCTAATCTTTAATCTGCAACCTTAGTTTTAGTGGTCAGTCCCCAGATCAAAGCCAAGTCACAGGCGGACACTAGAAGCCAGGCTGCTGTGCACACACAGGGGGAGCTGATCCCTTGCTCTTACCCAAACTGTTGAAGGACTCCTGGAAGCATTTCAGCCAGCTGATCCATGGAAGGGTACATGTACCTGGAGATGAGACAGAGAAGCCATTAGTGAGTGCCAGACAGAAATGGGTAATCCAAACAGGGATAGGCTTCAAGGGTGGGGCCATGCCACAGCCTGCCCCATGCACCCAGACTCCCAGTCTACTCCCTTCCCATCCTCCTTCCAAGACCCCTGCAGCACACCATAACTATCAATTGCTTCCTCTGCTCCAGGTCCGAGGGAGGAATTTTATGGTCATTATTAGCTCATTCAGTTATTTCAATAACTCTAGGAGGCTGCTAGGATTTCCCCCAACAGCAAGATTATAAATATCACTGAGGCTGAGATATAAGCCACTTGGCCTCACAGGAGCAGTGGATGGTTAGCCAGAAACATGTCCTCACTGTGTTTGTCCGGTTTTGGGTCCAGGGTATTGCAGAAACTGACTAGAAGGCATTTCACAATTCTAACCTCAGGGAGAAGCAATTAGAACAGGCATGAGTGAGTTCCATCAGCGAAGGAGTGATGGATCCTCACACATGCTGGGCTCTCGGTGAGGCGATGACAGGGGCCAGTGAGCAAAGCAGGTGCAAACCAGGAGGGAGCCAGCCCTCCAGTCAACAGAAACAGGGGGCTGTGACTCATAACAAAGGCTATCGAAACAGAGACCTGCCATGATCAGATGATCAGGGAGGGCTTTCTGGAAGAAGTGACACTGAAGGGGTCATGGCAGCCTGATGAGTTAAGCAAGTGGGCAGGGAAGCAGCATGTGCCGAAGCCCTGGGAAGAGCCAGAAAGAGCCCATAGTGTCGCCCCACGTCAACAGAGCCATTGAGCTGAGGCCACAGGGCAGAAGAGGTGCAAGGACAGAGCTCCTTTTGGAGCCGGCAGCTCCTAAGGTGTGACACTGGAGAAGTCGCTTAGCTGCAAGGCCTTCTGTTTCTTCACTCCTCCCCAGGGCTGGTGTGAGGTGAGGAAGCAGCAGAATTCTACTCCCAAGGCCCCTCCTGTGTAGGCAGCGGACACCAGAGCCAGAAGCAGCCCAGCCAGGCATCCTCAACCCCGCTCTGTCGTCTCAGCTTCAGGATACGGGAGAGATCACCCTTAGAGGGCCTGAGAGACGCCCCCACACCCCTGCCAAGCCCCACACTCTCCTCTGCCCCACTCCAGGAGGAAGAAACAAGCCAGCCCCACTCTGACAGTGGATCCCATCAGATACACATGAAAAACACCTACTAAGGTCCAGTGCGGTGGCTCATGCATGTAATCCCAGCACATGGAGGCCAAGGCAGGTGGATCACCTGAGGTCAGGAGTTCAAAACCAGCCTGGCCAACATGGTAAAATCCGGTCTCTATTAAAAATACAAAATATTTAGCCAGGTGTTTTGGCATATGCCTGTAATCCCACTTAATTGGGAGGTTGAGGCAGGAGAATCACTTGAAGCCAGGAGGCAGAGGCTGCAGAGAGCTGAGATCGTGCCATTGCACTCCAGCCTGGGCAACAAGAGTAAAACTGTAAAAAAGGAGAGAAACACCTAGTAAACCAGGGAGAAAATACCCTGCACCCCTCAGCCTCCAGACCAAGAATAAAAATTCCTGGGCACCAGTGGGGCTCAGATCTGAGATATTTGTAAACCTTCTCCAGGGGGAGCTAAGAGTCTCTGCTTCCCCAAGCCTTTCACACAATTGGTCCAACCAAAGATAGATTTACTGACATACCTCTGGCTTTATCTGCTGGTTAACAATTAACCATGTCCCACTGTTTTAATACACTTTTAAATTTTTGGTCCTGGTCCCATATGGTTGGCTGTCCCTTCCCTTCCTCTCTGATAAAGGTTAATTATTAAGGATAATTCTGAACACTAATTAAAAAGGATATCTACTAGTAAATGCCAAGAAGGCCCCTCCTGGAAGACTTTAAACCCAAGAAGCTGCTCCTGCCCTAGTTTAATCACAGCATCAGGAGCGGGGACAAGGAGGTATCTCTGAGGTCTGCCTCCCCCACGTAATGCTGACTGGGGAGTCCAGTGAGCTCGAGCACAGTTGCACAGGGGGAAACTGAAAGGCCATACCCATGCAAATCATGAGCTGACAAGGGCCAGGCAGTGTAAACACTCTCAACTAAGGCAGCCTGATTTCCAAACAGGATACGTGTCTTAGAGCCGGTAGACAGGGCCAAAGCCAACGCCTCAGGTCTTGGCTGTGCAACCTTTTTTTTTCTTTTGTGGAGATGGAGTCTTGCTCTGTCACCCAGGCTGGAGTGCAGTGGTGTGATCTCAGCTCACTGCAACCTCTGCCTCCCAGGTTCAAGGGATTCTCTGGCCTCAGCCTCCTGAGTAGTGGGGATTACAGGCGTCTACCACCACACCTAGCTAATTTGTGTATTTTTAGTGGAGACAGGGTTTCACCATGTTGGCCAGGCTGGTCTCGAACTCCCGACCTCAGGTGATCCACCCACCTCAGTCTCCCAAAGTGCTGGGATTACCAGCATGAGCCACCACGCCCGGCCTCAGCTGTGCAATCTTGAGAAAGGTAGTTAACACCTCCATGCCTTGATATTTTCATCTGGAAAATGGAGCTAACACCAGCCACCCAGAGCTAGCCATAAGGAGTAAGCCAAAATGGCAATGTTAGATCAGAATGATCGTGCCCAGCCCACAGGAAGTGCTCCATCAATGCTCCTTCTCGCCCGCTTTTTCTTCCCAACCTCCTTGGTTTTTCACACAATTGGGTCATGTCAAGTCCTCCTCCCCTCAGTCCTGTCCAGGTTGGGCACATCTATGATAAAGCCAGCCTTGGAGGAAAGACGGGGGGTGGGGAAGTAGCATCTAATGGGTATGTTGTTTCAGTTTGGGAGATGAGAATGTCCTCGAGACTGCACAACATCTGAATGTCCTCAATGCCACTGAACTGTATACTTAAAAATGGTTAAAATGCTATGTATCTTTATGTTATGTATCTTTTATCACAGTTTAATAAGTGGTTAAGACAGTAACTTTTATGTTTTACCACAATCAAAAAATATTTAAAAGAACAAGCCAGCTGAACCCCTCCCCGACACCCAGTCTCCACCCTGCAGGGCTCACAGGGCAAGAGGCTCTCACCCTGCGGGGAAGGAGGCTGCGCCGTCCTGCTGGCCAGGGGCATCCACGTGGCAGACGGCAAAGTGCTGGGTGATCTCCTGCATGTCCTCGTAGTTGAAGAGGGGGTTGTAGCAGGTTTTGTCTGAAGAACAGCAGAGCGGGGGGAGGGATGAGAAAATAGTAAGAGGAGAAAAAATTAGGTGTCTCGGTGGCAAAGCACATTCATTTTGTTTCACTCCTATTCAGAAGAAGGAAGTGAACTTTGAGGAATACAGATGTTTGTGTTTTTCGCTTTTTGGTTTTGTACCTATGCCCACTTTCCTGGTGACAAAAGGCAAGAGTAAGTCATGGGCCAGGGAGTGGTATCGGGCAGGTGAATCTTGTAGTTGGTACTGGAAGGGGTTCCCAGGCTGGCCCCTGCAGCTTCTCCAGTCAGTCAAGGTCAGGATGGCCCTGGCATGAGATGGGTTTGCCCGCCTCATCCTCTCTTTCCTTCTGGGTTTACTATAACCTCCCATCTGGCGTAGTGACCCAGTGTCTAAACATGGCAGTGTTATTCACTCAGCCAGAAAGTAAAAATGCCCCAAATGCCTATCAACTAAAGAATAGATGGCCAGACACAGTGGCTCTCGCCTGTAATCCCAGCACTTTGGGAGGCTGAGGTGGGTGGATCACTGGAGGTCAGGAGTTCAAGGCCAGCCTGGGCAACATGGTGAAATCCCGTCTCTATTAAAAATACAAAAATTAGCCAGGCGTGGTGGTGGGTGCCTGTAATCCCAGCTACTTGGGCGTCTAAAGCAGGAGAACTGCTTGAACCCAGGAGGTGGAGATTGCAGTGAGCCAAGATCATACCACCACACTCCAACCTGGGTGACAGAGTGAGAATCTGTCTCAAAAAAAAAAAAAAGAAAAGAAAAGAATAGATGAAGTGTGGTAAACGCACACAATGGAATATTATTATTCAATAAAGGAAATACAAATACTAATATATGACCTGGAAAAGCCTTGAAAGCATTATGAAAGAAGCCAGTTAGAAAAATCCACATATTATTTGATTCCATGTATACAACATTCCAGAATAGGCAAATTCACAGAAAAGGAAAGTTGATGAAGGGTCAGTCATCTGGGGGTGGGGTGACCGATAAAAGGTACAGGATTTTTTAGAAGGGAGAAAATGTTCCGAAATTGTGCTGGTGGTTGCACAATTCTGTGGAAAGACGAAAAACCATATGCATGCATGACTGAAGAAGTCGCCGTCACAGATAGCAAAGTGCCCCAGTGCTCCCAGCACCTCTGGGTGCACAGACAACTCCATGCCCACGTGCAGTGCATTTCTGGCTGTTCCAGGCTGCGGCAAGAGTTCTTCCCAGAACAGCTCCGGGAAGTCCCAGGCAGAAAGGAAACCACCCATTCCCGGCCACTGCCCTCCTCAGCTGCCTTCTTCCACCACCCTCTCGGGAACCGGCTGACAGGGAACCAGCGCTCCTCAGAACTTACGGTTCATGCCGATGTCATGGTAGGTGAGGATGACAGGCCGGTTTCCCTTGGGAGTCCCACACAGCGTGACGTGAACGGAGCCATGTAAAGTCTCGATGTCCTGCTCCTGAGGAGAGACAGCAGACAGTGGGCTGGTCATGTGGGGTTCACGGCGTCTGTGTGGCTGAAGACACCCAGCCTGTTTCCAACTGTGTTTTCAGGAAGCTCACTTCTCAATCGAGCGTAAGAGCCCTGGCTTCGGGCAGCACTTCTATCTGGCTGGAAGCCAATCCCAGAACCAGGGCAAGGACGGGACTCCCTGGAGGCAGGAGACGGAGGCCTGGCTCAGACTGTGCTGTTAACTGCACAAAATGCCGGGCAAAGGGCCAGCCTGTGGCCATCTCTGCACCAGACTGTGTTTGCTCCATCCAGAAAACAGGCCAGCAAGCCTGTGCTTTCTTGCCCCCAGGCCCCACTGGCCCCACTGGCCCCACAGGTTACTGTACCTGTGACTAACACCTGCTAGCTTGGGGCTACCCAGAATTCACACTCTACCTCCAAGAACAGCCCCCAATTTCCTTCAGAAACCCACCCAACCGTTGCCCTCAGTCGTGGGGGTTCTGTTGACACTGACCCCTGCCCCACGTTTCACAAGCCCAGGCCAATTCATGCATTCCACCTCCCGGTTGCCAGTTCCGGATCAGGATGGAACAGGTGGGCTGGCTCAGGCCAACTAAAGCCAACTGCACTTATTTCTAGTAACTGGGGAACTGGATTGAACTTGGTCTAGCAAGGTTGCATCTGCAGCAGCCACACTGTCACCACGAGGCAAGGGCCTGCCTGAAAATTTGGCAGCCCAGGGACGGCAAAGAGAGAAAGAGGATTTGGGGATGGCACCCACCACCCGGGATTTTCGGTTACATAAGCCACCAACTTCCAATCACATGTAAGCCATGTCCAGCTGACCCACAGAATGCTGAATGATATCATGCCCATCCTCCCTCCTGCCCTTCCTTCTTGGAGGTCCCGGTGGTTCTTCTGGTCAAGGCCAACTCTCCAGCTCGGCCATGGACCCCCAGCCGGCCCCCCACCCCCGTCATCCCCACACCTCTCCGCACCAAACCTTCCTAACAGCTGAAGAGCTGCTCATCTTTCTTCCTCTGGGAAAAAAAAAAAGAGGTATCCTGCCTTGGTCCCAAGCACCCCAGCTCATTCATGGATCAATCTCTCACCTGCCCCGCTCACCTAAACTCCTGCAGGGGGTAGTCGGAGTCTTTCTCAATTGTCACTTCCACTCACCCTTCCCTCACGCCTGCTCCAGGCTTCTGCCCTTCTCAAGGTCACCCAGAAGTCCCTGAGGACCCCAGTCACTCCTCTCCCTTGAGCGATTTCCATGTCTGAGAGCAGTGCCCTCCCCTTTGAAATGCCCCACTCTGGGCTTTGCTCCCACAGGGCAGTTGGAGAGCAGGGAGGTAGGGCCATCAGCCTGCTGAGGACAGGCTGCAGACGCCTTTCAAGTGCCAGGGCAGTGCTGAGCCATGTCCCTCCATATCCTCACCTTCACAAGAGCCCTGCCAGGGCCACGTGACCCAGTGGCTGAGGAAGTGACGTTGGTGACCCAGAGTCATAGGGGCAGGCAGTGCAGAGGTGGGTCCCCCAGACAGTCAGCCTCTGCGGGGCCCCAGGCATCTCACACTTCACCCACCCTTGAGTGGTGCACACTCAGGCCCCATGAGGCCCCCTCATCTCACCACGCTGCATTGATTTTCCAAAGGGTAAATGAGGCGTTGAAGTGGAATACAGAGCACTCTGGATACTGTCGAACCTGCTTCCAGAAGCCACCAGAAATGTGACCAACAGAGGTCACTGCCATGTGGTGGCAGAGAGGAGGGTCAGCATTCACAAACTCATGCTTGAGAAGAGGGGATGGGACAGATCCTCACTCAGGCGCTCTGTGAGAGGTCACCCCCTCCCCAGCTTGAATCTTGAAGACAGGAACAGCCTGGCCCTGCCTATCTCCTAGGTGCTGAAGACACAGAATGAGGGCTGCTCAATCTGAGAGTGGCCCACCCCCATGCTGTCCACACCAGCTGGTGATCAGACTCTACCTCTGCTACTTCTTTACTCCTGATACTTAAGGCAGTTTGATTTCATCCAAGAAACATTCACTAGACACCTATTGCATGCCAGGTCCCCTTCGTCCCACAGGGATGAGCGGATGAGAACTCACAAGCCAGCGGGGGCAGGGGAGATGGCCCCGGGAGCTGCGGGTCCTCTGGGTCCTCTGAGAAAAGAGGAGAAAGTGGATTTAACCCACTGGGGCATTGCTGGGAATGGGACCAGGAAAACCTCCGGTATCTCATAAGATGAATGATTCTCAAACTGAGGAACAAGTTCAAAAACAAAGAAAAATGGCATCCAATACCAGGCTCCCCCCGCAGCATATGGAAACTCTACACTGCGTTTCCAACAAGAACTCACCACCTCCCCCTCCCCACTGGCAGAGTGCAGGGGTTTCCGACCCTCACTTGGAGAACCCTGAAGCCAGCCAGCCCCAGGCCACCATGGTGCTTCTACAGAAAGGAGACAAGCACCCCAGCTCACTCATGGACCAGTCTCTCACCTGCCATGTTCATCTAAACTCCTGCAGAAGATGGTCATGAGTCTCTCTCAACTGTCACTTCCACTCGCCTGCCCTGGGTGTCCACCCTCCTCAAGGTAACCCAGAAGTTCCCTGTTCCCAAGCAGCACAGGGATGCAGGTTACCAGGTGAGGATGGCGACATATAGAGAGGCACAGCAGAGACAGACCCAGCTGCCTGGGAGCATCCGGGCCCGCCCAGCATGGGGTCGTCCTGGCACCTGCATTAGCCCCCAACACGGTAAGTCCCCTGGCTCACAGAGCTTCGCCCATCTCCCTTCTGCCTTCTCTGTCCCTCAGGGCCCAACACTTCTTTCCTGCCCATAACAGGCACTGGAAAAATCCATAGATGAGGGAGCAGTGGCCCAGCTTCCAGCAGGGGCCAGAGATCATCTGCTGGGCCCAGCCTGGCCCTGAAGCCACTGTGGGAACAAAGGCTCATTTGTCTGTGGGGGCACATTCTTCATTGTCTCCCCAGCTGGCCCACATGGGTCCCTCTAAAGACAGGCCACAGTAGGCAGTGTCCCTACCACCACAGATGTCAGAGTGCAAATCCAAGTTCTATCGTTCCCCAACCTCTGAGCCTCTAGGTCCTCACCCCTGAGACAGGAGGGCCACCTGCACCCCAGGCTCCATAGCAAGAGAGGATTCACCTGCCAGAGCCCAGACCACAGCACCAGGCAGGAAGGGGACTCCCACTGTACGCACCATAGGGTGTTAATGAGGCAGCAGGTATGGGACACGCCACCGCAGCTGGCATCAAGAATGTCCCTGGCAGCCCCCGGGGTTGAGGGGTGGGTAACAGGTTTTTGACTTATCTCTTTGGAGGTCTTAAAATTACAGCCCTCCCAATAAGACCCCTGGGGTTGGTAAGAGCCTCACAGAGCACTAACGCTTCACCCCAACTCATGAGGAACTACAGGGGTGTCAGGACCCTGGCTGCTGCCTCAACGCCGCCCCAAATCTCAGCCTGAACAGAACTCAGAAGAAGCAGGTTTCGACATTGGTAGCCTTGGTGGGAAGGACAAAGATCCCTTCTGGGAAAGTGGAAGTGGGGAAGGTCACATGGGTGTGGGGCTGCCTCCCAGGCACAGGTGACAGTGGTGAGGGAGAACATTTGCTAAGCACCTATGAAGAGTAAGGCAGGGTATCAGACCACGCCACAGGGAAGCCCATCGATCCTATTTTACAGGTAAAGAAGCTGAAGTGACTCTCCCAAGGTCATGGGCTTGTAGTGGTAGACCCGGGATTCGAACTCTCATCCGCTGGGCCCTTGCTCTGTGCCAGGGTCTGCTCTCCCTCATCAGTCCTCCCCTCAGTTCCTAGACCCCCAGCACACCCAGGAGGAGGAGGGGAAAAAGCAAGTGTTGCGATCTTCCCTGCGTCCAGGTCCCATCCCCTAAGTCTCACACACATACTCACACACCCCCAACAAACACACCCACCAACAAACACACGTGCACGCACGTGGTTTTGAGCCAGCCAGGAAGACTGCCTGAGATTGAATGGGAGAATGACAACACTCACAAACACAGGCCTTTGTCCTATTCAGTCCCAAAGGAATGTTCTGTCCTCCTGTCCCTGTGGGAATAAATCACCCAGTGTTCTGGAGAGAGGAACCCGTCCCGTGTCTTCTACATTTTCCCAAAGAGAGGGCACGAGGAACCCAGAACATCAGAACTGCATGGTGCACTGTTCATCCTCTTGCTTGAGAGAGCAAAGTGCCTGTGTCGGGGCTCAGCAGAAGACCCCGACTCTGGCTGAGACCAGTCTGGCAACACAAACACAACTCCTCCACCATCCAGAGCCCCACCCCCAGGTCTTCCACAGTTCAGGACCACGCCACGGAAGACCCTGCTCCTAGGGCCTGATTCAGACAAGGGGATGAGAAGGCAAAAACCTGGCTGCACACACCACTTTCCTCTCACCTGCTCTGGAAGAGTCTAGAAAGCTGCTCTCTCACGTCTATAGGTGATGGCAGGGATGGGGGTGGTCACAAACAGCCACTGCATCTTACTCACGCCCTCTATGCATTTTTCACATGTGTTTTCTCATTAAATACATGCAACAGCCGCTGCAGAGATGAGAAAGCTGAGGCCGAGAGAGATGAAGGACTTCATCTAAGGCCACACAGCTGGAAGAGTGGGGCAGAATCTGAACAAACCTTGGATTGGAATGTCTGCATCCAAAGCCTGTTCTCTTTAACATCCCATTTCACATTCTGCGCAGAGCAGAAGAGGTGAAGGAAACCTTTCTCTGCAACATGCACCATAACTTTCTAAAGAGGGATGCAGCAAGTCAGACCCCACATTTATTTCACTGCAGAACACCTGTATCTCCCCAGTGTACCCAAGGACTAGCAATCCGTGCGGCACAGGTTGAGTTACACTAGCAAACAGAATGGAGAAATAGTACCTGCTGCTCCCATCCTCCTAAAACAGGCACCTGCCCCCACACTGCAGGCCTGTGCGTCTTTGTGAGGACGTGCACCGACAATGGAAAGTCCTCAGTGCGGACGTCACCTCCTCCTTCCTGCTACCCACCATACACACGACCTGCAGACCCTGCTCTCTTCTTTGCAGCACGACCACAGTTACGAATATCTGTGGCACAGCTGCCTCCCCAGCCAGACCGCCAATTCCCAGAGGGAAAGGCTGGCTCTTTAACACACAGAGTCTGGCCCGGAGGATGCATGTAGAGATTTACAGTCTACACTGCCTGTATGCTGGCGAGTAGCAAACACAGCACCTCCCACAACGGTCTACACCGTCTGTAAGACGTCAAGTGGGGAAATGGGACCTAACACTAAGCCTGCCTTAGAGATTTCATCTCTTTGGCTGGCAAACCCGTCTTGGAGCTTTATAAAGTACGGCAGACTCTGTTGGTTGGCATCTGTTGCTCCCCTCTTTTCCAGAATAGAATTCCAACTGCTACCCTAAGCAGTGAAGTGCCTGATGAAACGTTCCCCTTCCTTCCTCATCTCCCTTGTAACCAAGGACGGATAGGAGGTTCAGTTGTGGCCAATGAGACGCCAGCAGAAATTCCTGCAGCTTCAAGGAGAGTTTTTTTAAAAAGGGTCAAACTTGGCCGTTTGATTCTTGTCCTTTCACCCTCCCACCTGCATCCTACCTGGAACACGGATGAGATGCTCAGGGGTTCAGTGGCCATCCTACCAATCTGAGGGCCAAAGCCGCATGCTCGGGCGACAGCGGGAAGCTGGAAGGACTAACTCCAGCTGGGCTGGGTGACGTTCATAGCCTGGGGTGTTAGCTTTCTAGGTTGGGGAGAATAGCAAACATTTCCTTGTTACAGCACTGTTTGTTGAGCAATAGTTATCCTAGTGACATAACCACAGTGTGCCCCTGGCCAAGTTATCAGCCTTCTCTGACAATGCCTGCTATCTGTTGTAAGCTGAGGTCAATAACGATGCCTTCTGCTCCACTGAGCTGCTCCCAAGACGAAAATCATGATACAGACCTGAATGTGTTTTGCAAACGGCAGCATTTCGCACCACGTCAGCTGTTATGGACAACCGCTCCAGAAATTAGTAGAGTGAAGCTTCCAGGGCCAGCCCCACTGGCGTAGGTCAACTCTCTGGATGATCTGGAGGGTCTCTGGAGGCCAGCTGTGACTGTGTCTTCCCGGTAATCCCCTCCTTCCCAGCAGGCCCTGGGCAGATGCCGCCCGTACTGGGCTTTAAGAGGATGACTACATACCCGAGCTCTAAGTCAGTTGGTGGGTTGGGCGACCCCTCCCGTGTTCTAGCAAGCCTTGGGGTCCAGGCATGGCCAGTGCAGTACGGCGCCCTCTGGAACAGCAGGCCAGGAAGCTGACTGGCTCAGCAACATAAAGTCAAGGCCGATGGTGGGAAGAAAGACAAATCACGGGACTGGAGGCTCAAGAGGAAATGTCAGGGGCCTCCCCTGCCCACCATCTTTTCATAAAATGATACACTCCTCCCCCTAAATTTTCCTGGTTCATCTCCTATGCCCTTGGAGGAGGAGGGGAAGCCACAGCTGTACCATATCCCTTAATGATCCATTCCATTAAGTAAGAAACACAGGCCAGGCATGGTGGCTCACACCTGCAACTGTGAGTTTGAGACCAGCCTCTGCAACATAGTGAGACCTCCTCTCTACAAAAAGTAAAATTAGCCAGGCATGGTGGATCACACCTACAGTCCCAGTCACTAGGGAGGCTGAGGTGGGAGGATCACTTGAGCCTGTGAGGTCACAGTTGCAGTGAGCTGAGACTGCACTACTATACTCTAGCCTGGGCAACAGAAGGAGACCTTGTCTTAAAAAAAAAAAAAGAGTAAGGTGCACATAAAGTATCAGAGTACCAGAGACAACCATAGAGGCGTGTGTAGCCAGGAGGAACACAACAAAAAGACAGCCACACACTGAGCAAGTCCAGTAAGCCAGCTTTGTCTCCTGTACTATCACGGCAGCCACTGAACAGAGAGCCTTTGGGGCTGAAGTACAGGTGCCCAACGAGGTAACAGAGTTAAGATCCAAGATAGATAGGTCCTGGGGCTTCCAAAGCCATGGTTCCCCTACAAGCCCCACACAATGGAAGACAAGACCTTCAAGGCGAGGGGCAAGCTGGGCCTGTCCCTTCTCGGTTCATTACCCAGTCTTTTATGTTGGCATCGGGTCAAGAGAATTAAACAAAGTTACACAGTCAGAGAACAAGCTGCTGTGGGCAGAGGGTGTCGGCCTGGGAATCCGGCATGCAACTGGAACCCACACTCAAGACCTCAATTCTTCAACGAATAAAGAACTTAGAAGAACATCTTTGTTGGATTAGGGTGGAGAGACGGAACAGACCCCCTGTCATCCATGGAGCAGGGGAGGGCAACAAAGTCCTGTGAGCTGAGCCCGCTGCTGTGTGCATTCAATGTCTGCAATGTGCTCACGGACAGCGATGCTCCCCACTGTTTCACAGATTAGGAAACTAAGCCCTGGGGAGGTCAAGCGAGTGGCCAAGGACACGCGGGTAGTAAATGACAGGGCTGGGTCTGTCCTCGCCTCCACTCACTGCACCCTTCCTGGACACTAGGAGATGAATGAGGTCAGCCTGGCAGGGCCTGGCCTGGGTGCACCTCGGGGGCCGTGCATGAGCCCCACTCTCCCACTCCACTGGAGGGTGCTCCTAGGAAACACACAGCAGAATTGCAGAAGAGGCATGCCGTGTTTATTTTGCAAAGCCTCATTTTGCGTTGATCCAGATGAGTGTTCCTGCCATCTGTCACTCTAAGGGTTTGCTCTAAGTCCCAGTGGCTTTGCTAGGAAGTAGGGCTGGGGGAGGGTGAGGATGGGAAATGAGGACTTCCAGGCTTCTGTCTGAGTTCTGCCCACCTGCAGTCATGGGGCATGAAAACAAGAAGCAACTGTGTGGAAAGAGAAATGAGCAAAAGGTCACCATTTCCATTTTCCCTGTGAGCTGGTCTGCTTCCAAGAGAAAAGGAGAAAAACAGCTCCTCCTGAATGGGAGCATACGTCCTGAGACCAGCTCAGCTCTACTGAACAAGAGGCCTCTCGGCAGAACTGGGAGCCAGACCTCTGGAGCCCCTGCCTGGTCCCCGGGCTGCCCCAGCCCCCTCCACCACTCCACATGGAGGTCCTGTGGGTAACATCAGCTCATTTCCCAGGGAGCTCTGGTGAGCACACAAACAGATTCCCATGGAAACCAAATCAAATCTAATCGTCTGAATAACTCAAGATCCAGGTGGAGGGAATTAGAGGCAGCAAATCCAATAGAAAAAGCAATTTGAAGCCACAGAAAGTCACTCGGCTCACAAGGTACAATTTAGGAGTGGTGAAGTCAACTCTGCTGTCCCTTCCCCAAACTCGTTAAATGAACCGAACTTTGGCTCCAGACATGGGGATTGAATCAGCTTTTGCCAGCTATCTCGGCATGGCATAACATTGGGCAAATCCCTTAAGACTTTTCTGGGCCTTGTATCTTCAACATAAAATGAAGATGGCAAGGATACCTCCCTTGTGAGGTTTTGTGAGGATCACACAAGCAGATGCAGGCAAAGAGCCCAGCATGGTTTCTGACCTACAGCCGAGCTCAAGAGAGGCCAGCCATTGTGACTTCCCTAACTCTAGCATTTTTCGGAAGCAGATGGATCTAAATCTACGACTATCTCAGCAGGACCCTTTGGGAAATTCCCTAACATCTTTAAATGGGTTTCTCATCTGCAACAGAGGCCAACACCTCTCACCTTGGCAGGGAAGCCCTGAGACAATGGTGAGTATGCAAATACTCATGCTTCCTCCTCTTCCCTCCTTCAAGTGGCCTTCCACAAAGCTCCCCATCTGGAGCAGAAGTCTTGGACTCTAGAATTCTAGCCAAAGAAAATAAGGTAGAACCCAAAATACTCCCACCCTCCCTACTTATCAAATCTGCAAATCAACTGCCTAAAACCTGATGCCAAACCCTCTTCAGCAGAGCCAGATCAGATCGCATCCTTCCTGCAACCCTGACACCTAGGCCAGCAGCCACCCACCCCATGCTCTGAGAGTTCCGGAATCTTTCCAGGAAGGGGGAGCCAAGCAGGGGCCTGACAGCGCTGGCAGAACCTCACATGCAAATCACCAATCACTTTGCCCAAACATCACCCGGGACAAAACAAAGAGACCACCCAAAGGCGATGCCAGTGACGAAGAGACAAGGCCTGATGCCATCTGCTCTGGTGGGCGAGCTGTCTCCTGAGACAGGCCACCCAGCAGCTCGACACAGACTCCGCCAGTAGCTCCTCAGTGCCAAGCTCTGGGCTCAGAGTGTGTGTTTTGATTAAAAAAACAAAAATGCCTAATTTATTGACTACATTGGGAAAAGAAGTGGGAATCTGCCTGAGTTAGTCAAAGTGCTGAAGCAGTAATTATTTTTCAAAGAATAACATCGGCTGCTTTCAGATACACACAATAAAGCAGCTCAGACTCCTCAGACTGGACCCCAAAGACCTGGCCAGGAAGGAGCCCTATTTTAACAAGCAGGTAAGAAACCAAGTAAATGAACAGATAAAATCCATTTGCCATTAAGGTACATCAATTCTTGAGTCCTACAACAACTCCTTGTCAGTAGGCTAAACACAAGCCCAATGAAGTATTGTTTAGATGATCTGCTTGGCCAGATTTTTTGACAAGCAGACGTGGCAAAGATGAACCAGAATCTAGTTCATAAGGGCTTGATCAGCCTTTCCAGGAACAGGGCCGCATTCAAGTATCATGGCTGAGAGAACTGTCTGGGTCAGACAGCCCTGGGCTCAATGTGGCCCACTTCACAGCTGCCACCCCTGGGAAAGCCTCAGCTTCCTTATCTGTAAAGTAAGGACAATGGTAGAGGTCCCCAAAGATTCAGCAAGAGCACGTGGGAGGCCCTCAGTGCTGGCCTGGCTCATCAGAAGACACCGAAGTCCATGGCAGGCAGGTGCTGTCCTGTCGCTTTGCTGGAACTCCCGTGTGAATCTGAGGTCAGAATATGCTGACCAGTCTTTGGGCTGATATGCCCCGTAGGCCCTGGCCCTGTCACCCATCCAGCCCAGACAGCTTCTGTTATCACACTGCACTGCATCTTCTGAAGGAAATTCTCCACCCAAGAATTTGGAGGCTGCCAAAAATCTGAGGGACACTTTGATCAATCTCATGAATCAACTGGATCTAGAAGCTGAATCTAAACGAATACAGATTTATACAAAAGACTTTTTTTTTGGTAACAACCTTGACAAAGTATCATTCAACACTCAGATTCAGCTCAAATATCGTGACTTACCTGGAACACTGAGCCTGTTAACAGCTTACAGGAATAATGCATTTCTGCCCTTGGAAATTTCAGAATCCAGATTAGAAAGGCCTTTGCTCATGCTGCTACTTCTGCCTGGAATAATCTACCCCAGGCTTCTCTTTGTCACGTGACTGGCTTCATCTTTCAGGTTTCAGTGCAATGTCACCACTTAAAAAAAGCCTCAACCTAAGAAAACAGCACCCCAGCCACACCCTATCCCATCACCTGGCTCCATCTCACCCTTCACTATTATCTTCAAAGCACCTACAGAAGCTGGAATTCTCACGTTTGCTCGTCTGTACGTTTGTCTGCCTCCTTCTTCTAGGGAATGAGGACTGGTTTCAAATATGCGCCCTGGAAGCACAAGGCTTGAGGTCCCCTTTCCAGCTCGGTGCTCTCAGGCGAGTTCCTTAACCTCTCTGTGCTTCAGGTTCTCTCTCTGTAGGATGGGGACAGGATCACGTGGGGCACATTTGGCAAGCTGCCAGGCACACATTCTGTGCTCGGCAGTGCTGAGCTATTATTCCAGAATTTAGGTTCCTGAAACACGGGTCACTGCCCATCACACTGATCACTGCACCCCCAGCACCTACAATAATGCCGGGCACAAAGTGGGCATTTGTTAAAGAAACAAAGGAAGGCACAATAGGGAAAAATGCCCCGACCTCACACGACAGCTCTGGGGATTAACTCAGAGGGCTCAGCCCAGGCTGGTGCACGGTGCTGGGAGACCTTCTCCTGACCTCGGCTACCGTCCTTCCAAAGGCTTCTCTGTGTGGTCCCCACTTTAATGATGTCCTAAGGGGCAGCTCCTTAGCTGACCCCGGCTTGAGCAACACACCTTCCCTGGGAGTAGGGGTGAGATCTATTATCTGCTCTCTCAGTTTCCTGTGTCCTAAGATGGGAGAATAGGAGGGAGATAGAAGAACAGTTTTGATTCATTAAAAACAAAAAAAAGCCTAAATTATTGACTACATTGGGAAAGGAAGCAGGAATCTGCCTGAATTAGTCAAAGTGCTGAAGCAGTAATTATTTTTCAAAGAATAACATCGGCTGCTTTCAGATACACACAATAAAGCAGCTCAGACTCCTCAGACTGGACCCCAAAGACCTGGCCAGGAGGGAGCCCTATTTTAACAAGCAGGTAAGAGCCCAACTAAATGAACAGATAAAATCCATTGGCCATTAAGGCACATAAACGTGTTTTGCAGACTTTCCAGAGAAACACGACTGTGAGGAATTATCTTCATGGGGAACAGATAAACAAGGCTTTCCAGGTGTCCCAGAATTGATAACCAAGATTTTAAAATCCAAAATAACCACATGATCCAGTGATAGGGTTTGGCTGTGTCCCCACCCAAATCTCATCTTGAACTGTAGCTCCCATAATCCCCACATGTGGGAGGGACATGGTGGGAAGTAGCTGAATCATGGGGGCAAGTTTTGCCCATGCTAGTCCCGTGATAGTGAGTAAGTCTCACGAGATCTGATGGTTTTATAAAGGCAGTTCCCCTGCACACCCTCTCTCGCCTGCCGCCCCGTAAGATGTGCCTTTGCTCTTCCTTTACCTTCTGCCATGAATGTGAGGCCTCCAGCCATGTGAAACTATGAGCCCATTAAACCTCTTTTTCTTTAAAACCCAGCCTCTGATATGTCCTTATAGCAGCTTGGGAAGAGACTAATACCTTCAGCAATTCCACTTCTGGGTATATGCCCCCAGAATTGAAAGCAGGATCTTAAAGAGGTATCAGTATGTGCATGTTCACAGCTTATTCACAATAGCCCAAAGCTTCCACCAATGGACAAATGGAGAAGCAAAATGTGGGGCAAACATACAATAGAATATGACTCAGTCTTAAAAAGGGAGGAAATTCTGACACATGTTACAACAGGGATGAACCCTGAGGACGTGATGCTAAGTTATACCAGCCAGACACTGAAGAACAAATCAATGCAAATTAACAGTTTTATAATAACAAAACAGTATGTGATTGCACTTACAGGAGGTGCTTAATCAAAATCACAGAGACAGAAAATAGAAGGGTGAGTGCCTGAAGTGAGAAAGAGGAATTGTTTAATGGGACAGAGTTTCAGTTCTGCAAGTTTCAGAGTTCTGGAGATGGCTGGGTGCAGGGGCCTATAATCCCAACACTTTGGGAGGCTGAGGGGGGCAGATCACTTGAGATCAGGAGTTCAAGACCAGACTGGCCAACGTGGAAAAAAAAACAGTCTCTACTAAAAATACAAAAACTAGCTCAGTGTGGTTGCAGGCACCTGTAATCCCAGCTACACAGGAGGCTGAGGTATGAGAGTTGCTTGAACCCAGGAGGCAGAGGTTGCAGTGAGGCAAGACTACACCACTGCACTCCAGCCTGGATGACAGAGCAAGACTCTGAAAAAAAATAAAAGATAAAATAAAATAAATAAAGTTCAGAAGATGGATGACAGTGATGGTTGCCTGGCAATATGAACGTACTTAATAATACCGAACTGTACATTTAAAAGTAGTTACGATGGTAAATTTGATGTTACATGTATTTTTCCACAACAACAAAAATAATTGGGGAAGCAGCCCATGATAGTTAGTGGACAGGGTGTGTGATGTCTGCCCCAGCACTAATGCGGGAAGCAACACATCGTCTCCATCAGTAACCTCTCTCCACACCACTTAACAAGGCTGGAGCACTGTCCCCGTTTCACAGATGAGGAAACTGAGGTTGCAGGGACGTGAAGCAACTGGCGTTGGGCCAATCACCAGGAAAGGGCACCGACGGGGCTTGTGGTTCACTCTTTCTGGCCCTGGAATGGGGCCTTCATCTGAGGAAGACGGATGACCACATCCCCACCGCAGGAAGACACAACCTCAGCGCCAGCAAGCTGCTTCCCCGGGGAGAAACCAGGAGCTGACATTTCAGCCACAGGGAAGGTTGGCAACGGCAGCTGAGGGAGGCTGGTGTGGCCTGGCCAATCCCTGAATGCGCAGTTGACCCCTGTGGTTAACTTCCAGCTATTCTCAGCCCAGAGAACCAGTCAAATAACCAAGGCCATGGTGCTGGTGCTGCAGCCATGGTAACTGTTGCAGCTCTGACTGCCCTGGGGCGCGTTTTCCTCCATTCTCAAGAGGGTGAAAAAGAGGATCTGCTACCGTAATTCTTAGTTGCCCCACTATGCCACCCTAAACGAGTAACTTCCCCTTTTTCTCTGTCCCTCGGGTTCCCCAGCTGTAAAATCAAGGCTTGGACTTGATAAAGAGAGTGTGTTCACCCCTCACCTTCCGGGAACACCTTCGCATGCCTGGCATCCTGCGACACAGAGAAGAACGGGATGGAGTTCTGGCCAGGGCGTGTGAAAAGCCTGGACATGAGCACATCAGGCAGACCTGGGTGTGGCTCCCAGTCCCTCCACTCTGGCCTCAGTCTACCCATGTAAAAAATAAGGCTAATGGCGTCTCTCATGTTATCACTGGGGCATTACATGAGATATTGGCTGGGAAGCCCTCAGCACAGCACCTGCCAGGTAGGAAGCCCTCACCAGCATCATTAAAACCTTCACAGGCAGCATGGAAGCTCTCAGGGCTGGAAGAGGTGAGGCCCGGAGTCTGGCACCACTTCTGCAATCACTGATAAGTGACTTCACGTAAGTCACTTTCCAGTGCTGCCTCTCTTCTTCTTCTTCTTCTTCTTTTTTTTTTTGTGAGACAGTTTCACTGTTGCCCAGGCTGGAGTGCAATGGTGCAGTCTCGGCTCACTGCAGCCTCCAACTCCTGGATTCAAGAGATTCTCCTGTCTCAGCCTCCCAAGTAGCTGGGATTACAGGCGCCCACCACTATATCCAACTAATTTTTCTAGTTTTAGCAGAGACGGAGTTTTGCCATGTTGGCCAGGCAGGTCTCAAACTTCTGACATCAGGTAATCCAGATGGATCACCCAGCACCTTGGCCTCCCAAAGTGCTGGGATTAGAGGCGTGAGCCACTGCATCTGACCAGCATATCTTAGTTATGGCAAAGTGGCATGATATCATGGCCTGACCTCAGTCAAGTTTTATTGATTGGGTGGCTGAATTTCGTCATTCATCAAATGGGGAGAAGCCAGTCCTGGTCCCAATTCATTGACCACAGACATGTTTACACTGCGAGGCTGGGACAGCCGTGCCACTATAAACATAGGCCTGACTAGTCAGGGAGACACTCCTGGGAGCAGAAGGATCAGGAATGCCTAACCTCTTGGAGCCTCAGTTCCTTAGCTTAAAGAATGGAGGCAATGATCTCTAAGGCTGTCATGGTTAAGTGGCATGTCCTTTGTAGTGGACAGGTACCTGTGTTCAGAGCCTAGTGCACAGGGAGGGCTGAATAAGTATGTTCTGAACCGTCAATTGCACCGTGGAGATGTGTTGTGCTCAGAAGAAACCAAATACCCAGACAGAAAACCACACCTTAGACACACCCCAATGGTTCCACAGAGCCCCTGAGGTCAGGCTGATCTCCAGGGACACCTGACACAACCAGAATGAGAAAATACACACGTTGGGCATGGTATTGAAAACCTCCATGATCTACCAGCCAATGCTTCCAGCCCCTCTCCCATCCTTCCCCTTCCTTCCAAAGACAATGCAAGATTCCTCACCTTGGGACGGATGGGGGAGCATTTGTGAGGAAAGGTGGAGTTGTTTTGGGGTAAGGAGATAGAATAGAGGAGTAAGATGTAGAGCACAGAATGGGTCCCAAACCGGGGACACCTGTCCACCACATGGGTAGAGGTTCAGGTGAGACCATCTCAGCCGCCTTCGGCTGGTCCAGGAGTGTGCCTCTCCTTCAGGGAGACCACAAGCTCACCATATGCTTAGGCTTTCTGCCCCACCCTCCAGGACGCAGCACTGCATGGGACCCAACCCGAGCTTAGGGCTAATGAGTCCAGGACTTAGAGTTCCTGAAGTTCTGACCCAGCCCTCAGCTGAGAGAGCCCAGCCTGTTTTCCTGAGAGCCTGTTCTTGGACACGGCTGAGCTGCACCCCCTGGCACGCCCTGCAGGCCTGAGTAGAGATGGACATACTTCATTTCTGGGCCAGTAAACCATAGAGAAGGGTGGTTTCAGTTTCCCAAGCGGAGCCAAGAACATCAAGCCTTTGCTTCCGTTCCCTACCCTCACAGGGTCGCAAGCCCGCCCAGCGCGACAGCATTTTCCCTACACACGCCCCACCGTTCTGGCCAGCTCTGTGGGGCTGAAACGGGTGGTGTCTCTGTCCTGCTTTCATAGGAGGTGACTGGTTCCTGCTTCTCTGGACAGCACTCAAGCCAGCTTCTGTCTGGGAGCAGCGGCTGAGGGTGAGGACCTGGCTGAGACCACTGCCTTCATTCCCCTTGCCCCCAATGTTTACATAATGATCTACTTAAACCAATGGAAAGAAGAAGGAAAAAGAGAAGATGAGATGAGAAACGGGAAGGAAAGCCACATCCTCTACTTGCCTGGACATCAAACTCTTGCAGGAGGCCGGTGATGCTCTGTGGAAAGACAAAAAAGATCGTTAATTTCATCCGTTTCCTCTATAAGAGAAAGAATGTTGGAACACATGGGCCTTTCTACACCCTGAATCTGTACCTACACTCCCTCCTTTGTGGGGTCTCCCTAAGTTCTCACAAAGGCAAACTTTCTTTTCATCTCAAAATAGAAGTCCGGCAGAAAAGCAGACACATTAACTGGATTGCTGACAATAGCCTTGATAGATAAAAATCTGAAGGTCTAAGCTGACCACAAGCTTGAGAGATACAGAAACTGGATAACTGGTTAACTGGTCTCCTTGGTTCTACCCATGTGCTATACTTTTAAAACTCAAACCTGACCACATATGCTCCTCCTTACATTTTTTTCCATGGCTGCTGTCATCCAAACCTGGATTAAATTTCAATCTCTGTGAGTAGAAGAGGAGAGTAGAGAATTCTAAAAATTCTGAGTTTCAGGCCAGGCACGGTGGCTCACACCTGTAATCCCAGCACTTTGGGAGGCTGAGGTAGGCAGATCACCTGAGGTCAGGAGTTCCACCAGCCTGACCAATATGGAGAAACCCTGTCTCTACTAAAAATACAGAATTAGCCAGGGATGGTGGCACGTGCCTGTAATGCCAGCTGCTTGGGAGGCTGAGGCAAGAGAATCACTTGAACCTGGGAGGCGGAAGTTGCAGCAAACCGAGATTGTGACATTGCACTCCAGCCTGGGTAACAACAGTTAAACTCCGTCTCAAAAAAAAAAAAAAATTCTGAGTTTCAGCCGAAATTCTATCTTTTACCAGAGCTGTCCATGGCAGGACAGGCCCAGGAAGACACAGAAAAAGCCCATGTCCCCTGTGGACTGGTGAAAGTGTGACCTGGAGGACCAACTGGTGCCCTGGCTGGCCAGCATTTCTAAGAGATGTCGTTGGCATGTTTTCTTCCTGACCCAGAGATGGAGTCCCAACACTCTGTGACTGAGCCCCAGCCTGACGCACCACAAACCCCCAGGAAAGAAGACAGCACAGCAGAGCAAAACACAAAATTGGCGAGGGGAACAGGATGATGGAATGGAGACCCCATTGAACGGCAGGGACCGAAGACTAGATGGAAGCAGAGGCTGTGGTGCTCGGGATCCTAAAAGCTCCACATCCCCTGGGGTGTGGGCAAGAGCATCAGGGAGTTTGGGTAAATTCAAGTGGAAGCAAAAGTGGTTGGCACCTACACCATTGTCCTGTGTATGTATATTTGTGTGTGAGTGTGTACTAGTAAGAAAGAATAAGAAAATCCCTTCTGTACAACACCAACCTTCAAAACGTTAGCAGAGTGCAGTGGTAAGCTACATTGAGGACAGACACGAGGAAGAACTTCCCAGTAATTAAAGCCTCACTCCAAACACTTTGCTGAGTCAATCTAAGGACTTGAAAGAAATTTATTTCATCTGAACCTTGAGAGAAAGGGCAAATATTCACTGAGAGATGGACTGGCATGTAACCCTGACCTGACAAGCTCTTAGAGACGTGTTTCACACATAAAATGTTCTACGCTTTCTAGTAGGCTGCCTGAAGCAAATAAATAATGTTGTGTTAAATGCATTTACCCTTGGACCCAGCGATGCCACTTCTGAGAACTTTTTTCTAGGGGTGCACCTGCATATGTATGGAATGACTCACATGAAACATACAAGGGTGTACATTTCTTGCAGTGCTGTTTCTAACAGCAGAAGGCTGGAAGACACATGTGTCCACATGCTGGGTACTGGACAAATACATTTGGTGGAATACTATGTACGTAAAAAGAGAAAAGCAAGTGGACTATGGACTGAACTTGGAAAGATCTCCCAGAAATGTGCAGTGAATAACGCAAAGTGTGGGATACTATTTTCACAGGGTTTTTTTTTAAAGGGAGAAATAAGAACACAGTGATATGTATTTGTTCTACTTAGTTTTTGTTTGATTGTTTCATAAGACTATGTCACAGAGCCAGAGTGAAGAGGACATGGATTTAGAACCTGCATCGTATACAGTAAGAGCTGGCACACTACAATCTGCCTCACCATGTTTTAAATTTTTCCTGGAACACAGCAAGTACATTCACTCGCATACTGCCTATGGCTGCTTTCTTGCTATAATGGCAAAGTTGAGTGGATGAGACCACGTGGCCTTCAATGCCTAAGAGACTTACTATCTGACCCTTTGCAGAAAAGGTCTGCAGACCCCTAGTGTGGAATGAAGAGCAAGCATTCCGCAGCTTCCCAGCCTTGGTTTCTAACTCTAGTTGTACCAGATATCTGAATGAACTTGGCCAATCCCCTTCCTGTCTGGGACCAGTTTTTCTTCTAATCTGCAAAATTGGGAAAAGAGATAGTTGCCTCACACATTTGTAAAGAAAAGTCCATGATAATTATGGACCTAAAACAGAGCAGCTACATGTAGAATCATAAGAAAATTAAATGAACAGTCTATTCACCAAAGTCAGCTGCCCTGGGTTTCATTCCATGTCCCACACATTGTAACTATGCAATGAAGACAAATTAACCTCCCTAAGACTCAACTTCCTCCTCTACAAAATGAGGACAATCACAGAACCTGGGACCTGTGTGAAATAAAGCTGAAATATGGCTGGCCGAGACGCAGGCATGCAAGACGTGGTCAGTGTGTGGTTATCATTTTTCAAAGCATTTATTTGGCCTTAGACTAACTTCACTTTGGTCCCAAACTTCTGAATTTTGTTATCAGAGGCAGTTAGGAGGCTCAGTGAGAACTGGGATGTGAACATGTTTTAAGGCTACAATGTCAACTGTGCAAATGTAAAGGTTCATTCATCATCAGAACAATCGGCCCAGGACGGGCCCTGCCAGCCCAGGTTATAGGACAGGGGCTTCTGTTTCCAACAGGAAGGGCTATGTCGACAGAAGACAGTTGTCCAAAAAGACAATCGTAGCAAGTGAAAAAGTGACTACGTGTTGCCCGTCTCCTCCATGACAAAGTTCTAACTGCTCCCTATGACTTAAGTCACTCCCTTCTCACTTGGCCCCATGACATAAGTCCTAATAGCACCACTTTACAGATGAAGAACTAGAACAGGAAGAGACTGAGAGGTTTGCAAGTAGACACCAAGCTGCAAAGTGCCACAGCTGGGATTTAAACCCAGGCAATGCAGCTTTAATCAGAGCTGAGGCAGGCAGTCCCCAGGGGCAACTGGGCTCCATGTTGCATGTTCTATACCCACAGAATGCTGGATAGAGACGGGGCTGCTGAGAGAACCTCTGGTTCAATGCCCTCACTTCACAAATGAGAGCACAAAGGCCCAGAGAAGTGGGCAAGGGGCCCAGCGCCTGATCCTATGGGACTTGAACCTGAGCCTCTCACAACTTTGCATTCAGGGAAGCAGTGGACACGTGTTATGTGTGCATGCACGTGTGTCTGTGCATGCTGTGTACCTGTGCGTGCAGCATGTTTGTATGCTGTGCGTATGCTGTGTACATGTGTACTTGTGCAGTGTCTGCATGCTGCATGCCCACGAGTGCAAGTGTGTACTCCAGTGTGCCTGTGTGTGTCTATGGGTACACGTGCATGTGAGTGGGTAGCCAGGAAGATCTCCACTCACCTCCCCTTTCTCCACCAAAGGCTTCACCTCAGCCAGGTCTACGTCCTGCATCTCCCGGGACATGTCCCTGCTGTCACCTGCCTGCAAGGAGACAAAGGCCACAAGGTCAACACTTCCTGCTGAGCGGTTTCCTGAAGGAAGCATATCCAAGGCCAATGGCAAGAAGGCCAGGCTTGCACTCTGCCCAGCAGCTTCACCTCCCTCACGGAACACTGCAGGGGACAAGGAGGCCCCTTGTACACGCAGCCCATGGACCCAACCCAGTCTTCCCACTGGGGCTGGGGCAGTAGATTTACTGAGAGAGGATACTCAGCCTCATGGACACTACCTTCCCAATATGATGGATGCATCAGGCTCACAAACATGTCCCTACACCAAGTTCAGGCCCACTCACCATACCCAGGATGCAGCTCACTGCATTCTAGAAAGGGACCTGTATTGCTGATCCTAAAGTCAGGCAGCCCCAGAGTGACAACAAAATGGGAACAGAAGGTCACACGACGCTTATCATGTATAGTACGAGCTTCAGCCTCACAGCTAGCCCTCACAGAAGGCTGGTGACGCAGACAAACAGATGCGCATGCACACCCCACCCCACCCCACCCCACCCCACACACCACACACAGCGTAGGACTCCCAGCTACCTGCTGAAAGGGAAGAGGGGCAGAGGAAAACCTTAAGCCAAGGAGTGTGGCAGGCACTGAACACATAGCACAATTCTGTAAGAAAAAGGACCTTCAAGGCAAAAAGGACTTCCTGGACCAAAGCAGGGGATGCTCTAACACAGGGCAGGTGCAGAAGTGTAGGCTGCAAAACCAGACTGAGTCAGAGCTCAGGAAGACTCAGAATGCTGCCACTGACTCCCTGGGGTGCCAGGCTTGGGCAGGTGGTGATATCTATTAAGCATACTTCCAGGAGCTGAATCTAGGAACCAGAAGTATAAGCACGTATTCCTACAGATCAATAGTCAAGTTAGAAAAATTAAATGCCCACCAATCCCTCGGGTGAAGCATAATATATGAAGAATAAGATCAAGTATTACAGGCAGCAGCAGAGGACCGGGGCAGAAGGGGTAAGTGACAACAGGGAAGGGCCCAGGCCACCCACCTGGTGCACAGATCCAGACCTTCTGAATGAAAAATGCCACGAGAAACAGCCTGACCAAAGCCCTCACACGGCAGCTAGCTTCAGGATGCGAACCTGGGCCCCGCACTGCTCAAGACCCCTTGGATGCCATGGTAGAGAGAATGCAAGTCTCTGAAGTTTCTGCCTAGGCCTCCTCTGAAGACCCAGGAACTCCCGAGAACCTGGTGAAACACCTCTTAGAGGTCAGCTGGCAAGTGCAGGCCATCCCAAATCCACCCGCATCCATCCCTTCTGCCAACACATGGCATTCCGTGGGCGGATCCCACTCTCCACTGGGATGCTCTGGTCTGGGGACCCAGTAGATAACCAGTCCCACAAAAATGCCCTTATGTAGACTTTGGAGTCCATGCTCCAGAACATTCTGAAAACAAAGTCAGTTTTATATTTGTGAGCAGTCCTGGGCAGCTGCCAGCTTGGAGGCAGGAGGCATGAAAGGCCTGGGTCTGTTAGTCTTGCTAATTCAGCAGGTTCACAGTCCCAAGACCCTGGCCTGTGGGACACCTCGCCTACACAACCTAGGAAGCCTTCCAGAAACCCAGGGCCCTGCCAACACCACCCCTCATTCTGAGAGTCAAAGGACTTCTCATTTCACAGGAGCTTCTTAGCATACCCTGCTCAGCAAAGCACTCCAGGGTGAAGTCAAGCAGTCCTCCCTGCGAGCTTCATGAGGCAGGTAGCTTGCCTGCCTTGTTCTTTTCTCTACCTCTAGCTCCCAGCGTGAGAATCCTAGATGCAGTCAGGTTGCAGCTTCCTCTGAATAAATGGGCAATGCAGCTCGCGAGCCACGAGCCACGCTTTCAGTGAAATTCACTTTCAAACTGTTGCTAAACCTGAAGAATGCAATGTCTTGAAAACAAATTCTACATTTAAAAGGACTCAACAAATGCTGTGGTTCAGCCCAGTTTGGTCCGTTCTCTTTGGCTTCCAGAAACCGTGATCACAGCAGGATATGGTGTCAGCTCCACCAGCTCTCTCCTCCAGAACAGAACAGGGAGAAATGTCCACCTTCCTCGTTTCTTTAGCTGGTGAAACCCCTTTACCCTACCCGGCGCCTTTTTTCTTCCTGCAACTTAGCTCCCGAGACCACACGAGGCAATGGGTTGAAAACTCACGGTGTCTCCTAGAAATATCAAGTTTCTGAGCATCTGCTGTTGGGAGCTGGTGGGGCCTTCTCTGACTCAGCCACCTCCGAGCTAAGGCCTTTGGGAAATCCAGAGATAAAGCTACTGCGTATGATCACAGGGCGCGTCCAAACCAGGGGGGATTTTATCTCCCCAGGGATAGTCGGCAATGTCTGCTGACATTATTTATTATCCCCCAAAAGATTGGATGATTGATTGTGAACCATTTGGGAAGTGTCCCAGACGCTGCACTAGTCTGGGGGGACTGTGGGGGCTGCAGGCTTCAGAGCAGGCTGCATGCTGGTCACACCCTGCAATTCCAATGCTGCCTGAACCAAGGACTGCAGAAGGTTGCTTTCTGCACGTTGAACCAGCCAGCCTGCAGGGCAGGAGGAGAGCGGCTCCCTCATCTCAGTTCCCCCAAGTTGGGCCGGTCAAGCAGCCCTCACCTTGTCTCTGATGCCTCAACATTTCAAGCTTTTCCCTTTTTTGCAGGAGCTTTTGTTCAAAGGAAATCACAAAAGAAAGTTCAACATATATAAATGTTAAAAAATAAAAATAATTTTTTTTTAAAAAAGCCAAGGTGCTTCGGCTGAAGCCAGGGCAAAGGGCCTGAGCTCCGCTCCACCCCAGGACTCGGCTGCCTACAATCTGCCCAGCCCCAGCCCCCATGCCTCCAGGCTGGCCTTCAAAAATACTGGAGTTTCGGGAAGCAGGCTGGAAAACTCAGGATTTATTCAGAAGTTTCTTCCCACATAGGTTCCATGTGCCCAACCTGGAGCTAAGAACATAAATAACAGCAGCTACGGTGCCCAGACCAGCTATGGGACCCATCTGGGGATCAGCGGCAAACAGATACAGCTCCTGCCCCATGGAGCTCACAGTCCCAGGGGACAGGGGCTCCCTCGAGTTCGCTCATGAGGCTGCATCCTGGCTGTGACCACTGTCCTGTCTGTCCCCTTGGAGGGCGGGCAGATGTTGTCTTCACCACCACTGTACCTCTTAGACAGAGATCTCAGCTCAGCACTGCTGACATTTGGGCTCCATAAGCAGCCTCTGCTTTAGGGGCTGCCCTTAGCATGGAAGGAGGCTCTGCAGCGTCCCTGGCCTCTGCCCACCACTTGCCCACAGCATACCTCCCAGGCTGTGACCAGCAAAGGAATCCACAAACATTGCCAATGTCCCCTGGTGCAACATCCACCCACCTTTGGAACAGCTGATTTTAGTAATTCCTAGCATGTAACAGTATCCAGAAAATGTCAGTTGGATGCATTCTTAATCCAGTGCATGTGTACACACAGACACACATTCAAATGCACTCACATATTCTCTCACACACTGACACACTTGTGAACTCACTTTCAGTCTCACACTTTCTCACACACTCACACATTCTCACACTGATACACTCATGGACTCTCACAGTCACAGTCATTGAGACTCACACACATTCACTCACACACACACACACACGTTCTCACATGCACTTACACACACACCCACGCACCCCACCACCTTCATTCACGGAGGAGGCTGGACCCAAGCGGCGGCCGGCTGTCCTGAGCTCACCCGGCTGGCTGCAGCACAGAAGCTGGAGAGGAGCCAGAGCTGATGCTCACACTCTTCCTTCACTCCTCTTGTCCCCAAAACACTTTTTCTGGGATTCAAAGTCACCACCGAGTGGAGAGACCCAGTTCTAGGAGAAGACACCAGAAGTATTCTGGTGTCTGAGATCTCTGTCTGACAGCAGGAAGTGGCAGGTGATATGTGACCTGCTTTGGGGGCTCTGACTGGTGCCTCCACTCCTGCTCCCTCCCCCCAGGGCACCCGAGGTCCTCATGGCTTAGCAGCTGTGGCAGGCGGAGCCTGTCTCTGGGGCTTGAGGTACTTGCTGGACTCCAGTGCCCCCTGCCTCATACAAAGTCCTCATCACCGAGCGTTGGGACCCACTAGAAAGCACTAAATTGGTCCTCTAGCAGGTGTGGTGGCAGGCAGGGCCACACGCAGCATGCCAGGGGACCTGGGGCTGACTCAGCCCACCTGCCCTGTCTCTGCAGTGGCTTGGGACTGACAAACCGTGTCTCCATCTCTGAGGCCATCTTTGCTCCCTAAGAAACACAGAGGAAACCCCTCCAGCAGATTTCCTTCAGCTAAAACCCGGCTTAGCGCCAGAAACAGGGCTCCAGGTCATATCTCCACTTCTTCTTTCCCCATCCACCTGCCTGGAAGGAATTCTGAGAAGACCAATGCCAGAGAAGAGGTAGTGGTAGCCAGGAGCCAGCGGGGAGGCTGGCAGGCCAGATGCTGGGGCCACCATTTATTAGCTCTGTGACCCTGCACAAGTTACCGAATCTCTTTTTAAAACTTGATTCTTTTTTAGAGAGACAGGGTCTTGCTAGGTTCCCAGACTGGTCTCAAACTCCTGGGCTCAAATGATTCTCCTACTTCGGCCTCCTGAGTAGATGAGATCACAGGCATGTGCCACCATGCCTGGGCTACCTAACCTCTTCGTGTCAGTTTACTGGTCTGTCAAATGGGCAATGATTAAGAGGGGGGCTTCAATTCAAGAATGGCATGTAGAACCTGGCACACAGCTGCTTAATTCATCAGCGTACTTTCCTTTCAGGGTTGACTTGGAGATGCCAGGACATCTGTGAGGACATAGCCTGGGGTTCAGTCCCAGAGTCCCAGCAAGGAGAGAGACATGTGGAAGATGTCCAGCAAATGCCACCAGGGTTTCTGGCTATCAGACCCAATGCACACCACTGGAGCCCTCCTCTCCACCAGAACTGTCAATGAGTAACGAGGGCCCAAGAGGGGCTACACAAATACCTTTCCGGTCCAGCAGACCCAGGAGAGTCAGTGGAGAGCTGGATCATAGGTTCCAGGCAAAGCCAAGGTCACGATCTGCTCGAGGAAGAAAAGAATGTGACCCACGACCCTAGGGTCTGGGAGGGCAGTTGGCAGAGACATCTTGGGTAATCTGAGGTCACCTGAGAACTGTTCAACAGCCCCTGGGGGACTGAAGGGACACACAGAGCCTGTGTTTCCCAAAAGCCTCAGTGGGGCAGCAGGAGTGCTGGCCTGCGAATCGGGGCCTGGGGACCCTGCCACCTTCCTGTTCCATGACTCTGAGCAAGTCACTTTCTCTCTGGGCCTTGGTTTCTCCATCTGTTAAGTAGGCACAGTGTATGTCCATGGAGATCACGCTATCCACAACAAACCTGTAGACAAGTGGAAACGCAGGGAAGAAGGTGCTTCCCAAAGCCACAGTCTTACCAAGGCCCTGTTGGGCTCAGCTCTGGCCAGATTAGCCCTGCACCTTGGACCAAGCCCCCCACTTCTGCCAGCCTCAGACTCCTGTCTGGTAAGACTAGAGTCTAGCCACCCATCTGTACACCCTCTTGAGCAAACTCTCCTGGGCCCCCCCAAACTCCCACAGGGTGGGGCTGAAAGGTTAATCCAATAAAGCAACGTCCATGATCTTTCCTAGGATTTCCAGGTTCCACCCAACAGGAAGAGCAGCCACAGGAAGGCAACAATGAAACCCTACACAGACGCACCGCAAAAACAGCACCAGTAGAGTATCTGCAGTACTCACTGGATTCTCAACCCTGTATTTCCTTTAAGCCTCACAGAAACCCTAGGAGGGAGGTGCCAGCATGTCACCATGATGGGGAAACTGAGGCACCAAGAGGTTAAGATGTGTGCCCCAAGTCAGCAAGCGTCAAGCTGGCACAGGTTAAAGCAACCTTAAAGGGAACACTGACAGCAACTTTGCATTGCCCGAAATATACCCACTGTCCTTACCACCACCCATGACCCAGGGGCAATGCTGTGAGGTGGGCTGCACGTGACCATGAGGCTTCTGGTGTGTGGACATCAGCTGGGCAGTCACATGCCTCTCCTCCACCTGCACAGTCGCCACTGAGCCGCCATGAGTAGGCTTGAGTTTTGGCAAAACCGGCATCTTGGACTTTTCCCCTTTCATAACATCTGGAAGGTTCCCTGTTTTCAGCTCCCCTACAGGACCTTCCTAAGACAGCCAACTCAATGCTTGGGAAAAGCGCTCACTCAGCACATTGTTTCACTGGCTCCTCAAGGAGGCTCCCTTGGGAGAGTCTGGGTATTATCATGCCCAGTTCAAAAACAAAGGCCCACGTGACTTCCAAAGGCCACAGGCCCAGACTCCTCCCTGCTGAGGGAAAGGTGAAAAACTCACTGTTTTGTTGTGGCTGCAGGTGTGGTGCTCGCTCCCTCGGAGGAGGGCAAACAACAGTCCCCTGGAGGCCTTTGGTGAAGCAGAGAAAGGAGGCCCGAGGCCCGGGGTGAGGGGGGGATCACTGACAAGTGTAGCATTGATTGTCACCGTCAGCAACTGGCCCAGATTCTATCCCTCCATAACATGCCTGGTTTCGAAGCCACATGAAAGCAGTGTTCTTTCCAGCACATTGGGCTCTTGACAGAACAGATTTTAAAAGGAGGCAAAAAATCAATGTGTGCTGTTGCTGTTTGCTACAGCAATTTCCCCAGAAAATTGCCAAGAACAGCACCATTTCTGCCTGAACCTCAAGGAAAATCACCTTGAGATCGGCCCCGGATAGCCCTGCCTTACTGTGGATACATTCCCTTGTCATTTCTTTGCCAAAAGAGATTTTGAAGTCAAGCTACAAAGCAGTTCATGGGCTCACTGGGTGTTTTCTGGACCTTTTGAAACTCAAGGCTCTGGGGAGGGGGAGGAAGTTGGCAGTCTTCACTCACTGTCTTTCTTACCTAGTCAACTCAGCAAACAATATGGGTGGATTCACTGGACCTTCCCTAGTTTAGAGGTTAGGGAAATGTTTCAGGGCAATCAAAATCAAGAAAACAGTACAAACGTCACACAGAGAACAAAGCGACACTAGGAAATCCTCGAGGGTCCCCCTGCTTTGCAGTGGACCCTGAAACCCAGGAGGCATCAGTGATATATGTAATAAGCAAGGAATGAAAAAGGGATCCCTAAGAAGGTGAACGCCACAGCCTCCCTCTCAAATAAGCCAAGCCTGCATTCACTCCCTGGCTGTGGGTATGGAGGGGCCGGAGCCGAAACTGAACTTCTGTGTGTTCGACGTGAGCACAGCACCAGGGAGGTCAGCCAGCGTCCCAAACACAACAGCAGGCAGAAGGGGATGCTGGGAATCTCATCAGGGCCCACCTCTTTTCTGCAATACACCCGAGATCCTCCTGGAGATTCTCAGTGGAGTTTTGGCAGCTAGAGTAATTTGTTTGGCAGAGAGAAGATGACCATCTGAAGGGATGGGGCGAATAACTGGAAGTCCAAAGTAGGACACTGGTCTCCTTAGAGGATTATTCTGTGAATCTGCGGAACAGGCCTGAGCTGTGCTGGACAATCTGAGATAATTTGTGGAAATCACACAAACGGAGCCAGTGTTAGCAAGACGACGAGGAAATTGATTCTTCATACTGAACCCTTTGTCCCGAGATGGGATGCTGGCCACACTAACAGGATCCTTCCCTAAAATGGTCTTGCAGCTTGCACCCTCTGGAATGGGCCTCCAATCTTTTGTAGCAAGGTGGTCCAAGCTACTTCCTTAATCAATGGGGCATCCTTTCCACCACCACGAACACAATACCTACTCAGGACAGGCACTCAGGTTCATGGGGGACGTGGGCAGGTCCAAGCAAGGACCCAACTCAGACTCCTCTCTAGTGGGGAACAGCCATGGAGGCCTTTCTGGAGAAAGGAAGAGAGTTCTGTGAATAAAAACGAGGACGGAGAGGTGGTAAGCATTCCCAGCCGAGAGAGGCCGCAGACCCACCTCTGAAATGGCCCTTTCACATCCATATTTGAAGAGGGTTACTCAGAACCTTCTTAGGTTCCATGGGGGTGGGGCTGAGGGTGAAGACAGGAGAACAGGATAGAGACCTGGGACCCTCTCCACCTTCCTTTAAAAAGAGCTCTATTTAGGTTTAAAATGTATAGCTGCAGAAAGGTCCCTGCAGATTTAAAGAAGAAAGATTCAACTGCTGGGCCCGGCACTGAAGGCCCCAGACTGTTAAGAAGTCTTACTTTCTATCACCTCAGTTGCAAGAACAACTGTGGGACTCAAAAGGTCAGACAGGAGCGCAGGCAGGCAGGAGGCAGGCAGGGGGCAGGCAGGAGGCAGGCAGGGGGCAGGCAGGCAGGCAGGGGGCAGGCAGGGGGCAGGCAGGCAGGGGGCAGGCAGGTCTGCAAACAATCTTAGGTGGGAAAGTCAAAGATCTGGGTCAAAAAGAGACCTGCTTATGGCCCCGATCGTGTATTCCATTCCCATTCTGCAGCGCCAGAGCTGACGCCCGACCCGAGGGGCCCAGGTTTCTTTCCACATCGTCCCCATCCTGAGAACTCGGCCCCAGGCCAGCACCCATTTGTGACCCTCTACTTCTGCAGCTGCCTTCCTGTGAGGCCTCAGTGTCCTCAACTGCCTGAGCCAAGTTCTCAGTTGAGACCGCCAACTAGCCTGCCTTTTTGTCTCCAAGTTGAAAGATAAAAAGCAAGTGGATGTGCAGGCCTTCCACCACACTGCCGTCAGAGAGACAGGAACAGCAGCCTGGGGTGGATCCAGGAAACCACGCTCATTCTCAGAAGGCGGGCCCAGAGGTGGTGGGTGGCCTCCAAGGGCAATGCTAGCATGTAGAAAGGGCTCAGGAGGCTTCCCTTGGCTAGAACCCCTCTCCCTGGACTCTGGACAGTAGAGTCACCTGCCTGAGCCTCAGTTTTCTGAACTAAGTGGTGTAAAGAACATCTTCTATCTAAATTAGATGCATTGAACCTCCAAGGCACTGGAGGAGACAAGAGCTATTTACTGAGCACTCACTAATTCCCAGGCCCTGAGGAAACAGGGTGGCCTAGGAGGAACAGAATATATGACCACATCTTCCTTTCTTCTATACCATGTCACTCCAGAGCAGAGGTTCTCAACTCTGGCTGCCTGCGGGATACCCCACTCCCAACCCAGCCAAGGGAGCTTTGAAACATCAGTATCCCCTGATGGAGACAGAATCGCAGGAGACTGAGCCTCAAAATGTGCATTTCAGACAAGGTTCTCATGACACTATTATGCAGCCTACGTTAGTTTAGCAAAAAGCAAAACCTAGGTCAAGCATCTACAGGCACCTTCACAGCCTTGGGTAGGTTTAGGACAAAGGGCCCCAGACTCCACTTGCCAAGAAGATACCTTGAGAATGTCTTCTGTGGGTGTCACCGACTACAAACACCTACATGTTGTTTTCCACATGCTGGGTGCTGGTCTCAATTTACATTGATGAGCAGTTACACATCCTGATGACATTACTATCTGTCATATGTCTATATGTCTGTTACTATCATTTTATGGAAGGAAACTGAGGCATGGAGCTCCTGATTGCCTTTTCATTCAAGCCTGATTTCTTCAGGCACCCCAACATATTGTCATGAAAAAAAAAAGGCTCTTAAGTCCAACTGTCCAGGTTCACAATCTGGCTCTCCCTCCTGAGCCATACGGCTACAGGCAAATCCTTAAACTCTCCTGGCCTCGGCTGCCTCATCCACTGAATGGAGCAATACGGTCCAGGCAGTGTTCTTGCAAGGATGAAGGTGGATGAAGACAGACAGCAAATGCTCTGGAGGGAGAGAGATGCCATGTCCTTCCCCGTCTTTCCGTCCAGGTCCAACCTGAACCTGAACCCTGAGAGTCTTGGATGCTGAGTCATCATGCTTTCTCTCTCAGGACAGGGCCACTGAGTCATGTCTAGAATAGGATTCCCTGGGGTTGAGTCCTAAGAAGAACTGAAGCTTCGGTTCATCAGAAAAACACAATGCCATCTTTCTTCCAGGTTCATGTGGAGGCAAGTTCATACCAAAGGGTTTCAATGTACCTAGGGGGGACCCCCAGCTCAGTTGAGATCAGCCTTCCATCTTGGGGGGCAACCCCATTCAGTCAAAGGCCACCCCAGAGGGCTACAGCCTCTAAGCACCTGCTCTTTAGGCTGGTTTTGTTAATCTCTCAAGAATACCTCATTTATACTTTAAAAAAAATCATCCCACTCTTCCTCTTTGGCCTCAAAAGTTTCCTCACCTGAAACTCAGTGAAGATGCAATTTCCTTTTGCCATAGCAAAAGGAAAAGCAAAAAAATTTCCTTTTCCATAGCAGGCAGGCAAAATCCTGTCAGGAACCCTCTCCACTGCCTTCAGTCCCACCCAGGAGACTCCCACAAAGGGGTCTGGAGACAGAGTTCCAGCTCCAGCTCAGCTCTGACTGGGCACATCCCTCCCATCTCTGCGTCTCACTTTCCAGCTGTAAAATGGGAAGAAGTTGGACTAGGTCCTGTATGAGTTTTTTATTCCACATAAATGACCAAACCTTGTTGCTCCAAAAGAACTTCTTCAGGAGAAGAAACCCAGACACTCCAGGGTCCTTCAAAAGCCAAACCCAACACCTTCACCATGTCGGGTCTCGCCAGGGACTCAACCTGTTGGTTCACCAAAGAACGAACCACGCAGAAGGCAGAGACAGCCAATTCATCCCACGTGTATATTTCAACTCCTACCTGCCAGGCACTGGGCCAGGGCCAGGTTACAGGGTGAGGAAGGCAAATCCTCTTCCTCGCCAAGGTGCAGGTTACATTCTTGTGGCAGACACAGTCCCCAAAGCTAGTAAGTCACAGGTCAGGGGAACCTCCCATTTTCCATCACACCCCCCAAACCCTCTCTCTCCCTCACAGTTCCTTCATCCCCCACCTTCCGCTGCCTCAGCCTAAGGCTGGCTCTGCCACCACACACACCACACAGAACCAGTCTGTGCCTCCAGCTGTGTCTTCCCCACCAAAAGGCAGCCCCTCCAAGACAGGTGCTGGGGTCTGCCCTCTCCACACCTTGCTTATTTCAAATCACATTTGTGAAACTCAGTGAGAACGTCAGAATTTCTATGCAGGAAGAGTCTAGACGGAGAAAATCGCCTTGAAACTGCATTTCTGTAGCACGAACAGGGTCCTATTTAGATATGTTCATTTGAGGAAGTTTAAGAGAAGGTCCCGTGCAGTTAATGGGTAACGTAAGGATATCCACTGCCCTCCTGCCTGGCCACGGGCTGATCTCTGAATCTTAGATCTTTCCCAGTAGCTTAAAGGGACCAAGCAAACTGAAGTGCCCCAGCGTAGTGAGCAAGGGTTATTCTTGGGTGGGCATAAAATAACCAAGGGCCCTGACTCCCCTACCCGCTGCTGGGCACCTCCCACTTCCAAGCCACAGAGGCGTGCTCTTTCGGACCCCCTGGGACAGCAGGGACCATCCGCAGGGGAAGCGGGGGAGGGGTGGGAGTAAGGAACCAGCCCACTAAATCCTAGTTCCAGCTACTAATTTGACAGAGATGTGACAGCGTGTTTTCCCCAGAACCAGCCGCATTCCCCATGCCCTGCCCGAATCTCCTCCCCAGGCTGAATCAGAGACCGCGCAGCGGATCTCCCAGGAACATCGGAGTAATTCCAGCTGTTTTTCCCCCCGGAGGGCAGGAGCAGCCAGTACCGGAGGCAAGAGAGGGGGAGGAAAGTAGGGAGGGTGGGAGGAGGTGAAAATGACGCCACTCCTAGCTCCAGCCAGCTCTGGGGCTGCCAAGTGTCCCCGAGACCCCTCTATCCCAGACCACGTCTCCCACGCTGCCGCCGCTGCGCCAACCCCGGGGGCGCACCCTGCCCAGGGGCACTCGCAGACACTTTGCTCTGGCTCCGGGTCGCGCTGTGACACACCCTGGACCCTCTCCCCCACACATTCTTACGCTCACACGCACACCCACACCGCCCTGTGTGCGCCTCGGGACTGAAGCGCCACCAGCCTCTCGGATCCACACCCATTCCGGACCCAGTCTAGGAGCCAGACACACCCACGCCCCCTTCTCCAGCCTCCTCGCCAGGGCCGCTCGCCGCTACCAATCCCTCATCTACACACTCGCGCGCAATTCTCCGTCCCCCCACCCCCCGACACACACACCCAGTCCCTTCTGCACCCACGTCCAGCGCGCACTACTGCCAGCGGCGCCAGCTGGGATTCCGGGAGGACGCCAGGAAACGCGATCCAGGTGTTTTCGGGCCGTCTCGTCGCCCTCTTCCTGACCCCAGAACCCCATATCCCCAGCGAGGGGGAAGATAAATGGGAACCTGCCTTTTTTTCTCCCTTTCCCTAATTGAAGCGCCCTTTTCAGCGGTCCCGGCACCCAAAGGCGCCTCACGTCACGCCCCAGGATGGCCCGGCACTTGCTGCTCTGGGGCGCTTGCTCCTGGAGCCCGCGGGGCTACAAAGGGCGGTCCCTGGGCTCCAGCGGCACCGCACCGGCGGCCCCTTTCCGCTCCGCGTCGCGCCCGGGAGAGGAGGGCGTGGGCTTACCTAACGCGAGGGAGGAAGGAAAGGACGGTGCCGAGGCTGGCTGGGCGGCGCGGCGCGGCGAGCGCGGGAGCCGAGGGCGGAAGGCGAGCTGAGGAAGCGCAGCGCGATCGCGGACCAGGCGAGGTTTGTTTACGTCCCGGCGGAGGCCGACTTTATAGGCCCGCGGCCCCGCCCCCGCGCCTCGCCCCTCCCAGACCCCGCGGGCCCGCACGCAGCCGGGACACACCCCTTCCCCGCTCCCTCCTCCGGGGTGCGCTGGGCCGGGCCGGGGCCGCGCTCTGCGGGCGCCCACTGGAGCCGCCTGTTGCGCAAGCGTTCGCAGGGGCGCGGCCAGGAGGGGCCTCGGGGCCCGGGTGGTGGGTCGGCTCTGCAGCCCCTCCGAGTCCGGGGCCTCGGCTTGTGTGCGGTCGCGTGTGCCCTGCCCGGAGGAGGACTGTGTGCTCGTGCGTGTTCCTGTGCGCGCTCGTGCGTGTGCCTGCGGACTTCCTCATGTCTCTGTGAGGCCGGAGGGCCCCATCTCGGCCTCAGTTTCTCCTCCGAGTCTAGTCGCGCCACGCCCTGGGCGACTCCCTGCACTTCCTCCGGGTCTCACGCACTTGGTTCCCCAGCCGGATGCCGCCGCCTGCCCGCAGCAGCCGCCTTCGCTTTCTCTCGACCGGCTCCCTCCTTTCTTGTCGCCGAAGCTCTCCGCTGAAATCCTCGCTCCCGTTGAATCTCGTCCATCTTGCCCACCGCCGCCCACCGCCTAGCGCCCCCCTTCCCCTCATCTTCCCAGATCTAAGCACTCGCTGGACCTTGCCCGCTGGGTCTTCTCTTCTGCCCCACAGGCCCAGAAGGGAGGATTCTAACCCCTTCCTCTTCTGATTTCCTGAACTTCCATGACACACCCTTTCCAGCCTTAGCACTGTCCTGCTCTGCTGCCCTGTTTGTGTGTAACTATTGCCTGTATGTTCTCATTTGGCCACAGGAACCAGCAATTCTAAACCCTTACCGCTCATGAGAAGCCCCAGAGGAGCCGCCAAAAAAAAAAAAAGAAAAAGAAAAAAAAAAAGAAAGAAAAGAGAAAGAGAGAGGGACAGTTTAATCAGAATCCCAGAGAGTGCAAACCAACTGGGCATTGGGATTTTTACAGAGCTGCCCAGGTGGCTCCTAACATGCAGCCAGGTTGAGAAGCACTGCACGGTGGAACATGATTTTATGAATAAAGGAAGACTGACAGCTGGCACCATCATTGTCCTCAGGTCACCTGACCAGCCTTAAATTTGCCACTGTGCCCAAAACCAGACTTAGGGCAAGCTCAGATGACCCTCGCTGTCCCCCTACCCCCCGCCACACACACACACACACACACACACACACACACACACACCACACTCTCATTTCCTGCTGAATTGTAAACCTCGTTTCTGTGTCAACCTACGCTGTCCCAAGGCAGGGGGCATGGCTTTCCTCTCTGCTTCCCATTTGCCTCCCTAGGCCCCGACACTTATTTATTCTGTCATTCCACAAATGACAGAATCGAGCTGGTCTTATGAGCTGGGTCATGTTCTCCACCACTGGGAAAGGACTGAAAAGACAAAGACCTTTTCTACGGGGCATAGCATAGCACAGCCTCAGGACGCAGTTTCTCCATCCATACAGCATGGTTGAGCTGGACTCATTCATTCCCTAACTATGTTAAGGACCTGCTATGCCCAGGTACCATTCTAGACCCTGGGGACATGATCATGAACAACAAAAATTGTGCATCTTTGGGAGCCGTCCTGATGTCTAAAGATCCTTCAAGCAGTCTGTGTGCCTATTTGCTTTTACCCAGCTTACACTTAGCCATTTTTCCGTGGGCTCCCCCACTGTGGTGATTTTTTTGAGAGAGCACCTTTGCTTTTTTTTGTTGTTGTTGTTGTTGTTTATCTGCAAAAGCTACAAGAGTGTCAAGTTCAAAAGTGCGAAGTGTCAAGATAAGGAGTATCAGGTTCAAAAGTGCAGCAAAGGGGGCCCACTTCTTCAGTAACAAATGGAACTCCAAGTGTGTGGAAGAATAAGGGCATTTTGCCAGGGGATGCCCTTGCCTGCCTTTTTGAGGGGGTCCTCAGGATGGAGCACAAAGAGCAGCCAGACTTGAAGCTTGAAATGCTGAGAGGGTTGCCTGGTGGGAGGCTGGGCTTGTGCAGAAAGCCTAACCTTCTGGAAGACCATTAGCATTGAACACATCAGAGGACAGGAAAGGAGAGTGGAGTGAGGAGAAAAGAGCAGAGAGGGGAGGCAAGAATTTGAGCAGTGGCTGGGCCAGGCATGTTGACTCATGCCTGTAATCCCAGCACTTTGGGAGGGCAAGGCAGGCAGATCACGGGGTCAGGAGTTCAAGACCAGACTGGACAACATAGTGAAACC
>CM052663.1:79600297-79683868 GCA_028533165.1 Leontopithecus rosalia
GCTGGGATTACAGGCACGCGCCACCGGGCCCAGCTAATTTTTTGTATCTTTAGTAGAGACGGGGTTTCACTATGTTGACCAGGATGGTCTCGATCTGTTGACCTCGTGATCCACCCGCCTCGGCCTCCCAAAGTGCTGGGATTACAGGCTTGAGCCACCGCGCCCGGCCGAAACTCTCTTTCAAAAAAAAAGAAAGAAAGAAAGAAAGAAGGAAGGAAGGAAGGAAGGGAGGGAGGGAGGGAGGGAGGGAAGGAAAAGAAAAGAATTAGAGCAGTGGAACACAATTTTCTAAGTGATGGCATTCTGAAATCAGAGTCCACATCACCTTGGAGAAATCTTGAGGAAGACACCACTTAGATTCCACACTCCCCTTCTCAGTAAGCCCAACACATTTTGCAAAGGATGTTTTCTTCCACTGATTACCACATGAAGTTTTCTCATGTTTAGCTAAGTGTCAAGCCGCAGGAGAAAGACTGACTTTAGTACAGGCCTGGATGCACATAAAACAGAGAGGATGCCCACCCTCTGCAGGGGCCCGTCACCGGGACCTGGGAACTGCATGCACCTCCACGTCCCCCACCCCAGCCAGCTGAGGCGGCAGAAGCTCTCAGAGATCAATGTGGGTGCAATTGCACTGAACTGTTTACGTGATTCCTCTTTCTCACTGGTCAGCAGTAGAATCAGATTTGCTTAGTAAATGCGCACGTGCTGCAAATCCATCACAGGATGAGATTGGATTTTCTGGACTAACGTCCGCTGGAAATTTCTACTTAACAACACCTGAGATTTTATACTAGAATATTCTAACTAAATGTTCCAAAAGGACCATAGGAATCACCTATTTGCAACTGTCTTTCTTGGAATTCGCGGGTGCTTGAGCTTAGGAGAGACCAGGAGACAGCAGGGATTCATGGGGAAGAACCCAGTGGGCTGTGGTCCCAACTCCAGCTTCACCACTTATGAGCTGTAGTATCTGGGCAAATCACTGCACCTCTCTGTGCATGGAGGAAATGAGTGAGAGAAACCATCAGGCCCTCCAGTCACAATTTAAGGGTCTACTGCAGCAGACCCATAGTCTTTTCTGTCTGTCAAAATGAAAAAGTGTCCCTAAAAAGCTCCAGTCCTGGGCTCCCTCAGGACCCCCTCTCTCCTCCAGCATCCATCTCTCCCTCTCTTCTGGATCAAACTAATCAACAAGTAAACATTCACTGCAATCAATGACCCACCCTAAACCAATCCCCTGTTAATCCTGAATTCCCCTGCTGTATCTCAACCCAATTCCTCTCACCCCTTCCTCCCTAAACTTTTCAAAACAGGCAGCTGTCCCCAAAGTCCCATTTCTTCATTTCCTCTTCCCTTAGCTTTGCAGTGTTTATCAAGTTTCTCTTGAACCTGGTCAAGTAAGTCTTCAAAACTTGTTAGGAAAAACAATAGCCTTTATCCCTCCACTTTCCCACTTCCCTATTCCCAAGTCGCCACTGTCCTCTCTTGGAGAATTATTTGTATCTTATCTCAGCCACTTGCAGGCTCTATGCTCTTGGGCAGGTTATTTGATTTCCTACCTCTGCCTCCTCGTGTATGAGATACACATAACAATGTAAGGTCGTTGTGATAAATATATGTCTATAACATATGTAAAGTGCTTGGAACAGTCCCTGGCACATAGGAAGCTCTCATTAAAGTGTTAGTCATCATCCTCATTGTCTTCATCATCACCATCATCATCATCATCATCTCATCTCACCTCATCCCTCCTGGCATCTTGCACACCTGACCCTAGAGAAGTTCAGTACGTATTGATTGAAGAACTGAGCAGATGCAAATGTTTCTCTTTGAACTTACCCTCTTTTATTCAGTCTTACTGCTTGGACTCTGTTAGGAGGGGAAAGGGGATTCTATCTGCTTCATGATCCCAGGCGGAGGGACCGCCATCTGGGATTTTTAACAAAGTAAAAGTAAATTATCCCAGTTCTCTACAAGCATGCTTGGCCTATAATATCAAGTTGTAAGCAATGCAATTAAAAACAAAAAAAAATGTGAAAGGAAAACAATTCCAAATGAGGGTAAAGGCTAGGCTACGTTCAGGGTATGTAGTAACTCCTTTACTTTGAACATAAATGAAGAGTTGTGCATTGTTTGGCCCTTAGAAAATCCGATTCTCCTCACCCCTGGCTTGGATGAATTTCCCAGGACTGCCGTAACAAAGCATCACAACCTGGGTGGTGTAAAACAGCAGCCCTGTATTCTCCTGCAGTTCTGGAGGCTAGAAGTAAAAAATCCAGATGTGGACAGGGCTCTGCTCCCTCTAAAGTCTCAGGGAAGAATCCTCCCTTGCCCCTTCCTGGCTTCTGCTGGTTACTGGCAATCCCTGCTGTTCTCGGCTTATACATGCATCACTTCAATCTCAGCCTCTGTCAGCATATTCTCTTCTCATGTCTCTGTACCCTCTCATCTTAACCTACCTAATTATATCTGCAAACACCCTATTTCCAAACAGGGTAATTTTTGTTTGTTTGTTCTCTTAGAGATGGAATCTTGCTATGTTACCCAGGCTGGCCTTCAACTCCTGGGCTCAAAAGGTCTTCTGATGTCGGCCTCCCAGGTACCTTGGTACTACAGACAGGTACCACCACACCCAGCTCTTCTGAAGTTTTGCATGGACATGCATTTTTGGAGACAAACAGTTCAACTCGATACATGGCCGATATGGATTTAGCAAGTATTTGTAGCATATTTGCAGAGAGACACACTTAGGGACTACAGCCCTACAACACTGCTCCCATAGAATCCCGCACAGCCCCGTTTTGTTCTCTGCCCCTCCCATGCACTTCATCACATGATCGGCTCCAATGTCATCTTGACCAATCTAAATCATAGGTCCTTCGTCATTAAGCCTTTCATTGCTCATGTTGCCTGCCAAGTTCTCCACGCCATCCCTGATGTGGCAATAGGGATATCCTTCCACGAGCCCAGGCTTGTGTCTGCCTCCCCACACTCTCCCCCAGCCAGAGTCACTCACTGCTTTTCCTGAAAATACCCATCGTCACCTACATCTCTGAACTTTTGACTAATCTGCTTTCTCCTCCTAGAGAGCCTTCCACCCCCTTCACCTATGGTGACTTCACTCATTCATTCATTTCGGAAACACAGCAGGGTTGATCACCACCCATTTCCGTTCCCCTTCTTCCTGCCCCTCCCTCCTTGAAGTCAGGCATGTATTGGTGACTTGTCCTGTCAATGGATGGTGAGTGGAAGTGACCTGTGTCACTGCTGGGTGGGAACTTTCGTAGCCACCATGTGTGTCAGCTGTTCTGACTCCTGCCGCTGTGATTAGCCACACACCAAATGGTGGAGGTTCTAGTCCCTGGAGCTTAGAGGAAGGAAACATGAAGCAGAGCCTGCAATTGACCTAAAATGGACATGTAATGTGGCAATTGCAAAGGCAGGAATGGGTGTGTCCCCACTGCCCCATAGATTCACATATTGAAAGCCACCCCCCAATGTGATGGTGTTAGGAGGTGGGTCCTCTGGGAGGGAATCAGGACATGAGAGGGAAGCCCTCCTGGATGGCATCGGTGCCCTTATCAAAGAGACCCCAGAGATGCTTTTACCCTCCTGCCTTGTGAGTTTATAGTCAAAAGATGACTATTTATGAAGAGCAGGCCCTCACCAGGTGCCAGGGCCTTGATCTTGGACTTCCCAGCTTTCAGGACTATGAGAAATAAATTTCTGCTGTTTATAAGCTGCTCTTTTTATAATATTTTGTCCCAGTTGACAGGAAAGAAAGAAAACCTGCTGCCATGCGCTGCTAAGATTCTGAGGAAGGTTGTTACTGCAGCCTAGCATAGCCCATCCTGACTGATCCACCACCCTCCAGGGCCCATGCAGAATACCAGCTTCCCAGCAAACCTCTCTCATTCCCCTCCATTGCTGTTCTTTTTTAAAAATTCAGTACACACTTGTTGAGAATTTATATCTCACTAGGCACTGTGCAAGATAAAAATAAACAGACAAAAAAAATAAAAGCATGTTCCCTACCTTCATGAGAGCCACATCAGACCAAAACAATGGCATGGTTATGTAACTGCAATTGTTGCAAGTGAAGACCATGTAACCCATGAATCTCACTACTCTGGAAGGTCAGGAAAAGCTCTCATGGATGAGCATAATCTTAACATCAGATCTCCTGAGTAGTGTGTATTTTTCTTTTTATTAGTTAGAACTCTTTAATTCAGCCAGGGGCAGTGGCTCACATCTGTAATTCCAGCACTTTGGGAGGCCGAGGCAGGCAGGTCACTTGATGTCAGGAGTTTGAGACCAGCCTGACCAACATGGCAAAACCCCATCTCTACAAGAAGTACAAAAATTAACTGGGCTGGTGTCACATGCCCATAATCCCAGCCACTTAGGAGGCTAAGGCAGGAGAATTGCTTGAACCAGGGAGGCGGAGTTTGCAGTGAGCCAAGATTGCACTGTTGCACTCCAACCTGGGTGACAGAGTGAGACTCCATCTCAAAAAAATTAAAAAAAAGCTTTTTAATGTATTCCTGGCATCAATATAATTTTGAATGTCTTCAGCAATAAAGGGAGGCAGGGAGTAGTTATGGCCTCATGCAGCCGTAAGGTCCAGAGGAGAGGTGGCTTCAGGATGGAGGATCCAGGGCTGGTATCACCAGGCCTCTGTCTCCAGAGCTCAGCATCACCCAGGTTAGTCTTACTTGGTTTTGGCTTTTTTCTTTGACAGGTTCTTTCTAGATTAAATCACAAGGTTGTCAGGTTGTATTAGATCAATTAATTAGGGACTTCATCTCTGAGGAAAACAGATCTCTGAAAATTTTTTTACATTTTTTGGAGAGTTTTTGGTGATCTTTGATATTCCTTCTTATATGCTTGGCAGCCCCTTTTTCTGAAGCCACTGGCCCTTCACACATTTCTTGCCTCACCTGATCATCTGCCTCCACTACCATCACCACCAACTGCACCTTCCAGCCAAACCTGCCTGCCTGCCTCATTCCATCAGGCCAGCTGGCATCATGTCTTTGTGCCTTTGCTTTTGCCTCTGCAGGTGGAACTCACTGAGGGACAATGGCTCCTCTGTCTTGGAAACACGCCTTACATAGGATGGATAAGACTGAAGGGATCTTTGTTAAATAAAGGAAAGGGAAGGAGAGAGGAGGGAAGAAGAAGAGAGAGATGGAAGAAAGAAAGGGAGCAGAAGAAAGAAGGAAAAGAGAGGATGAAGAGAGGAAGTGAGAAAGGGGGAAGGGGAGGGAGAGAGGGAGGGAGGGAGGGAGGGAGGAAGGAAGGAAGGAAGGAAGGAAGGAAGGAAGGAAGGAAGGAAGGAAGGAAGGAAGGAAGGAAGGAAGGAAGGAAGATTTCAGTCTAATATACAGACAATTGGCTTAAAGCTAGCCTCATTCATTCAGATTTAGAAGATAGGATAGTTCTTTGGCATTTTCTAAGCTTTAACCTGCCTCCAAGACTGCATTTACCTTATTAATAGAGGGGCTTACTGACTTTCTGAAAGAAAATGATTGTCTTTACTGATAGAAAAGTTAGACGTAGCCTCATTGGATCTCCCTCCTGGCTCTTGACTGATGATTCCCTGCCACCATCACCTGGGATTTGGCTTAAGAATTACAAAAATGTTTTGTAGCCATCATTCAACCTATTCCCCAACCTGGTTGCAGGATAAATGACACCTGACTTTGCATTTTTGTACATAATTAAATTTCAAGTAGGCCATTCCTTTGCTAGACATGGAGGTACATTCCACCTTGGTCAAAAAATTATCCTGCTCAACATTATGAGAATTAGAAATACAAATGTGAAGCCTTTTGTTTTTTCACGTGCAGTGCTTTCTGAAGCTAAATCTAAATGGCTCTTTGATTCATTACTGACTAGCAGCCTGCTAACCCACAACTCAGCAACAGCACTGATTCTGTGGGAGCCTGTTGCTCCCTCTTTCTGGAAAGGGACTGAAACATTCACCCAAGCCCGCATTACAGCAATGTGTAATTTTGACTCCCACCAGGACAAGATGCAAGAAGAGAGGGAAAATTCACCCCCATTTCTAGGCAACACAGGGAAGACTGTTCACCCTACATGCTGCAGAAAATCAGACATACACACAGGGAATGATGGGCTGCAGCACGGAAGAGTTGATGTTACCTTCAAGTTACAAGACAGACCAAAGCATGGCTGCCCTGTTCTTAAGCAAAAAGGAAGGTGATGCAGAGGAGAAACCAACAGGCTTTTGTGGAAATTGTCAGAATCAAAACAGTCAGTTGTGCTAAAAAAAAAAAAACCAAAAAACCTTAAAAAAACGGATAAATGGATGGTGGGAAGACCACAAGGACAAGGTGCTCATGCAAAAATGCCTGATAGCAAAAAAGTATCACGAAACACTGCAAAAAGCACAGCCTCACACAAAGGCCATTGCAGCCTTCATACACACACACACACACACACACACACACACACACACACCCCTCTGCAAGGGTATTCTCAAGCAAGTCCCCATCCAACCTTGGACTGATGCCATCCCTGTTATTAATCCTTGTAGCCAAGAATAATTATCAAAAACAATTACGTGATCCTCCTCATTTTTCCTTTAAAAGCCTTTGGCTTTTTTTTAACCTTTCTAAATATGCATATAGTTTATTATTACACATGTATTCCCATTGCAATGTTAATTCTCAAAGAAATAACATTTTCTTTAAGAGAGTCTCCCTCTCTATTATTTAGGATAACATAACTGGTGTCAGAAGTGGGATTGGAAGCACAATAATCTTTGGAGAAAGTGTGCGATTCTTGGAACTGGTGTGCAGAAAGCACGTTTGAGTCCTTTGAGCTCTTTTCTTCCACAGCTCACAGTTTCATCCCTGGTGAGGCTTCTCTTAGGCCAAGACCCCATTTTTCGGTAAAAACTCTTTGACTTTGAGATCTGATTTGGGCAAGACCAACTTAAATAAAAGAGCTTAAATTCCTCCTGGGAAAATAAAAGACTTTTTTTTTTTCTGACAAGTCCCTTCTAGTACAAAGTGATCTTGTCTTTCTGATGGGTATTCTTTTCTGGTTTCCATGGAACTTATGTTCTGCCAGTGAGGCGTGTGTCTTTTCTGGTACATTAACTATTGATTCCTTCTGAATACCTGGTTTAATATTTTGATTGATCTGCATGCCTGGCTTAAAATTTTTGTAAACACTTTGATTTTGGTTTATTTTAGTTTGGCTATGCATGTCTATATGTAATTTGGATTCTTTTCCCCCATGCTTGTTTCTGAGCATTTTCTGAGAGCAAAAATAAACATTCTAAATGCTGGCTGTGAAATGACCAATTAAAAACCACTGGGGAGGTTGCCATCATCTAAAACACTGGTCTAAACTCTTGACAATCCCTGACAGGACTTATAGGGTTTACTTTGCTCTCAAGAGAATAAGAAATGAAATGGGATTCTCAAATATTAAGGCATCCCAAGTTTTCTGGGACTCCATCCAGCTACCTGGCTTTTCCTCATGTGCATTTTTAAATCAGTGGCCATCATAGGGATCATTGGAACTCCCCAAGCTCATTTTTCTGGATACCAAATTCAAAAACTGCAACTATAAGGTGAAAATAAAATGCCAGCATATAAAAGCTCCTAATTTTATCTATCTCCTTTATTTTCCTTTTCTTTCTCCTCGCTGATTGCTTTAAATCTGCTCTTTTTCACTACCATTCAGATAATCTACTGTTGTTAATTTCAAAAACACTAAACAGTTTTTCTTAGGGCACTTCAGCCAAGACTTAAAAAAGAGAGAGTGCTTTCTAATTATAACAGCTTCGTGATAACCAACAACCTAACCTTCCACACCGGAGAGTCATCCCTTTTGGAAATGTAAATTTAGGTTTACTGTGCTATAATCACTCAGTGTGATGGAACAGTTAATTAAAAGATTGATAGTTTAGCCGGGTGCAGTGGCTCACACCTGTAATCCCAGCACTTTGGGAGGCCGAGGCGGGTGGATCACGAGGTCAAGAGATCAAGACCATCCTGGTCAACATGGTGAAACCCCGTCTCTACTAAAGATATAAAAAATTAGCTGGGCATGGTGGCTCGTGCCTGTGATCCCAGCTACTTGGGAGGCTGAGGCAGAAGAATTGCCTGAACCCAGGAGGCGGAGGTTGTGGTGAGCCGAGATGGCGCCATTGCACTCCAGCCTGGGTAACAAGAGTGAAACTCCATCTCAATTAAAAAAAAATAGTTTAAAAGAGAAAGAACAGGATAGCATGTTTATAAAAGTTACACTCTCAGATCAAACAGGTCAGAGTCTTGAGATCGGAACAATGATATAAGGTTTCTATATCTGGCATAAAAATTTTGCTTTGTCTTCCACATGTACACCAGCAAAAGCCAAGGAAAAAGCCCTAACACTAGAAATATCTTTTTCTGAATTGTTTCCTGCCCACATCAACTAATCAAGCAAACTGCACCCATAAACAAAAAGATAAATTTGTTGCTAAAATTCAAGGCCACCTGGATAGTGTTTTCCTTGTACAATTTAGCCGGTCATAACTAAAATATAAACATTTAAATATTTAACACCTGAACTCATTTAAGCTAAAAAGTAATAAAAAAAAGCTTTAAAAAGTTGACAGGGTGCAGTAGCTCACATCTGTAATCTTAGCACTTTGGGAGGCTGAGGTGTGCGGATCACCTGAGGTCGGGAGTTAGAGATCAGCCTGAACAACATGGAGAAAGCCTGTCTCTACTAAAAATACAAAATTACCCGAGCATGGTGTCACATGCCTGTAATCCCAGCAATTTTTAATTTCTTATGGCTATCCTTTTCATGCTACACCCGGATAAATTCCTCTGCAAAAGCTGAGACCCAATACAAATTTTTTTGTTGAAAGAAACAGGTCACATGGTTATGATAGGTCTCATCTAATTCTCCATGGCCATTTGATTTATTCAAATGGTTTCCTTTCAGCTTTTTTACCCCCCCGAAGATGGAGTCTTGCTATGTCACCCAGGCTGGAGTGCAGTGGTGCAGTCTCGGCTCACTGCAACCTCTGCCTCCCGTGTTCAAGCAATTCTCCCACCTCAGCCTGTCAATTAGCTGGGATTACAATTAGGTGGGATTACCACCACGCCTGGATAATTTTGAATTTTTAGTAGGGACGAGGTTTCACCATGTTGGCCAGGCTAGTCTCAAACTCCTGACCTCATGATCCACCCACCTCAGCCTCCCAAAGTGCTGGTATTACAGGCGTGAGCCACCACACCTGGCCACCTTTTAGCCTATTTTTATAGCTCAAGACTTTTATACAAACTGGGATTGTCATATTACTGTTTATGTTACTTTGTAATTTTCTTTGAAACTTTGTACCTGTTACTTGTCAAATTTCTGCAAAAGTATGATTCCTATCAAAATGATGTTGTCCCCGCACTTTGAGATAATGGCCAAAAGACAACAGAACAGAAAAAAATTAAACTTAATGGTAGATTTCAGGTAGACTTAGCCTAAATGTCACTTCCTCTAAACCTTAGATGCCTTGTTGCTCTAATGTGGCTAAGAGAGTTTTGACACTGACTTCTAGTCACCAATCATTCCCTTCAGACCAACATCCCAGGACGAGTCCATCACAGCACTGAGGAGCAATCAGATCATAACTGCAGGATGATTCATCAGGACATTTTTTCATCAGCCTTTTTTTTTTTTGGACACTTTCAAAAAAAAAAATTTGTTTTGAGACAGGGTCTCTCTCTGTTGCCCAGGCTGGAGTGCAGTGGTGCAGTCACAGCTCACTGCAGCATTGACCTCCTGGGCTCAGGTGATTCTCCCTCTTCAGCCTCCTGAGTCACTGGGACCACAGGCATGTGACACCATGCTGTTTTTCATTTTTTCGTAGAGAGAGTCTCATCATGTTGCCCAGGCTGATCCTGAACTCCCGGGCTCAGGCAATCCTCCTACTTCAGCCTCCCAAAGTGCAAATGTTCCAGGCCTGAGCCGCTGCACCAAACTTTGAAAAAAGGTTTTAATCAAAAGGGAGAAATATAAAAGTTGTCAGAATCAAAATGGAGTCACTTGTGTTAAGTAAACTCTTAAAAGGTAGAGCTGAGAAAGACTGTAAAGAAAGGGTTCTCACACACAAATGTCTGATAAGAAAAACTATCCCAAAAGACTACAAAAACACAACTTATCCAAAGCCATGGCAATGTTACCAAAAAGAACACTTCTGCTAGGGCATCTGTCCAGCAACTGCTGGTCCAGCCCTGGACTGATACGACCCTTCTTATTGATCCTTGTAGTCAAGAATAATTATCTTAAACCAATTATGTAATCTTCCTCATTATTTATTCCTTTAAAAACTCATCTTTCTTTGCCTCCCTGAATCCTCACATACTTTACTATGACACATGTATCCCCATCACAATGCTGTGTCCCAAGTAAATGATATTTTATTTTAGAGTCTCCCTCTTTGTGTGTTATTCAGACTGATGCCCTTACCTTAAACCTAGGCAGGTTCAAAGAGTTCACCTGAGTAGGTGGGGAGGTTGCACCTAATAATCTTCCTTACAAGTGCAGAGCGCAGGGAGTTTTCAGAGGGAATTTCCATCTGTCCTGTCATTTCGAAGATGAGGAAGATGAGGAAGCTGAAGCCACACTTGACTAATACCAAAAAGAAATCCGACTCCTAGCCTAGGCTTGGGAAAGGGGTTCCAATGACAGGGCCTGCATAGTGCTGGACAGGATCTGGTGACATGGGCAATCTATTGGACCTCAAGGAAACATCCAACCAGTGGCTGTCACCATGGAGGTGGAGGCAAAGCCAGGATGCACCAGGAGCAGAGAAAACATGGTGACGGCTACCCAGACAGCCTGCTGGATGACACTGAGGACCGGGTGGGTCTGAGATGCACATCTGCCTAAAACACATGCGCCATCCATAGTTTATAGCAGGTCAATATATATTTGCCCAGGAAGACAGAGACTTTATCTTCAGCACATGAACATCTAGTGTAAGTAGACCAATTTTTCTTTTTAAGAGACAGGATGGGATCTCACTATGTTGCCCAGAATGGAGTGCAGTGGCTATTCATTGGTGCAACCATATCACACTGCAGCCTCAAACTCCTGGGCTCAAGCGATCCTCCTGCCTCAGCCTCCTGGGTAACTGGGACTGATTGCAGGCGCCCACCACCACACCCAACTATTAGACTTTGTTTTCTCTTGAGCTATAATAAATTAAGAAATGCTACGGAAATGATTGTTACTCTCATAATAAATATATTAAGCTTTTAGAAAGAAATGTTTCATGTATAACTATTAGAAAATTCAGATAAACACTAAATACATACACATGTATGTATATACATACATGTATCAGAAAAAGGAATTAAAATAAAACAAACTACCACTCAGAAATAATCACCATTCGTATTTTGATGCTTATCATTTCACTTTATTCTCTGAGTGTGCATGTGTGTGTGAATATACATTTAAAATTTTTGCTAGCGTTCAAGTATGAACAGGTGTTTGGCTGACAGGATGCTCTTATACTCACTGACTGTTTAATACCTGCTTCTTTCATTCTATAACCAGACATGGTGAACATCTTTGCATTTTAAAACATCTGACCACACCTTTTAAAACATTTCTTATTAAAAAATACAACATGCATAAAACTGAAGTATACAGTTTAATGGAATAATTATAAAATGAACACTCAAGGATACAGCAGCTACCTGGGATAAGATGGAGAACATGGCCTCTGCACAGGGGCTCCCTCCAGGACCACCACCACCACCTATAAGTTCACATGATCTTTCCTCAAAACACATAATATTTGCTCCATCACAAGCATGAACCACAGTTCATTCAATGTAACGTCTCAAATTGATGGACATTTTGAGTGTTTCTGCTTTCTGCTGGAGTGAATATCCTGTAGGTACTTCCACATACCCATTTATATCTTTCAAGGATTTCTTTGGTTAAAGTCATGGAAGGGAAATCTCTGGTTCAAAGGTGTGCATATTTTTAAGGCTTTTAATACGCTGTTGCAAGTTGCCTTTTTACAGGCAGTAGGAGGGTTGCGTCTTACCAGCCCTCCAGCATGGTGGACGTTTGCTCATCTGATAGATGAAAGTTAGTATCTCATTGGCTCAATGCATTTGCATGTCTTTTTTGTTGATGAGTGACACCATTTATGTCATGTAATTATACTTGTCCTCCAAGAATTACCAGTGAGAAATCCTATAATTAAAACATATAATCTCAAGAGCTTGTCCTATCTCTGTGTCCATCCTCAAGTCATAAAAATCCCATCCCACCCCTTCCCTTCCCCACTCCACGTCTGGAGCCATTTATCAGCTCCCAGACTTGAAGCCAAACCTAGCTTCATTGCAAAGTCCTTGGTTGTGCTAATTGGCAGCTACGGGGAACTGGGGTAAGTCACTCCCCTCTTTGAGCCTCACGGTCCTCAGCTGACAAGGCTTAGAAAATGATAGAAAAATGGAAGTGGAATATAATTATGAACTCTAACTTTAATAAACTAATACATGTTGAACATCTATTATATGCCAGGTACTGTGCTAAATACACACTTCCTTTCTGAATTTTGCAACAATATGTGAATCAAATATTATAATCTCCATTTTACACAGGAGGAAACTGAGGCTCAGAGAGCTGAAGTGTCTTGCTTACAGCCTCACAGCTGGGAAGACTAACAGGCCTGGCTGCTTCCCAAGAATCTGCTCTTTCTGGGAGGACCCAGTGCCATCAACATCTCTGGACAGGCATATGGAATGATGATCATTAAATGGTGTCTAGAGCACATCTTATTAGAAAAGTTCTTGGAGAATCCCCTTTTTCCCCTATGGTGGTGCCATTGCTGTTTGTCCCATGTACCCCTCCAGAATGTGGTGAGGACTGTTCCTTGCTGGAAGACCTCCTCCTTGCTGGAAGACCTCCTCATGGCCCACTTTAGTTAAGCTCTGCAAGAATGAGAGGAGGCTCATTCCTCCTTTGGCTCCATTCTTTGTTTTGACCTCCTGTTACCACCAGCTTCCCCACCTTCTCCTGGCTTCTGTGAGTCTCACCTGTCCAGTAGGCCCTCCATGATGAAAACTTAGAATTAACCTGAAGCTCTTTCAGAAGAAAAGAACAAGATGAGGGGCTTGCCACGACTAAAGGCCAACCCTACACAGGGACTTCACCTACATCATCTCATGCAATTAGCAATCCAACTGTAGGAATTATTATATCCCCATTTTGACAGTGGGGAAGCTGAGCTTCAGACAGGTAAAGTTCTGGACCAAGGGTTCATGGCTAATGAGAAGAACTAATACTTACTTAGCATGTAAGTACCAGGGATGGTTATGAACCACTGCATGTAATAATCATAATCTTTACCACATCTCCAAAAGGTAGAGTAGTGTTTTTATCATCCCCACTGTATAAATGGTAATACCAAAGCAGAGAAGAAGTTAAGTAATTTGCCAAAGATGTCCCAGGTAGTAAGTAGAGTTGGAACTGGAACCCAGGCAGTCAGCCAAGTTTGTCTCTAACCACCGTATCTGGATGACCCCAAACCTCCGTGGTTTCTTTTTCCTAAGCAACCAAGTGCTTGGAAAATGCAAAGGTTGATGGGGAAATGCTTGAAATCAACATTCTGCCTGTGTAGTTTGAGGAACCTGACGCCCAGAGAGAGTGTTCCTGGCTCTAGGTCCCTGGTCTTATGATTGCAGATCCAGTCTTACCACAATCCAGCCCACACTGCCTCACCTCAAAGGGAGAAAGGGCATTGCTGCTGATTCACCTCCTCCCTTCCCCCTGGCTGGTGGTGGGCCAGGACTCTTTGAAAGAGTGATCATGTGTTTAATTACTAGGTGAGTAACCGTGGGAGGCTTCCTGGCAGATTATTAATAGAAGCTGAGGAAGGTGTGCGTGTTTAGCAACAGGCCAGCAGTTTGCGATGCCACGCTGGCTTGGTCTCTGGGTTTCTGGAGTCACCTGAATGACTTGACTCATCTCCTGGCTGAGGGCTTGGCTTCTCACTTCTGAGACACCCCATTCCCAAGGCAAATTGCTGTCTTGCCTCTCTCCTTGCACTCATTTACATCCTCTGTTGCCATGCTGCCTGCAGGAACTGAAGCTTCTAGACAAAGAGACCTGGGTTTAATCCTTGCAGACTTTACCTACATTGCCTAACCTGTTGGGACCTCAGTCTCCTCATCTTTGAAATGGGCATGCCAATATCCAACTCGTCATGAGGACTTATGGAGATGATTGCCCAGCAGGCACTCAGGAAGCTGCCACCATTGCGACCAGCATCATTCAGAGGCTGCCACGCTGGAAGCTGCCGGCCACAGGCCCTGACAAAACCGTTCCTTTTCTGCAAATGTCTTTCCCAGGTCTTTCCCCCTTTTCTCCATGTGGTGAGTGACGGGCCTCTGAGGAAGGATAATGTATTGCAATATTAGAGAGTGAGGCTCTTTTTATTTTTTTCAGCAGGGCTCTTGGGAAGAAACCCGGCCATTTGAGCCCACTTGACTTGCAGTTTAGGGTTACTGGGCCCAAGGTAAGACACAGTCATTGCTGGCTTCTGTTTTGATAAAACTTAAGCCATGAAAGATTTGCATCAAGAATCCCAGAAGGGAAGGAGAGAAACTTAAAGGTGGAGAAGGAAGAACACTTTGCTTGCTTGAATTGGGACCAAGGTCCGGGGTTCTGTTAGCAGCGGGGCCCCTTGCTCTTGCCCTGGGTAGGTAGAGGGGATGCTATGTCCTCAACCCACCTCTCTGGCAAACCTGGTGCCCAGGCAGCAGCCCCTGCTCTAAAGAAACTCTGAGATCCCCAAGACTGTCACTCTATAACATAACCCGTGAAACTTTGCCTGACACTGGTGCAGAGGAGCTGGGTGTCCATTAATGACAGAGACTGAATTTCCCACTGAGCCAGCATAATGGGGGCTGCAAGTCCCTATGGATTTTTTAAAAAGTAAGGAAAACAGGTATTTCTTGCACACCTGAACGTGTGACCTCAGATCGCCGCCCACCACCCCGGTGTCGGGATCCCTGCATCACTGCAAGGGCCAGAGCACCAGTGTGTGAAGCTCCCAAGTAGAAAACAGGTCTTCAGAATAAACGTCCACGGTAACAGTGGCTGCATTCCTGTGAAGGAGCAGCCCCCAATGGCTTTACCTGCACCGTCTAATACAACAGACCGTAGCCACCACGGATCTGTGTTTAAATTTGTTCAAAGGAAAAGAAATTTAAAATGAGCCATATTTCAAGTGCTCAGTAACCCAGGTGACCGATGGCTACTGAGACTGGCCAGCGCACAGTTCCGTCATTGTAGACGGTTTATTAGTCTACTGCTTTTTTTGTCTAGACAATTCTATCTAGAGTAAATAACACAGGACAATTCCCCAAAAAGCACTGGGGGAAAACTTCCTTTACTCCTCTGGACAACAGGTGAAGACTATTTCTGGTTTCAGGGACAGTTAGAACGATTTCTAACAGTCAATGTGGAGGAAGAGGTCTACAGTTACGCATGGGGTGGATATACGTTGTGTGGGGGAAGAATGTGTGTGCAGATAGCTTCGACCTGGCAGGCGCGGGAAGTTTGCGGACGTTTTGTTCTTCAAAACACATCTGTAGGCCCCTCCTTTGGAGGCCTTCTAGGCTGGCCTCTCTTGCCAAGTCTCCATTGCCTATGTGTCCCAGCCTCTCAGGAGGACTCTGAAAAAGGTATTTTGGAAGAGCAATGTCACATGTAAGCCCCATTTTCTATTTGCAGGCGTGTCTCTCCTCTGTGGGGGTTAACTCTTTGAGAAACATCTCCTGGTTTCCAGTGTGTCCCAGCATCCAGAGCTTGGCTATGCACAGCAGAGGCTTAATAAGTGTTGATGAGATGAGTGGGCATGCTGGCAGATGGCAGGCTGACTTCGGGTGGCTGCCTTTGACCTCCAGCAAAGCTGGGTTTAAACTTCATCTTCTCCAGACGTCTTTGTGGCTCCAAGCCCCAACTCTGGGCACAACGGGATTCCTAGATTCCGAGATTGCTTTCCTCAGTTCCCAGAATGGTTCTGGTATCACAGGTGGAGGAGCTGAGGAATCCATAACCAGAAAACCGGGAGGGTTGTGAAGGGGAGGGCTCCCGCAGAAACTCAGTAGGCAAAGTGGAAGAGGAAAGCCTCATATGGGACGTTTGGGGTGGACAGGCCCTCTTGTCCAGCGATTCCCCCAGCAGTGGTGGGAAGGAAGTACCAGCTAATACCTCTCTGTGTGGCTCAGAATCTAAAAATTTGTGCAGGGAGGATACAATGGGATATTTCACATGTGTCTTATATCCAAGCAACAGAAATCCCATTGCGGATAGGTGCTGGAGAACCCTTTTATGAAGTTCCCTAGGGCAAGATAGGAGGAGGAGCCAGGCCTCGGAGTCAGTCCCAGGCCTGGAGGGTAGGCCCTGCTCTGGGCAACCCCCCAGGCGGCCAGGTGACATCACATTCACCGGCCTTGCTCAGCCCCCATCAGCTCTGCTGGTGGCATCTGGGGGCTCCTCTGCAGAATGCTGGTGCAGGGCACTGTTCTCCTGGGTGGCCCAGTCCAACAGGTGTCTCCCTGGCTTCTCCGACAGCTTTGACACCTTGCACCTGCTTGCCCGCTTGCTCAGTCACGTCCCGCTCGTCGGCCACGTTCTCCAGGCAGCTGCGTCAGCCTCTCAAGATGCAGGTAAGCCTTTGGCCTGGGGCCAGCGTCTCTGGCCTGGCTTACCTCCTGTGGGAGTGACTGTTAAAATTGCTGCCTCTTCCCCAAAAGAAATCCCTATTTTCACCCTTGGGCACTCGTGTACTTTACCCACTACCAACAGCTTCATCTTTGCCTTTAAGCATTTACAGTTAAGATATCCACTGGTGTTGATTGAAATGCTTGTTTCAGTAAACTTGCAAGGCTGCATTCATTCATCATGCATTTAGTCAGCTCAGGCCTGGTTTGTCCAACAGTGTGACCTGCTAGGAGCACAGTGTCAATTCCACTGAATGCTAGAGGTGGGGGCATAGACAGGAACCTCAGCCTCTGAGGTCTGAGGAGGAGGTGGGCAGGTACTCACCATTATAATCGTAGCTTATGTTTAATGAGAGCAAATCCTGTTCCCTGCCCTGTTCTCAATGCTCTCCGTGTTGAAAGCCTCAGAACAGTCTTCCGAGGGAGATGTGGCTATGCTAGCAGTTTTGTAAAGGAGGAAAGAAAACGCAGAGTTTAGATGAGAAAGTGTCACATCACAGAGCTTGCAGTAGTTTGCTAGGGCTGCCGTAATGCAGAGTGTGGGCTCAAACCACAGAAATGGATTCTCCGCAGGTCGGGAGGCCGGAAGTCCGAGACCAAGATGTCAGCAGGGTTAGTTTCTTCTGAGGCCTGTATTTGGCTTGTGGATGACCGTCTCCTCCGTGTGTCTTCACATGGCCTTCCCTCTGTACTGTGGCCAGGTTTTCTGCTAAGGACACTAGTCACATTGGATTAGATCGCCCTAGTTATCTCATTTTAACCTGAGGACCTGTCTTCCAATAGTCACATCCTGAGGTACTGGGGGTTAGGATATCATCCTATGAATTTGTGGGACACAATTTCACCCGTACTGTAAGCTAGTAGGTGACACAGCCAGGATTTAAATTCAGGCTGACAGGCTCTGAATCCACGTGCTGCCTCTCAGAGAGACTTCCCATCCTGGATAAAAGGGCTGCGGGGATTCTCTTCCCTAGGATGGGAGAATTTCCCAGAGTCAGGGTAGTGTGAGTAGGAGTAGGTAGGTAGAGTGAGTGGGAGACTGTTGACGCCCTCCAACCTCCCTTGACAGCCCTCCAAGCCCTGGGCACCCCACACTCCCTGGATGTCCCAAAGCCCCAAATGCATTCTCCTTACATGACCAGGGAATTTCCTTCTTCTTCAGAAGAGACAGGGAGACCTATAAAGAAAAGACTCCCTTCTCTGCCAGGCACCTCTCTGGGCACTTCCCCAGGGGACCCACCCATTTTAAATAATAATGCTGGGAGTTAGTGATTGTTATCCCCGGGGAGGAAATGGAACCAAGTTCTTTATCATCCTACCTTTTTCCTAAATCTCAGAGACATCTCATCAGGGAATATTCTAGCTAGAAGATCCTTATCAGGATCCAACAGTTCCGTAGATGAAAAAACCAATGCCCAGAGAAGGATGTGGTTTATTGGAGTCACAAACCGGATTAAAGTCAGAGGCATGACTTTAACTGGATGACGATGAACTGTAAGAATATGGCAGCAGAGACTGTGTCTGCCTTAGTTAGCCTGAGTCCCCAGGATGGAGAATCAGATGACCACAGAGGAAACCCTTTCTACATAATAGTTTTAAGAATTAATAAATAACTTACTCATCATTGAATACATTAATTCCCAGCCCAAGCCCTTGTTTTGGCCTTAAATAAAGAAATAATGAGGTGTGTTCAGTCTCCTCTTCATCTTTCTTAACAGAGCACCAAATTTTAACAGATAACTAGCCCAAATAAATATTTCCATTTCCCTTGCATGTGACTATGTTTTGGCCAATGCAATCTAATTAGAAGTCGTTGAAACCTTCTAGAAAATATGCTTAAAGAAAAGGCATGTACAAGTTAATTTGTTTCTTTATGCTGGTAAGAGTGAAATGCAATGACTGGAGCTCCAGCAGTTACCACGGACCATGAGGTGACCTTAGGCATGAAACCAGTGCAGCACAGAACAACAGAGAAGGAAGCTGATATCGACACCCTGGGGCACCATACCAGCCCAGACAGCTCCTCAGAATGTCTTGGACACAACAAAGAAGTAAACGTCTGTGCTGCTTAAACTGCTGTTATTTGTTTTTTTGTTCTGTTACTGTTAATTAGACATAATCTAATGAATGCAAGTCTCTAATGAAGGTGTCCTTTAGAGGCCACATAGATTGGTCAAGAGCCCAGCACGTAAATCCGGATGCACTTGCTAAGGGTATGACCTTATACAAGCGACTTCACCATCTGGAATCTCAATTTACTCATCTGTATAGTGGGGTTAGTAACAGCATTTATCCTCCTCCTCGGTGCTCCCTACGGAGGTGGCAGCCATCTCTTCCTCAGCATCATGGCCACCCTCAGATCCCTTGTGAAACCCAAGATCATCAAAAGGAGAACTAAGCAGTTCATCCGGCACCAGTCAGAATGATACGTCAAAATTAAGTGTAACTGGCAGGGACCCAGAAGTACTGACAACAGGGTGAGTAGAAGGTTCAAAGGCCAGATCTTGATGCCTAGCACTGGTTATGGGAGCAAAAAAAAAAAAAACAAAGCACATGTCTCCCAGTGGCTTCCGGAAGTTCCTGCTCCATGTTAAGGAGCTGGAAGTGCTGCTGATTTGCAAAACATCTTACTGTGCTGAGATGGCTCACAATGTTTCCTCCAAGAACTGCAAAGCCATCATGGGAAGATTCTCCCAGCTGGCCATCAGAGTCACCAACTCCAATGCCAGGCTGTGCAGCAAAGAAAATGTTTAGATAGCTCATGTGTACGTTTTGTATTTAAATAAAGCTGTAAAAACTGCCCCAAAGAAATAATAACAGCATTTATCCCACGAGTTTGGTATAATCCATGGTGTGGATAAAGGGAGATACATCACATAAAGTACAAGCACATGGCCTGCTGGGAGGCCCAGGCAGTGGCACGTTCAAGAGAGATCCTGTCTTTAGCACCCAGGCCCCAGCATAGGACTGGGGTGGGATCAGTTTTTGTCAGATGATGATGATGGTGGGGATGCTTTACTTACTGTCACAAGTGGCTGTGAGTCAGCTTGGCTTGACAGAGAGGCAGCCCAGGAGTCCTGGCTGAACCTTCATCAATGAAGCAGAGGGCTGCCAGGCAGAAAAAGGCACAGTGGGAACTTCCCTGATGATCTAGTCTTTACCAGCTTGGAGGGTTTTGTGGAAAGGTGGGTGGTTCCATAGGGATGCGGGCTGACCATTCCACCGTGTGGCAGAAATAAGAACCAAACAAAACAAGCTTTGATTGTGAAACCGTGTCCACCCAAATTAAAGAGTTCTACCACTCTATGCCCCCAACTATGTTCCAGCACTTCAAGTTAAGGAATAAACAGAAATCAGATCCGGACACGTTTCGTTTGTGAGGTTTGTTCTGCCTCATAACTGTTGTTTAAACAGGCAAGAAATTTACTCAGTCAGCTTACTAGCTCTGTGACCTTGGGAAGAAGCCATTTAAACTCTCTGAGCCTTAATTTTACCACTGTGCAATGGGGGTGGTAGCATGTACCTCAAAAGACGGGTAAAAGAAGGGATTAAACAGGTCGTCTAGCAAACAGTCAGTACTTAATAAACATCTCCATCCCTTCCCCAGAGCCCCCACATCAGAGCCTAGAGAACCAGTGCCAAGTGAACTAGATACACAGAATTTATTTCAAGAGTATAAATGCAGGCTGGGTACAGTGGTTCATACATGCAATCCTGCAGTCCCAGCACTTGGAGAAGCCAAGGCAGGAGGATAAGTTGATTCCAGGAGTTTGAGACCAGCCTGTGGGACCTCATCGCTACAAAAAATACAGAAATTAGCTGGATGTAGTAGCACATGCCCGTAGTCGCAGCTACTCGGGACGCTGAGGAGGAAGGTGGCTTTGCCCAAGAATTTGAGGCTGCAATGAGCTGTGATTGTGCCACTGCACTCCAGCCTAGGTGACAGAGCAAGATCCTGTCACCAAAATAAAGAAATGAAATAAAAAGTGCAAATGCAGGAGAACATTTATGGGTCCTACAGAATCTTCTGACGAAAGGTGAGCCAGGCAGGGGTCGAGTTCCTACCAGGTGAGAGTCCCTCCAGGTTCAGCGGGACCTTGCGGGAAAGCTCTGACCGTGACCTGGTCCACCTCACACCAAAGACAAACGTTTTGATGTTAATTAAATAATGCAAAAGTGGTCATCCATTTAATGGTCTTTAAAATTAAATATTGAAAGTATTTTCTACTGCCATTTTTGATAGAATCTGAGAAATCAGAGGAAGCAAGATTGTGATGGAGCTTTAAATATCTATCTAGAATTGCTAAGTGGATTTCACCTCTCCTGCATGACGGCCAATGGACAATGGCTCTCTGGAGCATGCCATTGAGAAGAATTCTCCATGTGGTAGGGTAGACCAGTGATGTCTAGGGTAGAATAGCAATGTCTACCATAAGCACAGAGTAGAAATGTGACAGGTACACATGGTTAGGGTATTTGCCATTCCTGAATTAGTCCTTTTGTCCCATATGGCTCAACCTAGACTATATGAACATAACCAGTTATCTAATGAGGCTAGATAATAGCTAGGTAGTTGCTCAGAGATCTCTCCTTGGTGGAAGTCTCCCCTAGGCAGAGCCGAAAGTGAAAGATATATTAACACATGGATCCCACATGGTTACCCTGAACTAAGCACAAAATGCCAAGCACTTTACATGCATTATTTCTAATCCTCCCAAGAATTATCTAAGTCGGGCACAAGTGTACCCATTCCATAGATTAGGAAACTGAGTTCTCACGAGCTTCAGTGATTTGCCTGGAGTTACCCTTAACTGTTGAGCATCAGAGCTGGAAGCTGCTCCCTTATCTAACACAGAAACCCACACTGTCTTTCCCTGAGTTATACTGTGTTCCCAGGAAGGAAAGGGAGTGGACCGTCTGACTAGGTGATGGCTGACGGAAGCTCTCTTGTTCCTCTACTGCGCTGGGTTGTCTGGACAGTCTCCTCGGGTCTCTATTTGGCTTTGACTCTGGGACACAACCTTGACTTTTGCCACAGACAGCTAGGTGTGTCCTCCAGTTGGGCAAGGTTGGTAAAGCCTGAGTTTTGCCCCAGACAGGTGAGCTCAGGCCAGAAGCACGTTCTTCATGGACTCACCTTGAGAAAGCCACTTCTCTGCAGGCAGAGGCAGGGCTGGGTGCTGACTCAGGGCTGCCTGCATGATCTGGGGTTGCTGACTCAGGGCTGGCTGCACTGTCTGGAGTTGCTTATTCTTGCAGAGCTGTGAGTGTCAGCCAGCCCTTCCCCTGTGAGCAGAGACTCTGAGGGGTCACTCAGCCTCCTCCTTGGAGTGCAGGAGCCATTCCTTCCCTCTGCACGCCTCCGTCTCCACAGTGACTTCGAGCTAACTTTGCAAAGCTTTCAATGTTTATCAAGTAACTTTGAGTAGGAAATACATTTCAGTAGCTTACAAAATAAGCAGTATCAAAAGGGGCACAGGAAAAGTTCTTATTCCTATTTTTGCCCTATCCACTGAGTTCCCCGCCCCCCCGTAATAACCACCTTTATTACCTTCCTGAGATTCCCACAGAAAACAAACAGGTATGAAGGCATATACTTATCACCACCCACTTCCGTCAAACAAAGTAGCATACTGTAAATACCTCTTGCATCCCATGTCAAGTACCAATATATCCCAAATCTCCTATAATATATACAAATATTTTTATTTTTTGCATCTACATATATTCCATTGAATGGATATACTAGGATTATTTAATTAGTCTCTTCTTGATGGATGTTTTGTGTGTTTCCAACTTTTTACTACAAGCAATGCTGCAATAATTTGTCACTTAGTAACTGGACAAGTTTATCAGTTGGATAAATTCCCAGAAATGAGATTGATGGCTCAAAGGGTATGTATGCTTTTATGGCTTTGCTAGCATTCCAAAATTGCCCTCCATACAGTTTGTGCCAATTTGCACCCTCACCAGCCATTTACCAGTTTCCACTCAACCTCGCAAACAGAGTGTATTGTCAGTGTTTAACATTTTTACCAATCTGATAGATGAAAAATGGTATCTCAGTATTGTTCTAATTTGATTATCTCTTATGCGTGTCCTTCTGTATTTTAAAAACCATTTATGTTTTTTACAGTGAACTTTCTATTCATATCTTCTGCCTTTTTTCTTTTTAGTTATTACTCTTTTTATTATATCTGACGGCTCTTTACATATTATGAAGATTAAAAGCTTCAGCTCTAATATGACTTGCAAATATTTTGTCTTGTTTGATTTTGTCTTTTGATTTTGCTAATGGTTTTATTTTGTTAGCTAGAAATTTTTAAAACTTGTATATAGTAAAATGTATTAATTCTTTTATGAATATTGGATTCTGAACCATTAAATAAACCTTCATACTCCACATTTTGTTCTAATAGTTTTATAGTTTGAAATTTTGTATTTAACTACGTTATTTATTCGGATTTTATTCCAGTGTATTTAACTACTTTATCTATTTGGAGTTTATTCTAGTGTATGAAGTGAGTTATGTTTAGACAGATATTCAGTTGACCTACTATCCTTTATTAAACACCTTTTCTCTGCTGACTTATCACTTTTATCTTATTTTGTTCTATAATACAGCATGTATCTTATTGTATCAATGAACTTTTTCTCCTGTTCCACTGGACTATTTATGTAACAGTGCAACACTAATTTAATTAATGGTTAATTAAATTCGTCAATTATTGGACTCCATGACATATTTTAATATTTGATATGACTGGACCTCTGGTAATTGTTCTTTTTGTTTAGATTTGTCCTTGTTTTCAGTATGAACTTTAGAATCATCTAGTCTTCTTTTTTTTTGTTTTTAAGACAGGGTCTCACTCTATCACCCAGGATGGAGTGAAATATTGCAATCTTAGCTCACTGTAACCTCCACCTCCCAGGTCCAAGCAATTCTTCTGCCTCAGTCTCTGGGGATTATAAGAGCCTGCAACCACACCTGGCTAATTTTTTGATTCCTGTAGAGAAATGCTTTTAGTAGAAACTGGGTTTTGCCATGTTGGACAGGCTGGTCTCAAACTCCTGACCTCAGGTGATCCACTCACCTTGGCCTCCCAGAGTGCTGGGATTACAGGCGTGAGCCATGGCACCCAGCCCATCTAGTTTATTTCTAAAACCAAAACCAAAACTTAATAATTTTGTTAAGATTACACTAAATTGGCCGGGTGTGGTGGCTCACGCCTGTAATCCCAGCACTTTGGGAGGCCGAGGTGGGTGGATCACGAGGTCAAGAGATCGAGACCATCCTGGTCAAGATGGTGAAACCCCATCTCTACTAAAAATACAAAAAATTAGCTGGGCATGGTGGCGCGTGCCTGTAGTCCCAGCTACTCAGGAGGCTGAGGCAGGAGAATTGCCTGAACCCAGGAGGCGGAGGTTGTGGTGAGCCGAGATAGCGCCATTGCACTCCAGCCTGGGTAACAAAAGCGAAACTCCATCTCAAAAAAAAAAAGATTACACTAAATTTAGAAACCAACCTGGAGAGATTTGGCATTGTTACACAATTGAATTTCCCTAACCAAGAACAGATTACATCAATCCCTTTGTTCAAGTATACCTTTGTGTTTTATATAATTAATGTAATAAATTATATTAATAGATTTTATAATATTGAACAAATTATTGAATTCTCGCATAAATTCAATCAGATCATAACGTTTAGTTCTCTTAGTGTCATGCTAGATTTTATTTGTTGATATATTATTTAAAATTTTTGCTTTAACATCTATTAGGGAGACATTGCTTTTTTCTTTTTTTGTGAAATCCTTCTCAAGATTTGGTGTTGATGTGTTTTTCACTTCATGAAAGAATTATCAAATTTCCCTTTTCTCTATCTACTGAAATATTAGAAATCACCTTGGAATGATTTACCTTTTAAGGATTTGGTAGGTGTCCTCTGCGAAAACATCTTTTTCTTTTTGCTGAGAAGTGGGAAAGAAGAGATGGTTAACTTTCTGGCAACTTTCTATATTTATTCTCTGGTGATTATAAAGTTTGAATTTTCATTATTTTCTGGGGTCAATTTTCATAATTTTTTTTCTAGAAAGGTTTTTATTTCACCGGATTTCCAAACATTTTTTTTCAAGTTTATTTGTATTATGAAAAATTTTAGGCATATATAAAGTTAGGAAAAAATAGTATACTGAGCTCCAGGCACTCAGGCCCCAGCAACTATAAGTTCAAGGTCACTCCTTATTGCATCTGGAATCCCACCCTACTTCCTCCCACCCTCCTGAGTCTGGAGTATTTTGAAGCAATCCTGGGATATTGTATTCTTTCGCTTGGAGAACTTTCAGGCTGTGTCACTAAATCGTAAGTATTATTTTTTAAACAGGAAATAATTCAGTTATTTGGTAAAATAAGGGTCTAAATAAGCTCTAGGCAATTACACCTGCTGGATATGTGTCTTAAATCTCTTCATTTATAGATTTTTCTATCAATATCACCTCCTCCTCTCCCAGATATTTTTCCTCAAACTTTATTTGTTAAATAAACAAGGTCATCTTCCTGATAGACTTTTTTTTTTTTTTTTTTTGAGATGGAGTTTCACTCTGTCACTCAGACTGGAGTACAGTGGCATGATCTTGGCTCACTGCAGCCTCCACCTCCCTGGTTCAAATGATTCTTTTGCCTCAGCCTCCTGAGTAGCAAGGACTACAGGTGCATGCTGCAACGCCTGGATAATTTTTGTATTTTTAGTAGAGGTGGGGTTTCACCATGTGGGCCAGACTGGTCTTGAACTCCTGACCTCAAGTGATCCACCTACCTTGGCCTCCCAAAGTGCTGGGATTACGGGCATGAGCCACAACACCCGACCTTCCTGGTAGACTTTATATAGTCCGAAATGTACTGATTTTCTCTCTAGGTATCATTTAGCATGTTCTTATTTCCCCTCTATTGGTGCAACTGGAGGCTAGATCAAATTCAGGTTCTTTTTTTTTTTTTTAATTGGCTAAGAGTATGTTATAAGTGGTAGTGTGTCAAATTTATTTGAAAGTTGAGCAATGTGGTCTCTTGATTTTTTAAGTTTTCTTTCTTTTTGCGATTATTTCCTACTTCTAATTTCCTATTTATTGAATCTTTTTTTCCCATTTTTTTCTTAAGCAGGTTGGATTACAGTTTATCTATTTTATCTTATTGTTTTTCAAATCAATCCATATTAGTTTCACTTATTAGTTTGCCTTCTGCTTTTATCCTTAAAGTTACTTCTCTCTAATCATATATTTCAATGTTCTTTTTCTAACTTTTGTGTCTAATGCATACTTTATTATTTTATTTTATTTTTTTGAGACGGAGTTTCGCTCTTGTTACCCAGTCTGGAGTACAATGGCGCGATCTCGGCTCACCGCAACCTCCGCCTCCTGGGTTCAGGCAATTCTCCTGCCTCAGTCTCCTGAGTAGCTGGGGCTACAGACACGCGTCACCATGCCCAGCTAATTTTTTTGTATTTTTAGTAGAGATGGGGTTTCACGATGTTGACCAGGATGGTCTCGATCTCTTGACCTCGTGATCCACCCACCTCAGCCTCCCAAAGTGCTGGGATTATAGGCGTGAGCCACTGCGCCCGGCCGCATACGTTATTTTATTTAATTTTACAGAATTATTTGTCTATGAATCTTCCTCTGAGCAATATTTATCTCTGTTCATCTGTTTGGCTGCATTATTCCTTAGACATTTTGCAGTTTGGGTTTGCATTTCCTCTTTGACCAAAGAGTTATTTAGAAGAGAACTTTTTAGAGTTTCCAAGTAAAAGAAGCTATAGTTTTAATATTAATTTCTAGTCTTAATGCATTATCGTCAGAAAATGGTTTGTATTATTCTGACATTTTGGAATTTATTAAGGTTTCATTTGTGGCCCAGTATGTTCAGTTGTATATGTTTTAAAAACATCTAAAAAGGCAGGCTGAGACAGGAGAATTGCTTGAACCCGGAGGTAGAGGTTGCAGTGAGCCAAGATCGCACCACTGCACTGCAGCCTGGGCAAAAAGAGCGAAACTCTGTTTCAAAGAAACAGAACAAACAAACAAAAAAATTGCTAAAAACTAAAAAAGAAATATATTCTGTTTTTAGGGCACAGCATTTGAAACATATGCCAAGTGTAGTTTCTACATTATATTTTAAATTCGCTATTTGAATTTTTGGCTCTGTCAGTGATTTAAATAAAAATGAATTAAATTCTCTTAATAACCAGCATGCTTTTGTTTCCTCCTCCTTTTGGCCCCTATCATTTGTACTTTAATGGCTGTTGCTACTATCATATTTAGTTATCAATACTGGTAACTTTAACTTGTATCATGAATTATGCCCTGTAGTATTACAATTTTGTCTTATTGAATGCTTTTTTGGCAAGAATTCCACTTTGTCTGATATTCAGATCGTGACCGCTGCTTTCTCTTGTTTACTTTTGCTTGCAAATGTTGTGCATCTTCGTATTTTCAACTTGCATGAAACAATTTCAGACATGTCTAAATGTGATACATTATACATTGAGTTTTTCTCTGTAGTTTAATTTGGAAACTTTTTTCTTTAATAGGCAAACTAAACTCATTTATAGTGACTGATGTGACAACATTTAGTCTTTTTTAATATGATTTTATGTATTGTTTTCTATTTTAATCATTTAAAAATTGAACATGTGGTCTGTGTATGTGTGTGTGTGTGTGTGTGATTCTTATAAAATTTGGAAAGTTAATATTTTTATTATAAGACCCATCTGCATAATTATACCTTGGTCTATTTCTTTTTATATTATTATTATACTTTAAGTTCTAGGGTGCATGTGCAGATCCTCCAGGATTGTTACAGAGGCACACACATGCTGTGGTGGTTGCTGCATCCATCCCCCCATCCTTGGTCTATTTCTTTAGTTTCTTTTTGTTCACTCCCATAAGTAATAATAAAATTCACATTCCCCCATCAGATTTCAGTTAAGATGATTATTTTTCATAGCAGTACCTTTTACTTATTAAATGTGCTTAGACCTCTACCATTTGATATGTCAACTGTAAACAATGATTCTTAGACTTCCACTTATTGCAGCTGAAGACATCAGCAAAATTACCATACTTCCCACCCATTTTTTGTTAGTTGTGTTTGCATTCAGCTCTGTCACCTAAACTCCATTTTTGTTTTAGCCTCAATTTGCCAGTTAAATATATTCCATGCTCCCAATCAATCTTTTGTCAAAGTCCTCCATGACATTTTGGTGAGCAGAAATGATGGTCATCTTTCAGTACTTCCTTCCTATACAAAGGACTCGTGAGAAGATTTCCTGAGTTCTTGCACATTTACACCTGTTTGACTTTAAGACAAACCTTGCTGGGTATAAATCCTTGTCTCACACATTCTTTTCTTGAAGGTATTATGGTGTCGTGTTGTTCAATTTTATATTCTGGTATTGAATCTTCTGGTACTGATTTGCTGTGGCCTGTAGGAAATCAGCCTGATTTTTAACCCCTCTTTATATGTGACTTGAGCTTTTTGCCTGGCTGGTCAAATAATTATTTCTTTGCCTTTAGTTTTTCAATAACTTTATAGGCATATATCATCAGTATTTACAACTTTGGGCCGGTTTTCTGTGATATAGAGTACCCTTTGAATATATAGATTCAAGTCTTCTTTTATTTGAGGAAAATAAATAAGTTGGTCTCAATATTCACAAATTGCATTTAATAGTTTCTACCAAATAGGGTGGCTGTGAAGATTCCTGAGCTAATGCATGGGAACCACATGTTTCAGTGTCTAATTTCATCTTGAGAAATAAAATTATTATCATTATTATTAGTAGTATTTAAAAACTATTGAATGAGTACCTTCTCTTGGTTAAGCACAAAGTAATGCCAAAAATAGGTAAGTCACACCCATTATCCTTAAATACTGATGTGTGGTCCTGATGTGTTGTGTGCTTTCACCGTGCAAACACATAATGCCACAGATCCCCAAGGAAGGATGCAGGAACTAAGAGGATCAAAGACATTTTCATGGAAGTAGAGACTTTAATTAAGTTGAAGGTTGAATGTTATTAAATTTTATATGGGAGTGAGATGATGAAATCAAGTGAAAAGTAGGCAGGGGCATTTTGGGCAAGAAGAACTGCATGAACCAAGGCTTGGAGGTGTGAGAGACCACGGCAAGTTTGAGAAGTGCATGTGGCTATGGGAAGGAAGAGTGATGGGTGGAAAGGTGAGAGGAGCAGGTGGAGGGACGCTGTGTCTTGCAAAGTCCTGGGAGCCAGGGAGGAGCTGGGCTTCATGAAACAGGACGTGAGGGGCTTCTGCAAGACCATAAACAGAATGTCCTGGGTACATGCTGGCTTAGCATTGCTCACTCTGGCTACAGGAGGGGCAATGGATTGTGGAGAGTGGCAAGACCTGGAAGGATAGGGAGGGGACAGTTTCACTCATGTAGGTGAGATGTGCTGTTATTCTGGCCTTCAGCTGCATCTGTGTTAGTTAGTTCTCACATTGCTAAAAATATCTGAGACTGGACAATTTATAGAGAAAAGAAGTTTAGTTTGCTCATAGTTCTGCATGCTGTTCAGGAAGCATAGTGACTCCTGCTTCTGGGGAGGCCTCAGGAAACTTAACAAGCATGGTGGAAGGGGAAGGGGAAATAGTCATATCTTCCATGGCCATAGCAGAAGCAAGAGAGAGAGGGGAGGTGCCACACACGTTTAAATCACCTCTCAATATCCTCGATACATATTTTGCACATGAAATGAATGAATACACAAAGAATTCTGCCACAGTTTAAAAACAAAGAAACAAACTGGCAGAGCAGAGCTACAGTCACAGTCCTCTGTGACTTGTGGCTGAGTCTTCAAAGACAGAGGCAGAGGCGGGGGAGGTGGCCCACTGACCACAGAGGCCCTGCTGGGAGAGCACACACTTACAGCAGGTCTAGATGAAAGGCCAAGCTCCTGAGCTCAGAGCCCTGGAGGGAGCTGAGAAGAAACTGTGAGAGGGAAGATGCACGTAGCTTCAGATACCTCAGAAAGTGCTGTCTGCTTGACCTTCTTAGTGTGGAAGAATTTGAGGCTCCGCTCCTGCTTGGTGGAAACTAAAACAGCACTTCCAGGTAAGTAACTCCATCTCCTTGCTGCTTAGGAAAATACCCAGGTTTGCAGAGGGACAAGACCTGCCCAAGACACACAGTAAGGAGAGGGAGGGACCAGGACTGCAGAGAAAGTTTAAAATCACATGTAATTGTCAGGTCATTCCTACTGGCCTTTTCATTCACACCCGTTACTAAAATTGCAGCGTTGTGTTTTGAAACAGCCCCTTGAATGATGCATCCTTCAGTCTATGTGGCTCCAAGCTGTCTCTGAGTCCATGCAGGTTGCTCCAGTGCTGGCTATCAGGAAGCATTCTCCTCTGGTCAACCGTCAAGAAGAACTCATTCATTCAAAAGTAACTTCCTGAGCATCCCTCCTGCCTGAAGGATGGGGACACGAAGGAATAAGGTGCTGTCCATGACCTAGAGTTCATAGTCCGGCAACAGAGGCAAACATGGGGGACAGCCTCATCCTGATGGCAATAGGTGGAAAGACGTTTGTGCTGTTTTTAACAACCACAGAAATCTTTACGGAGTTAGGGAAACTGAGGCAGTTGGTTTAAAGAAGCTTGCCTGGAATGCTCAAGTCAAAATGAGAAAGCTGAGAAAACACAGTGTAGCCTCTTAGGTGACTTGAGACACTCTCATAAAGCTGCCCATATGGTTTTCCCTTCTCCTCCAAAAACCCAGGTAGAATTGGGCTTCCCAGCCCCCTGAAGCCATGTTGCATGACCAGGCATGGCCAATGGGCCAATGAGGTGTGAGCATAAGTGGCTGGCACCTGCAGTTGGCACCTCCAGTGTCTGCTCCGCAGGCCCCCTTTTTCCTGTGGCAATGCTGAGCAGTAATGCTCCTGATGGTGGTGCCCCCACCAGCTTGCGCCGTAAAGGTAGGACAAGTGTGTGAACCCTCCCCTGCTCCATGACAGCTACATAGGGAAAGTGAGAAATAAACCTTTGTTGGTTAAAGTCACCGAGATTTGGGTTTTTCTTGAAGCACAATCTGATGTTTCCTTATTGATACCATCCAACCCCAAATGACTTTACTCACAAAGTCCACAATTTGACCCTTAGAAATTTATTTTTCCAGGGTAAAGATTGATACATTTTATTATATTAGTCAGGTGTAGCTAGTTTATGCAACAACAAAAAATCCCTAACTTAAAATTGATTTATTTCATGCTCAGACCAGAGTCACATTTGAATCAGGTGGCTCTACTCCATATTGTACCTGTACCAGGCTATGTATCAGGACACATAGCCTGCAAGGCATATTGACTCATAACTGACAAAAGCTGCTCTGCTCATAGTCATTGGCCAGAAATAAACACACAGCCCCAAACTAACTGAAAGGATCTGGGATGGTCAGTGTTATACATCAGCTTGAATGGGCCACGAGATGCCCAAATTAAACATTCTCTTGGGTTGTGTCAGTGAATGTGTTTTAGGATGAGGTTAGCATTTGAATCAGCAGACCCAGTGAGGTAGATGGCCCTCCCAATGTGGGTGGGCAGCATCCAGTCCATCGAAGGCCTGTTAGAGCAAGGCAGAGGAATGGAGAGTGTTCCCCCATTTTTACAGCATTACTGCTTGAGCTGTAACATCACATCTCACCTTCCCCTGCCCTCACAATGGGATTGACATCATTGGCTCCCCTGGTTCCAGGCCTTTGGACTGGGATGGGATTATACCATGGGATCCACTGAGTCTCCAGCTTGCACATGATAAATCATGGAACTTCTCACTCTTCATAATCACATGAGCCAATTCCTCACAATAAAGCTCTCTCCTCTCTCTCTCCATATATATGTGTATATATTAGGTCCCTCTGCTGTGGACCTAGAACATGATCAATTTCAACACTGCCCCTGCAGACAGCAGGTAGGAAGTATTCTTGGGTATTCGTCATGCTTAACTAAATGACTTTTACCTTTGTAACCTCAAGGAAGTCCTATTACCTCTCCAAGTCTATGTTTTTATATCTGTAGAATGAGAATAATACTGTAATCAATCTGATAGGATTCTTGTGAGGGATCAACAAATTAATATATAGGAAGCATTTAGAAGTCCCTGACACAAATTGTGCAAGTGCTAGCTACTATTTTTATTGTTGTTATTTGCCATTATCTACCTGTCTCCTACCAAATCCTGTGTCAACCAGTCTGCTGCTGTGAGTTACATGGGTGTGCCACCCTACCCTGCATCCGTCATTTGTTTAATGTACAGAAATTACTTCATATCCCACCCTACTTAAAAATTTGCTGCTGAAGTCAAGCCAAAGATATGAAAGAAAAAATGTGCCAGTGGACATTCACGCAAGTAAACCAGTCGTTTATGATGACCTGAGCTCAGAACCCAGCTACATGTTACACAGACACTCAGAGGGGCTTCTGTGCACACTGTTAATATTTCCTAAATGTTCTAGGAAGCAACTACAGTGTGAAGTGAGAGAAGCCTGTGCTTTGTTTGGCCTGGAGTTCTTTCAAGAGTTGCTTGCCGTTTGGGAAAATTACAACACTGACAGCAATTCTAATCACAGTCTGAATCACCAGCAAAACACACTCAAGTTGGTCTGTGTTTATGACTGAGCATTTACAGTGGTTTCTTATTTATAGGTGTTGGTAATCTGTTTCATCACGTCGTCCAGTATGGTCATGCCCAAGCACTTGCATATTTAGAAATATACAGCAAATCATTTTCCTTTATTTCTCCTTTATATATAAAACTGCATTATATCTATTGTCTTAAAATTATGTATGTAAGGAGATCATATGATCTATAATTTGGATTTCAGATGGTAAAGAATATCTAGTTTACAAAGGGAAATGGAGTCCTGAGTTTTCATTCTTTTCTAGGAAATGAATGGGTCAGAAAGAAGAAGCTTGTGCAGAGTGTGGTGAAATTCCAGGTACGTAAGCAGCGCTTAGAGAAGTTACCCTATGCTCCTCTATCATTCTTCCCTGGCCTTCTGCACGCTATTTTCTTCCAGCTTCTAAGACATTGGCAGTATCCATGCATCTTTGCCTTTTAAATTATCTAGAAATAATTACGTTTCTTGGTTCTTGTACCCCAGTGAGTTTGGGTTTTTTTGTTTTTTTTAGAAGAAACAGCACTGGGTTAGGAGATGGAGGACCTCAGTTTGAGTCTTCTGCTGGTGACACTGAGACACTGCACTTGTCTGGGTCTCTGCTTCTTCATCTGCAAAAGTGAGAGTAATCATCTCATTTCTGAGCAAGGAGTGTTTTGAGCTCTGTAGGGGCTGCAGGAATACAAGGTAGCAGGCCCAGGAGGGTGGAGATCACAGCCCCTGAAGAGAATAAATCACGCCTGCTGGAGAGCAAGGCATGCTGGGAGGAGCTTAGGCTGGCTCTGCTCCTCAGAAGGCCTTGGGACCCACGTCTGCTCTCTGAGCCTCAGTTTCTCCATCTGCAAAGCAGGCACGGGGCAGAACTAACTAGATGGACTCTCAGGTTCTTTTGCCCAACAGAAGCTCTGTAAAATTAATTTAAAGGTAGATTTGTCCATGGAAAGGAGAAATCTATTTATTCAGAAGAGATAGTTTCTGTGATGGTTTAATTTTGTGTCAACTTGACAGGCCCAAGGGGTTAATGCCCTGATTCACCATTTTTTTTCCGGGTGTCTGTGCAGGTGTTTCTGGATCAGACTAATATTCAAATTGGGGGACTTAGTAAAGCAGATGGCTCTTCCCAATGTAGGTGAAAACCACACAATCCATCGAGGGCCTGAACAGAGCAAAAAGGCAGAGGAAGGAGGGAGAGAGTCAACCCTCTTGCTTCCTGCATGCCTGGCGGAGCTGGGGGCATCCCACCTTCTCTTGCCCTTGTGCTGGGACTTACAGCATCAAATTGCCTTTTTCTCAGGCTTTTGGACTCAGGCTGGAATTACACCACTGGCTTTCCTGGGTCTCTAGCTGGTGGATGGAATATGGTGAGAATTCTCAGCCTCCACAACCACATGGGTCAATTCCTCACAATCTTTTCATTAATTTATATCTATATTTACATATGTCTATATGCCTTTCCTATTGGTTCTGTTTTTTTGGAGAGCCATAATGCATTCTATTCTAATGATGGAAGGAAGCTAAGCCCCAATTGTTCCGCAGGTCTGGGATTCACGTTGGAAGAAATAGTTTCTCAGTGGAAGGTGATAGTGGTCATTTCACATGCTGTGGGAGCTCCCAGGCAAGGGACATTGTGTCTGAAACACAGGCAAAGGGCTGTCACTCATAGCCTGGGTTATCGCCAGGGACATGCATTCTCTCATTTGATGCACACCTTCTCCAGCCAGGCACCGTGTTGGGTGCACCACTGAGGCTGCCCTAGGTCAATGGAGGAAGTGGGTACAGACAAAAGCTGAGCCAAGGCTCTGTGATGACTGTGATGACTGAGGTAGCTCAGGCAACTATGGAAGAGAGTAGAGGGCAGGTTCGCCTAACGCAGCCAGGGGAAACAGGTGTCAGGGGAAGTGCCAAGGAGGCACAATACTTAAAATAACTCTTCTAGGCAAAGAGAAGTTTTGGAAAGCGTGGTAGTTCCAGGCAGTGGGAACAGCCTGTGCAAAAGCATGGAAGCATGAGAAAATGTGGTGAGTTTTAGGAATAATTAATAATCCTACCTGTTGAGCATAAAATAGGGGATTTGGAAAATCCAGAATTGAGACTGAATAGATAGGCGCTGGCCAGGAAGACACTTACATAGCCTCATGAGGAGTCCTGATTGTCCTTTGGGCAATTGGGAGTGACTGAGGGCTTAGAAACAGGAGGCTGACATAATCAGATCTGTGTTTTCAAAAGACCTTGATGTCTTCCATTACGTGTGGAAGCACCAAGTTAGGAAGATAATGCTAGAAAGAATGAAAATTGAACCATGACTGTGGCCATAGGAATCCATGGAAGATTGACCTGAGAGACGCTATAGGAGGAAGAAGAGAAGAGAGAGATTGGAGGGCAGCCCAGGTGGCTGCTGTTGACAAGTCCTTGGCAGGGAACATTGCCCAGACACGTAGAGGATAAATGTAAGACATCTGAGATGTAAGATGATGATGAGCAACTGATGTAGGACAATGTCGCATGCTTCTTTGTACCGATCATGAAAGTTGGCTGCTTTGGGATGTTGGATATTCAGAGAGAGGAAGTGACTTGCCCAAGGTCACACCTCCAGGAATCCAGCTGTGATTACAACTGCCCTATGTTAAGTGGGACCTTAAGTGACAGAAGTTTGAGAAGCCCTACCAGAACTCTCAGTGACCTGCTGCTGTGCCATCGAAATGTATTTCAGCATCTGAGAGAGACTGTGCATTGTCCTTCCAGCAAACCTGGACTAGACCTTGTAGCATCGTCAGCTGCTCTGGAGGAGGAGAGACAGAGCGCACTGATCTGAACAGTGGGGTCTTTGGTTGCCATGTGACTGAAGACAGGTAGAGATGTTCTCTTTGTAAACATAATAAAAATAAAAAATAATAAACTGAGGTGTGATTTCTTCCATGATAAACCACAAAATGTCTCATATTCTCCCCAGTCTGAACGCCTCTCCTTCCTTCTCTTTTCCCTTTGGCTTGTGAACTTTTCATTCCTGCCAAGAGGTCAGTTGAGTTGGAAAATTAATTGTTTGCTCTGGTGGATGCCAAGGTTCCTGCCTGGCCTTTCTCATCTGACCCAAGTTCACGTGCCCTTCAAAGCCCAGCTAAGATGGCCCCTTCTCTTGGATGCCTCCCTGCTGCCCAGCCATGCCCCCGTTGCACACACGCAGCTAGCTGAGGTCAGTCCCTGACTCTTGAGCCTTCCCCAGCCCTAGGTGACCCTCCTCCTCTCAGCAACTGCTCCCGTGGGCTTCCCCCTTAGACTTTGAGGGTCCTACCCTGGGAGTGGGGACCTTGTCTTTTCTGCTTTCATATCTTCCTTCCTAAAATGTGACTTCCACCAAAATGCTAAATCAATGGACAAATGGATGAATAAATGAGTGGATTTAAAAGATGCTAGTAAGATGAACTGCCATGAAACCACTATCTCTGAGACATTAAAAGTGTTTTATTAAGTTATTTTTATAAAACGCACATACCGAGCCCAACGCATCCTTACAGTGGCCAACGTTGTAAAGTGAAAACTCTTTCCACCTTCCAGGATCACTCTCCAGATGGTGCTGCCCACAGGGGTCTTCTCCTGTTTTGAGACATTTCCCTTTTACATGCTTTACACAATTGGAGGCATGCTGCACAAACTCTTCAAATAGAAGAAATAAAATAAAAAGAAATATTTTTATTGCTTTTAACAATATCATGGAGATTGTACCACATCATTTTCTTTTTCTCTTTTTTTCTTTTTTGAGACAGAGTCTTGCTCTATCACCCAGGCTGGAGTGCAATGGCATGATCACTCACCACAACCTCTGCCTCGTGGGTTCAAGCGATTCTCTTTTCTCAGCCTCCACAGTAGTGGTGATTACAGGCATGCGCCACCATGCCCCGCTAATATTTTGTATTTTAAGTAGAGACGGGGTTTCACCATGTTGGCCAGGCTGGTCTCAAACTCCTGACCTTGTGATCCACCCATCTCGGCCTCCCAAAGTGCAGGGATTACAGATGTAAGCCACTGTGCCTGGCTGGCCCATTTCTATTCAGAGTTATAGAGTTCCTTTTTTTTTTTTTTCAGACGCAGTTTTGCTCATGTTACCCAGGCTGGAGTGCAATGGAGTGATCTCAGCTCACCACAACCTCCGCCTCCTGGGTTCAGGCAATTCTCCTGCCTCAGCCTCCTGAGTAGCCGGGATTACAGGCATGCGCCACCATGCCCAGCTAATTTTTTGTATTTTTAGTAGAGTGTAATAGTTCATTTGGCCAAGCTTCTATTGGAAAACAAGGACGATATGCCAATTAATAATCTCAACTCCAGGGCATGTTAGCCTTCATCCTCACTAGCACTAGGTATTCTTTTATTCATTTTGGACCTTGCTGGTAGACTTCCGGATGAAGGAGATGGTGGTGTCAATGTGCATTCAGCTGTTCTCTTTGCATTGCATTTACTTAATCATTAATGTTTTTAAACACTTTCACCAACCACAGTGAAAATACTTCAATGGCAAGGGTAATATCATACACAATTACTGCTCTCATGTGGCACTAAATACATGTCTGAAATGAATCAGTAAATGGATATCTAGGTGGTCAAATCTGAAGTTGGGAAGGGTTGGCAAATATATTATAAAGCAAGGTCAGTGGTTAAAAGTCCAATTGATTAAGCCATTTCCTGCACTATATTCTACCAAATCAATGCAGCAATTCATTTAATCCACTTTCTATTAATGTCTGGTTAAGTTCCTTTTAATCCTTTACTATTCTAAATGATGCTGTGCACTTTTCTGAGTATTTTTCTATGAAATACCTCTAGAAAGTTCTAAGTGACAAATTGCTGAATCAAAACATGCATTGTTTTTAGAAGGTTTTGATATATATGATCAAATTTTTCTGCTAGAAGATTTGCAGAAATTTTCACTCCAACAGGACCCTCTGAGTCTTTGTCATACCTCGTTCTACCCTTGAGCAGGGAAAAATCATGTGAAACATAGACACGTGTTTCTTCAATTATTAGTTAGGTTGAACATACTTTTACATGCATGTTGGCCATTCTTATTTCTTATGTGGATTATCTGTACATTTCTGTTGTCCGTTTTCCCATTGGGATTTTGCTTTATTTCTTTCCTGGCAGAACGTCACTGTGGGGTATCCAATGAACCACATCCCTTGGTGTGTGCCCTTCTTCCCTTCCCCCTCAAATCTGTCCAGGCTGTTCAGGTGACCCACTTTGAGAGAAAGTGGCAGATGTAACACTGGGACTGTTTCAGGGCTAAGCCTTCAGAAAGCCTGACAGCATCTGCCTTTGCTCTGATGGAGGCCAGCAGCCATGTACCAAGTCCATCTACCTTCCACCCCCAGACTGTGAGAAGTCTGACCCAGCCACGTGGAGAAACCATGAGGGAGAATGCTGAGGCCCCAGCCAACAGCCTTGCCAGAGCTCCTTGTAGCCACCCATGTGTGCAAGCCGTCTCAGAGGAGGGTCCCCTAGCCACCTGAGCTGCCACCCTCTGTCCAAATTTTAGAATCACGAGTGAATAAGTAAAACAGCTGTTGTTTCAAGCCACTAGTTTGGGGTAGTTTGTTACGCACCAAACTATCATTAAAAAACCCAAAACGCTTCCATTGTGTAAGAATTCCACAGATTAAGATTTATGTATTGATGGTATTACCAGAAGTTAACTATCATGGTTCAGTTTTTCCCCAGAGTTTTTCACCTTTTCATTATAGCTGACTTATTTAGCCAAATCTATTCATTTTTCTCCATACAATTTGTTTTTGATGTCATGCTTAAAGCTCTTCCTCACCTCAATCAGGTATACTAACATTCACTTCTATTTCTGCTACTCTTGTATTTATCTATTGGTTTGTTTTTATACATTATATTAGAAGTTTTCATCAATCTAAACTTTATATTGATCCAGAGCAGGAACAGAGGAAAAGCCTGTGGCTGCTTTTCCTGGGTTTGAGGGCAGAAAGCAGTGGGGTCATGGGCAGGGGAAATGAGAGGCTGTGTGAGGTCCTACACCTGTTGGAGGAGGGATGGACAGCATCATCCAAGAGTAAGGCTGCTGTGGCAAATCCTTTGCTAAGTCTATTCTGTACCATGTGCTGGAATCCCCTTCTGGATTCCAGGATCTCTGGGAGTAAGGATGGATCTTATTCACATCTATAACCCCAGAGCTCAGCACAGTGTCAGGGGCTGCGGAGGAGCTCAGCGGGTCCTTGTTGAGTATGGATGAAAATGGGAATGACGTCTTCTTTCCTTGTATACATTTCTGTCCTCTAAAGCTCATGAGGAGGGGAAACCTCTGGTTAGCTGAGATTAGAGAGATGTCAGTGGTCGAATTCTCCGGAAAGCAGAGATGGAGATGAGTAGGCACAATTTTATTAGGGGGTGTCCTTAGGATCCGCATTTACAGACAAGAGGCCAGGGTCAGGAGCACGTCCTCTGATGTGATGACTCTTATCTCCCCTCAGATCCTCTGTGGTCCCCACTGCATATGCTACCTCCTTGTCTCCTGCAGGGCCAACAGAGTCCCTTTACAACACCACAGGCCAGAGCTTGCTCTGAGAATGACCACATCCAAGCCCAGCTGGAAGCCAACTGCAAGTGGATGAGGAGGCAGCAGAAAATTCTAGAGGAGGAGCCATTCTTCAAGAAGGCTGGCTTCTCTCCACCAGGACAAAACTGCAAGACAATCACATCACACACAATGTACAGTATGAACCTTGGTAGGATCTTACCTTGAAAAAAAAACTATATAAGTTATTTGGGAGACTGTTCTGGACACTGGAGTACAGACTGGGTATTAAATTGGAATAGGGACTTTTTGTTAATTTTCTCAGGTGAGATTACAGGATTGTGGTTATGTGAGGCAGTGAGACCTGGGTGTGATAACCCACAATGTGCAGGGTTGTAAGAATGAGACATGAGTATAGCATAGACCTAAAAACACTCACTAAATTCTAGTGGTGCTAGCAAGTCTTACTCATATGATGAGATATTAGGGAGCCATACAAATAAAAGTGCTACTGTGCATTGAATGTTGACTATATTTCAGCAGTCATGTGAGGCATTATGCTGTTTAATCTTTACATGGTATGAGATAGTTACTATTATTCTTATTATTTTCTTTTCACAAACAATGAAAATGGAATCTAGAGAAGCATGAAGAACTTACTCAAGGCATGAAGAGGAACATGAAGTTAATTAACGATGAAACCAAACCTGTCTATCTGTATGTCATAAATTCTTAAGTGTTTGGCTACATTACATTATGGGGTTTATAAATAATTAATAATTCAATAAAAAGTACCTAATATATGGACACAAATCATTCAAGAGATGGTCTGATATTTAGTAAGGTTGTGGTAGGTTATGCTGCAACAGCAAATCAATTCCCTAATCCCGGGACCTTAGCACAACAATTGTAGATTTCTTGCACAAGTGGAATCTGATGTGGATCAGGCAACTGTCCAGGAAGACTCTTCTGAGAGGCAATACAGGCCTCCAGGGTCCCACGCTCCCTCCACAATTAGCGTTGCCCCTGCCTCAACATGTGTCCACTAGGGTCACCACAGCAGGCAAAGAGAGAGCTGAGTCTCACAGGAGCTTTTATAGCCAGGCTGCAAAGGGGTCTGTAGAGCCTGCAGCTGCAGCCATTGGCCAGAACTCAGTCACATGACCTCAGCATAACTGCAAGGGAGACTGGGAAATATTGCCTTGTTAGGGGCTAGGAAGAAGAAACAGCACAGTGAACACACAGCATTGTTTCTGCTCTGTGCAGCAGAACTACAATTCTGTACAAAAAGAATGAAAACCCAGACTAAAATATTGATTGTGTGTGTTATGAGTAATTTCTTTCCTTGTTATTTATTTTGCAGATAATCTATGTATGTACCAACTAATTAGTGGGAAACATTTTTTAAACAATTTTAAAACAAACCAAAAAAAGATTTTATATACTATTTCCTTTGCAACCTAAAATACACCCATTTAAAGATGATAAAACTACAAAGTCGAGAACTAAAGTGACCTCCACCAATTTCCATAGCCAACTAAGGCAGGGCTTGGAAAAGAACCATAATCTCTCTGAACTTGACTTTTGGCTGTTAACACCTTCATCACCAAATCATTAGTTTGTTTACACATAAAAACATCACCATCGGACGCATTTTGGCGATTTTGTTCTTGTTTGTTTGTTTAGGTGGCATTTCCTGTCCCCATGCCAGTTATCTGTTCTGGAGAGTGGGTATCAGAGCCCACTGCAGGAAGCAGAATTCTGGAAGGCAAAATGCTTGTGCACAGACAGTCCAGCCTTCAGGCTCCTGGTTACTGCCTGGAATCCTCTAGCTGTGAGGGAAGGAGAGAATAAACTTGGAGTCTCTGGGCTCTTTCCCAGAGGGAAGATGTAGGTCTCATGCGCCTTAGAGGAAAAATTGGGAAGTTCTAACGTCAGACTCCACACACACCAAAGGGTGGTACAAGAATCAGCTGAACCCAAGTCTCATGAAAATGAGCCCAACAAAGCTGCCCTAAACATCCTACCGTTTCCCCAAAGGTCATCCTCTGGTCTGGTCTCCCTAGGACTCTAGGGACCATAAGTATGTGAGTGAAAAGAAAGTCTTAGTGTGGTCTTTCATCTCATATGGTCAGGGTAAGTCAATTATATTAATTATATTCATTCACAAAGCACTTGTGCCTGGTTCTGTGCTACTCTCAGTTTAGCCAGTCTAAGGGTCTTAATTGTTCCAGAAGAGGAGTGAAGAATTTAATGAGGATATGTCTTTATAGATAAGGAGCTGTATCTCGCATGAAAGCTTAGCTTTCTGGGATAGCAAACAACCATCAGATCTTGACGGCTTAGAAAAACAAGGCTTATTTTCTGTGCACCCAGCATGAGTTATCACTGGTGGGAAATGGAGATGCTCTACTCCACATAGTCATTCAGGGACCCAAGCTGATGGAGGTTTCATGCCACATGCTTCCACAGATTCCACAGGGGATAGGAATATGACAACATGAGCACTGGCTCTTAAGGCTTCTGCACAGAAAAAAACATAGGTTATTTCTGCTCGAATTTCATCAGCCAAAGCAAGTCATGAGGCTATACCTAATATTAAGGTGGCAGAAAAGTAGAATTCTAACTTGTGCTCTGGAAAAGACCTGCAAATATTGGATTATCAGCATTAATGCCTATGTGACAGAGGAAGATCATTCCTCATGTTTATTATACAGCCTCTTTAAACAGCCTCTTCCTCTGACGGTTTTTAAGGTTGAGGTTGAGATGTTGGCTGCCTTCAGCCTGAGTTCAGAGGGAGAGCCTGGAATGTCAGGAAAACTTCTCCTGAAGAGTGGGACATAAACCATGCCTCCCTTCGGTGGTCTGGTATGTCAGGAATGACCCAGAACGGAGTGTCTGATGTTGTTCTGGCCTTAGAGATGAAAGGGAGAAGACTGGGCACTCTGAGCTCTCAGAAAACCCAAGTTCTTGAAGCTTCTGTTTTCTCTTTAGTGACTCAATCTGACAGCAGGATGTTAGTTCAGTCTACTTTGGTCCAGGCTCTTGGTGAAATAGTCTGTTGTCATTACATCCACCACTTATGTTTTCATGGCACAGGAAAATCCTTGAAATATAATACAATGTGGGTAAAATGATGGTCAAGAGATGAATGCTATGGCAACAGCTGTCATGGGTTGAATCACAGTTCCTAAAATTCATATGTTGAAGTTCAAATCCCCAGTGCCTCAGGATGTGACTGTATTTGGAGGTAGCAGTTTCAAAGGGGTAATTAAGTTAAAATGAGATTTATGGATAGCCTTATTCCAATATGAGTGGTGTCCACATAAGAAGAAGAGACACTTTTGTGTGGGGACACAAGAGAGAAGACACCCATCTGGAAGCCACTGAGAGAGGCCTCAGAAGAAAGTCGCCTTGCCAAAGCCTTGATTTTGGATGTCCAGCCACCAGAATGGTGAGAAAATATATAAATTTCTGTTGTTTAGTTCTGTGGTAATTTCTTACGGCAGCACAAGCAAACTAATATAGCAGTTAAGCCTTAACATACCCCCAGCGTTTAGGAATCCTTATCATTAAATACTATAGGTGAAGGAGGTGAGGTTAGAACCGATTAAGTCACCTGTCCAAGGTCATCTGAGATGGTTTGGCTGTGTCCCCACGCAAATCTCATCTTGAATTCCCATGTGTTGTGGGAGGGACCTGGTTGGAGGTAATTGAATCGTGGGGGCAAGTTTTTCCTGTGCTGTTCCTGTGACAGTGAATATACCTCACCAGATCTCATGGTTTTAAAAAGGTGGTTTCCCTGTACAAGCTCTCTTTGCCTGTCACCATCCATGTAAGATGTGTTGTGCCCCTTCTTGCCTTCCACCATGGTCGTGAGGCCTCCACGGCCATGTGGAACTATAAGTCCATTAAACCTCTTTCGTTTTTAAATTTCCCAGTCTCAGGTATGTCTTTATCAGCAGCCCATCTGCAAGCCACCATGAGAGAACTCAGAACACAGTAACCCTGCCAAAGCCTTAACTTCGGACTTCCAACCTCCGGAATTGTGAGAAAATAAATACATTTCTGTTGTTTAGTCTGTGTTAGGTCTTCTTATGGCAACAGAAGCAAACTAATATATCAGTTAATCTGTGACATACTCCCAGCATTTAGAAATCCTTATTATTAAACGTTATAGGTGAAGAAGGTGAGGTTAGAACAGAGTAAGTCACCTGTCCAAGGTCATCCTATTAGCAAATGGCAGAGCATATGCTCAGACCAAAAACTGTCTTATTCCAAACCCCACACCAAAATCTCCTCCAAAAAAATGTCAACAGAAACACCAACATATTCAGAATGTCATATAGACTAGAGATAGTGTAAGATTCCTGCCCTCTGACCTATTTTCTTTTGAAATTTTCTCTGAGTCTGAGAGGACCAATTAGTGACCCTTCCCTCACTCAACACTTCTCTCTTCTCTGGGGCACCTATGTTGGGGTTAAGAACATGGAATTTGGAGTTAAACTGGCCAGGATCTGAGCTCCTGGAGACTTGGCTGTGGGTTTGCAGGTTGAAGTTGGGTGTGTTACTTAACCTCTCTGAGCCTCAGTTTCATCATGGAGAAGACTCATTTGCTCTCAACCTCATGAGGTAACTGTGGGAACTCAGAAGACAATAACCGTAGTTCATGACTCAGAGCCTGGCCCCAAGGGGGACAGAGTAACCCGGAAGTCTCAGGGCAGGGGTCCTCAGGGCAGCTCTGCTCTCCGGGCTGGTCTCAGCCATATCCACCTGTCCCCCAAGAGAACTCCTGGACACTAAGAGGCCGAGTCTCACTGGGTTGTGTATCTTCAGAGCAAAGCCCAGTGCCAGGCTCCTAGCAGTCACTTGGGAAATATGGGTTGAACAAATTAAAGTGGAAACAGTAAATAGAAAAAGAAATCTGTGTGCTTTTAGATATAATCTCCTGGAATCCTCCTATTATTTTAGTGATTTAGAATTTTATTAAGCTCCTTAAGAAGATGCCAGTCGGCCTTGTGGTACTACAGGGTGCTGGCCCATTCCAGAGCTGAGCTTCAAAGCTGGTTGGTGGCTGCATCCCCCTGGCCTAGGTAGAGCAGGGGAGTGTTCTCTCTCATGCGATCTGAACTCTAGGTCTTGTGATTCGTGCAAATGTATGCAGGCTGACCCTCAGATGTAATTTAAGGACCCTCTCCAGGGGCCAGGGCCAGCTTTGGCTGGAAGTGCTGTAAGTCCACTAGTGGAGAGGAGGGGCTGAAAGAAAAGAGGTGTGTGTGTGTGTGTGTGTGTGTGTGTGTGTGTGTGTGTGTATGTGAGAGAAAAGACGTGTGTGATGTTTCTGTCCCACTGCAGGAAGCATCCAGGGTGTCAAGGCTGGCCCACACCACCTCTGTGACTTCCCTCCCCTACCCTGCCAACATCTGGTCCACTGAACACTGTACCATGCGTTTGAAGCCAAGCAATCATTTTCTAGGGCACGACTTAGAAACTGGGACACAGATCGCTATTGATTGGTGAAATCCAAGAGCATTTCCTCACAGGGCAGAAAAGGTCATTGGCAATTCATTTATTCATTCACCCATCCCTTCACTTACTCAAGGAGCTGGCTCTGATCAAGTGCTTGCTGACCTGGGGGTTGGAAGATAAATGAGACCTGGTCTCTGTCCTCCGGACACTCTGGATCAAACACAGACAAGCATGAGCTAAATGCCCAAAGTGATGAGTGCTTTGCAGAGCCAGGCACGGGACTGGCGGAATAGGGGTCAGCATCTCAACCAACCCAGGGGGAGGGAAAGGAAGGATGGGGGCAGGGGGACAGGCTGGTCTACTTAATAAGAGTACAGGTCTTTGTCCAGCTTCCTGCTCATGAAAATACAGCACAGGCGCCATCATGTTTATTCTAAGTCCCCCAAGAAGATCTAATTCTCAGCCCTCATTTTACAGACAGGTTGTCAAGGTTGAGAGAGTTGGGGTAATTTTTCCTAACAAGAAAATGATGCAGATGGGATCTGAACCCAGATACCTGCCCATGAGTCCGGCCATGACCACCAGACAATCAGAAAGGAGCAGAGGCAACTAAGACAGAAGTTCAAACGCTGAGAAGGGAAAGAGCAGCACATCAGAGTTGCGGGGAATGTGGCAGAGCGGGGGAAAGGGTGAGATGTATGGGGGAGGGGAAGATTGAGACCTAAGGGCTCCAGCCTGGAGCCTTTATTAGCCCAAGGTGGGGCAATGCCCAGAGAGGTGGGCGATTGTCAAAGATGCATGGCCCCGATGGCAGAGCAAGAATTTGGACTCAGCATTTTCTGCATGAGAACCTGCTACTCTTGGCTGGGTGTGCTGGCTTATGCCTGTAATCCCAGCACTTTGGGAGGCTGAGGTGGGCAGATAAATTGAGGCCAGGAGTTCGAGGCCAGCCTGGCCAACATGGTGAAACCCTATCTCTACTAAAAATTCAAAAAATTAGTCAGGTGTGGTGGCACACGCTGACACACAGAAAGCTGAGGCACGAGAATCATTTGAACCTGGGAGGCAGAGGTGGCAGCAAGCCGAGGTTGTGCTACTGCATTCTAGCCTAGGTGACAAAGCAAGACTGTCTCAAAACAAACAAACAAACAAACAAACAAACAGACAACAAACAACGCTGTGCTTAGTCCCCTGCAAGGGCAGCCTGGGCAACCTTGGGCCTGAGAGAAGCCAAGATTGGCTGAGCAGTGAGGTTGAGGTTATGCGGGGGAGGGAACCAATATCTACTTTTTTTTCTTCTAGTTAAAGAAAAACTCAAATAACAAAAGTGCTGCCTAAGCCCTAAGCCCTTGTGTGCACAAGGCCATGTCCAGATGAATTTGCTAGGCTGGTTTGCCGAACTCCTCTGGAGATGGGGCCAAAGCTGGCAAATATTTAACCAGGGAAGGCAGAGGTAGGTCCCACGCCTCCCCAGACCTGCACTACTCAGCCCCAGTGATGACCCCAGGAACTTGGGAAAAGTGCTGTGTGAGATTTCTGCCTGCATCTGCCTCCCCCTCCCCTACCGCCATGGTCCAGGGGTATCTCCAGGCAGCTGTAAGCCTGAAAGGTGCAGAATCCATCTTTTGCTGGAAACAAAACCTCTCCAGCCCCTCAGCACTGAACAGCTGAGGTACAGGAATCTTCTACAATTAGGGCATAAACACTTAGAGGGTAAGTTTATTGTCCCTTCTTTACAGATGGGGAAACTGAGGCTTAGAGATGGCGACACTAGGCCCTTGCCTAGTGTCGCCACAACAGAATAGGCATGTAAACTCAGTCTCCTGACAGCCAGCGGTGGGCTTTATCCTCCCCGGCTTAGTCAGCCCAGGCTGCCATGAACAAATACCACAGCCTGGGTGGCTTAACATATAGGCACTGATTTCTCAGAAGTTTGGAGGCTGCAAAGTCCAAGATCAAGACAGTGGTAGATTTGGTGTCTGATGAGGGCTCACTTCTCAGTTTGCAGGTGACAACCTTCTTGCTGTGCCCTCACATGGAGGAGACAGAGGTTTCATGCCTCTTCCTCTTTTTATAAGGACCCTTACATCACAAGGGTCCCAGCCTCATGACCTCCTGCAATCCAATCACCTCTCAAAGGCCTCACCTCCAAATGCCATCATGTTGGGATTCAGGCTTTCACTTACGAATCTGGAGGAGGCACAAACATTCAGTCCACACTCCCCAAGACTGGAGTATACCTTGTTCCTTCTTGGTTCTTCACCCAACTGCGAAATCTCCATCCCACCCCTCCCACCCTATTGTCAAAATCAGTCTGTCTCCTCCATGGGTCCTGAGCACCTCCTCAGGGGCTCAGGAACCTCTTCATTTCTCTCTGCAACTCTGGAGCTGGCCCAGGGCGGGTGCTAAGGGAATATTTATTAAATCCATTTAACTTTCCCTTTTAATGCATCCCACATCCTGCTTCCAGAGTTATCTCTCTGTTTGTATATGGGAGGATAAGGCAGGCAGCGGTTTCAGCCTATGCGAAGGCTAATGGCAGGAGTGTTCATAATCAGTGCTTGGAACTTGAAGGAGGCCAGTGTGGCTGGAGCAGAGAGAAAGTCTTAGGGCAGTGTGTTAGTCCGCTCAGGTTGCTGTAATGAAGTGCCACAGACTGGGGGCTTAAGCAACAGAAACTTACCTTCTCACAATCCTGGAGGCTGGAAGAGTGAGTCCAAGGTGTCAGCAGGGCTGCTTTCTTCTGAGACCTGTCTCTTTGGCTCATTTGCCATCTTCTTCCTGTGCCTTCCCAGGGTCTTCCCTCCATTTGTGTGTGTCCCTGTATCGTCTTATAAGGATAACACTCATACTGGATTAGGCTCCACACTAGCAGCCTCATTTCATCTTAATTACGTCTTTAAAGACCCTCTCTCTAAATGCAGTCACATTCTGGGGTCCTGGGGTTTAGGACTTCAGCATAGGAGTTTTTAGGAGACTCAGTTCATTTCACAACAGTCAAGGGCTTGGAAGGTCTTGCAGAGCTTCAGAGGGAGTTTGGACCTTATTCTAAGTCGCTGTGAGACTGACAGAAGGCTTTCAGCCAAAAGATAAAGTACTAGATTTACTTTTGAGAAAGATCCCCATGGCTGCTGTGTGTTGACTCAATTTCCAGGGGGTAAAGGGTTGAAACAAAGAAGAGGCCCTTGGAGCGGACCAGTGGACAGATGATGGTGGCCGGACCAGGGCAGGATGCTGAAGGTGGGGGGAAGTGGCTGGAGCTGGGTAAGTTTAGAAGACAGAAACGGCTGTCCTGCTGACAAGTGGGTGGATGTAGGATTTGAGAGACAGAAGATTTAAAGGACGACAGGATTCAAGTCTTGCTCAGCCTCACAGTAGTGAGGTGACTTTGGGGAGGTGATTTCATGTCTCTGGGCTCCTGCTGAGAAGTCTGTGAAATCTGAATCAGGAGCACAACTCACTGGCAGACAAGGAGGTAATGTGTGGGGAGTGTCCCATGGAGGCACATTCATGGGTAGCGATGCTAAGCATCTGATATATGCCCCCCAGGCCAGGCACTGGGCTTGACATCCACAGTGGGGGTCATGCAGCCCCCTAGGGGTGCCTCCTGTGCCTCCAGGGAATCCATTCCAACACCCAGATGCCCTGTCCAATTTTTAGCAATGTCCAACCTTGTTTATCAGTTTTATCTCTCTGAGTCACCAAAGCAAGTCCACATCACACTTGTCCCTTCAGGCATGGAGGTCCCCTGTCCTATCCCTATCCTGTGGCAGGATACCATGTAGTCAGAGATTTGTATTTGCTTTTTTTTTTCAGTCAGGGTCTTGTTCTATCATCCCTGCTGCAGCCTCCACCTTCGGAAGTCAAGCAATCCTCCCACCTCAGCCTCCTGAGTAGCTAGGACTACAGGTGTGCACCAGTGCATCCAGCTAATTTTTCCAGTTTATGTAGAGAGGGGCTTTCTCTATCCTGCTTGTTTTGAGCTCCTGGGCTCAAGCAATCCTCCCACCTCAGCCTCCTAAAGTGCTGGGATTACAGACATGGGCTGGAGGTTTGAGCCCAGCCCTGGTTCTTACAGGCTGTGTGATCCTGGCTGGTCACATCACCTCTTGGCGTCTTGCTTTCCTCAGACGTGAATAAGATAAGGATAATCATAATCGAATCACAGGCTGCTCTGAAGAGTAAACAAGATGAGCTCATACACACAATGGTCAGGACCCAATAAAGGGCAGCAATTTTAACATCAAAATCTATTTGTGAGAAAATAGAAGTACTCAAACGTTGTGTGGGAGGCTTCTCACAAGCTTTAGTATGAGGAAAAACAGATTCTGTGGATCTTACAGTTTTGTTTCCTAGACCACGCCCACGCCTCCAGTGAAGGGACTGGCTGGATCACTGGTTATGGTTATTGTCTCCGTTAGGGTCCTGGTCACCTTCTCCTTCCTGAGCACATTCTTCATGTGACCAGCGTCTCAGTGTTTCTGTCTGCCCTTGTTACTGTGAGTTATGGGTGGCATCAACACCACCCCACATCCCTTCAGAACGACTTCCGCCTGACGCCCACTCACTTCCTGCTGCCCTCAGCCAAGCATCGTGACCTCCCAGAACAGATTTGACAGGAATCAGGGTCTGCCTGGCCCACGGGCCTCTGCTGAGAGGAATCTCTCTGCCAACTGGGACACATTGGAAGGGGCTGAACTCTAGGTGGTCTCTACCCCACCTTCCCCACCGTACACCCTTTATGTCTTCCGTTCCATTCTGCCTTCCCCTTCCCTGCACCCCACATGAGGCACTTCCAGACCCACTCATCTTTTACACAGGAAATGGCCAACAAGACCACCAAGGCCTGAGTATCCCAGAGCGGGGGTCTTACTGGGATGGAGCTCAGCGTTCCTCAACATCATTTTTGAGGCACACACAAAAGGTGTTCAGTAAAATCAAGACATAGCAGACAAAATGTCTTCCCAGTTCCTTGCATCATTCCGGTTACATGGGAGAGCAGGCCTCAGTTTAGCACAGAGAAACTAACACTTCCTCTGCTCTCCTTTCAACCAGGGAGAGAGCAGCCTCTGGGCTGGGCACCTCCCCAGGAAGCTGGACCTAGCTGGAAGTTAATATCTTGTTTGCTTTTGATTACGTTTATTTTTACCCAGGCCTTCGATTTATGGCCAGCCAAACGACTCCTGTACTCAGAACAGTCATACACTGGTTTTCCTTTAATTTTTATATTTCAGTTTATACAAAGGTATCCGTTAAATTTTCAAAAATATAGAGGAATGAGTTTTACAAAGTGCACTTGGATTATGACAAAAATCATAATTGTGGTGTGTAAAAAGCTACCATTTGGGAAGCATTACTTAGACACAAACAGGAATCCAGGCAGGGAGAAAGTGAGGCCCTGGAAGGGGCTTCCCCAAAGCTGATACATGGTGGAGCTGGACTGGTAAAGGGAGTCATGTTTCTTATGAACTCCCTACACACTGGCATTGTACACATCCAAGAAGTCTACGCAGCAGCCTGTAAGATGCTATTTTCTCTGCTATGATTCTGAAAACTGGCTTTCAGAGAGGTTGGGTGACTTTTCCGAAGTCATAAAGCTAATTGAGGGGGAGGCAGGACCAGAGGCCTTGTTTCCTGGACCTATGTTCTTAGAAAGAACCCTAGCCTAAAGCCTTCTCCAAAAAGCCCCTTCCCCCTCTCCTGCACATCTGGGGAGCGAAGTATAAAAGGCATAAAGGGTAGAACTTCTCCTTGTACTGACCCACAACCAAATGCTGACTCACCTTCTAAACCCACAGGACTCAATTTTCTCCTACAAAAGCCAAGTTCAGCCCAGGCAGAATTCTTGTGCCAAGGACCACTTTCTTGGGGCTAGTGCCTCATTTATATTAAGCTGACCTTGCACACAGCTTCGTGTGTTAGCCCATTTTAGACCTTAGTATACTGAGGCCCAGACTGGTTCTCTGACTTGTCCAAACTCACCCAGCTAAGAAGAGAAAGAACTGAAATTCCGACTCACGTTGTTCTGGCTCCAGTGCTGATGTCGGCATCAGTAATCCCTGCCCTTGACCTACAGTTTCAGAGACACCCCAGTCTTGTCTGACCCCATTATCTCTGCAGTAACTGGAGTCTCTCACCCCTGATCTCTCTCCTGGGGCTGGAAGCACTGTTTTTGGCAGCACCTGTTAAAAAGGCCACGTGAACTCCCACGATGACAGTGGGTTCCTGGGAAGAGGTGGGACTGGGGTTCTGAAGGAGGGAGGTAGGCCTGGCTCCTCCCATAAGACATCCAGCCTCTGGGCTGTGCACACCCTTGGCCTCAAGAGGCCAGAGCAGAGGGAAGGTTCTGGAGTGGGAAGTCAGAAATCTCTCTGCTGGACACTCACTCACTCCCAGTGACCTTGGGCAAGCTGTAGCCCCTCAGTTTACTCATCTGTAAAATGGAAAAGAGCTTCAGGAATTTTGAAATCGCAGGTATCATGTGGCCCACAAGCTTGTCCTGGTGTTTTTGTTTTTGTTTTTGTACTCCAAAAGAAATAATTTTCAATATCTAATCTCTCTAAAGTAAGGTCAGGGGGTGTCAGAAAGAGGATCTGTCTAAAAAAGGTACATGTCCCTCCCTCCCCCTTCCTTCTTTCCTTCCTTCCTTCCTTCCTTCCTCCTTCCCTCCCTCCCTCCCTCACTTCCTTCCTTCTTTCCTTCCTCCCTTCTGTCCCTCCCTCCCTCCCTTATTCCTTCCTTCTCCTTTCTTCTTTCTCTCTCTTTATTCCTTTCTTTCTCTTCTTTTCTCTTCCTCCCTTCCTCCTTCCTATCATGTCCCTCCCTCTCTCCCTCCTCTTTTCTTTCGACTTTGCTTACTTGTGTATTTGTTTGCTTGGGGTTAGGGCACAGTCATCCACGTGTGGAAAGGAAAACTCTTTCTGTTAATATACACAGTGAATCTGTGACCACAGCTGCACTCCTCATTTTCACAGTCTGCTTTCTGTCCCAGGAGGCTGTGGCTCTGGACTGGAAGGTCTGGAGGTCCCCTCCCCCGGGACAGCCTTTTCAGCCATTGGCCAAAGGCATGGCAGCCCCAGGAGTCAGCCACCCGAGGCTGAGTCTGGAATGTCTTGTTTCATTGTGTCATGAACAGTGTTCATTTTTAGGGCCTGACTTGGGAACGGGTGCCAAGAGCATTCCTGAGGGGTCAGAAGGGAGCGTGTTTATTGTCAGGCTACAGAAGTAACTTCCTTCAGTAAGCCCTCAAGTACTCAGCAAACTTCATTAGGCACCTACTACTGTGTACCAATCCCTGCACCAGGCCCCGGAGATGCAGAGAGGATCTTACCCCCAGGGGCTGTCCCTTGATAGGTCAGCCTCTCACACAGTCCTGGGGAGAGGACAGCCCCCTATCAAGGGACAGCCACCGGGGGTAAGAAGAGTGACAGTGGAAAGCCCAGTGCTCTGTGGGGTAGAGGTGGTGACACAGAGGGGAAGCCTCCAGGCTGCTTTATTCTGGGGAATGTGCTAGAAGGACATAGTTATCTCTCCGAGAGGACCTTTTGCAAAGGTATTCTTTTGCAATTCGCTAACTGTAAGACTCACTTTTTCCTACGTTCAAAAATCTTAAATGCTGTAAAATGTGTGAATCCAACAGCAATCATTCCTCAGAGCTAACCAATGTTGAGTGGGTGCATTTCTTCAGGATTTGCCTCCAGGCTTCAGCATAGCTAACACTCCTGGGGGCTTACTGTGCCTCCAGACCTCCTAAGAAGTTAGCATGGAACTGCTCACTAAGGTAAGTACTGTATACTTGTCCAGCTTACACGCAGAGACATTGAGACATAGTCAGAATGAGTCACTCGGTCCAGATCATGTAGGAAGGAAATAGCAAACCAGTACTCAAACCCAGGATATCAGCCTTCCTCAGAGCCCTTAATCCTGAGAGGCAAGAAGTCAAACATGGCTGGGCATGGTGGCTCAGGCTTGTAATCCCAGCATTTTGGGAGGCTGAGGTGGGAGGATTACTTGAGACAAAGAGTTCAAGGCTAGCCTGGCTAACATAGTGAGAGACACCATCTCAACAGAAAAATTTAAAAATTAGCCAGGCGTGATGGTGCATGACTGTAATCCCAGCTACTCAGGAGGCTAAGGCAGGAGGATTGCTTAAGCCCAGAAGTTTGAGGCTGTTGTGAGCCATGATTATGCCACTTTAATCTAGCCTGGGTGACAGAGAAAGACCCTGTCCCCCCCCAAAAAAAAAGTCGAATAACGTCCCCATCCTCACCTGGCTAGTGTAGATGCCAAAGTTTGCACCCAGTAGTCTTACTGCATAATGCTCAGACTTAACCACACTCTTTGCTTCCTTCAACCTAACGATTAAATACGTACAGTTACATGAAAAATTATTTACCAAAGGGTCTCATGGTGAACGGGATATTCTGCCCTTCAAATAACTGCTGTATCACTTTCACTGTTATTACAAGCAAATCTGGCTCCTTCGTACAAGGTCAATTTGGCAATTCAAATCTCAGCATGCCATTATTGATTTGCTCAATGTCTTCATGAATTTTTGGGGTGGTTTCTGATGGTCTGCTCTTGCAAATGGTTCTTCCACAGAGACCTCGGCAGAGGTTGCTTCAAGTTGCAGCAGGACTGATTCTAGAAGGGGACAGCTGGGTCAGTAGTGTGCACATGCACGCCCTGGCATACCTGCCCAGAGGCCTCTGCAAAGATCTCCAGGGCTCATTTTCATCACCTAAAGGAAAAATGTCAGAGCTGGGTGGTATTTAAAGGCTTTATCCCACCGTGGCTGGTGGCAGAACTCCATTGCACAGTTTTCATACACTGTGCATTTTTATCTGTACTCCTAGATGGCTTTGGGAAGGTCATGATCTAAAAAAAATAAAATAATCAATCATGCTGTCAGCGAAAGCCATAGTGCAGTCAGCAGCTGGCATCTGCAGGAGGCTAGGCTTGATTTGGCAGTTTTTGTGTGTAAATAACACGGTGGTGCCCCTTCCTCCAAGCAGCCCCAGAGAGCAGAATTCCAGCTGGATTTCAGCTTCTCTGTGCCCCCATGGCTAGGCGCCCTTGAGCAGTGTACGGCCTGACCAACCTCACACATTATTCTAGTTAGAGCTATAAGCTGGATCCCAGCTGCCTGGACTCAAATCCAATCTTTAAATCTTATTAACCATATGCCCTTAGACAAGCTACTTAAACTCTCTGTGTCAATTTCCTAGTGTGAAATAGAAGCTGATTATAATAATAATGCCTCCCTCATAGGTCATAGCAGCAGGAATTAAGTTAAAATATCAAAAGCCCTTAGAAGAGTACCTGGCATGTAATAAACACTCCTTAGATGTTTGCTACTAAGCAGTTAATAATCCTACTGTGCCATTATTTAAGGAGGCCCTACCATTTCTCCCCAAGGCTTTATTTTTCTCCAATACAAATACTTTCTTAGGCTTTCAAGGTAGCATGTTTTAATGGAAAGATGCCGGGTTTGGGAACTAGAGCTAATGGAGCTGGAATTCTGGCTTCTTTCCCTCCCATCCTGTGACTTCAAGTAACTCCCTTGGCCGATCTGGTCTTTACTGTGTAGAGGTTTGTTTGTATATTGAAGACCTAGCAGTGTCCCTAGCAAGAAACTGCACAGTGGATTCTCTCCCAGTTCAGGGCACTAGGACTCTGTGCAGGATGGAAGGTGAGGGTTTGGGTCACCCCCTGGGAGGGTGGCAGATGGGTGGAAGGATCCAGAAAGAAGGACACATATAGTTGTTCCCAGTGAAGCCAACCTCTCCAAGGCCCGCTCCAGGGCTGCCCCAGTGCTAAGCCCCTGGCAGGCTCCCACTTGTTAGGCCAGCATTCCTACACTTCCAACCCTTCTCATTCAAGAGCCAACTCTTGCACCACCTCCTCCTGCAAGCTTAGACCCTTTCTCCAAACTAGGATTATTCCCTCCTAAGATCTCTCACATCTCTTAGCTTTTGCCTTTTTTCAAGGTGCTTTGATTCCACTTGAACTTCAACCATGTGTGAGCTGCTCCTATTCTCTTCAGGAGACTGGCAGCTTCCTAAAGCGGAGGTTGGTGTAACGGGGGTTGGAGCGCTGGCAGGTGGGGTTGGGACATTGGAGTTGTGAGTTTATCATGGAACAGCTCCAGGATTCAGTTCCTAGAACCACTTCTCACTAAGCCAGTATCCTGGGGAAAGGCACTTGACATCTCTGCTTTTTATTTTCCCCTCAGCATGAATTGGGGAATAAATGGCCACCATTATTCTGTGGACCCTCAGAACAAGGAAGCTTGGTTCTTCTCCTTCTGCCCATTTTGTAGGGGAGGAAACCGTGGAAACTCAGAGGAGCAGACATTTGCCGAAGGATATACGGACGATAAAGAGCAGAGCTGATATCAGAGCTCGAGCTTTCACATGTGTATGCGGGCCACCATGCCATGTCTGCTGCCTCTCTCACGGCACTGTTGGGGGACAGGAGGGCCATTGGAGGCGGCGGGCTTTGCCCTACTACACATGGCACATGGATTTTAAATAAGGACTTTGATCTGGAAGCAGCATGGAGTATTTATTGCCTCAACTCAGCTTGACATGGGCTCTTCTATCCAACAAATGACACCAACCCTCACCAGGCCTGAAGACCTTGCCTGGAGAAGAAGCAGTGGCGTGAAGTCAAAGAGGTGCATTCACCTGCCAGCTTTGCCTCTGCCTGCGTTCTGTACCTGAGCCTCAGGAATCACATTTTCGTCTTGGTTTTGCTACAAGAATTTGGAAGCAGCAGCATGGGTGAAAACCCTAGCTCAGACTGTCAGACTGGGCACTGGCTAGACACCAGCAGCCACCATCCACTGAGTTTGCTCCAGGGCAGGCAGTGGGACGGGTATGCTAACGCATCCCCAAATCCTGACAGCCACCCAGAGGTAGCTCCTGTTACTGTAGCTGCCCTGAAGTTTAACATGGGGAGAAATACCAGATACAGGTGATGGGGGGATGGAGGCAGCAAACCTCCTTGCCATGTATGTACCTAAGCAGCAATCCTGCATGATCTGCACATGTACCCCAGAACCTAAAGTACAATTAAAAGAAAAAAAAGAAAACTGAAGTTCCGAACAGTGCAAGAACTGCCCTGTGAGTGGATTTTCCACCCAGGTGAGTCGTTTAGGTCATGACACAGCACCGCCCATACATGTGGGGTGTTTACTTGAGAATTCAGAAGCGCAGACTCAGGGGCAGGCATTGCCTGCGTCCATATCCTTTACCCCGGGCTGTCTGCCCCTGGGCTGTTTGTAATGTCATTGGGGTTTACTTATGCCAAGTGAGTAACAGACTGTTCACTAGCTCTTGCTTTGTGACTCTCACTTTTAAACCAAGTTGGAGTCTCACCCCATAAGGCTGGACCCAGTAAGCAGCCTGTGGAAGGGCAAACATTTCTGTTTACCCCAGCAATGGCCACCCATGATGCCTCCCACTGGCTGAAGCTGCCCCTTTGATGGTAGTTAGTTTGGGGGTAACATAAACAAGGGTCGAAAGAGAATTCCTGTAAAGCTTTTGTTTCTCATCCTACTGGACCTTTCCCTTTTAAGTGGATGGGCGTGCAGAAAGAACATTTTACAATTACAGGTCTCTGGGCGTAGGCTGTGTCACGTCAGTCAAGTCACTTATCACCTCAGTGTTACCGTCTTCGAGAGGAATCATTACACATATCCCCCTGAGTAGTAAGGCATAATAAGACAGAAGAAACAAAGAACCTGCTGCAAACGGGCAATTTTTGATTTATGTTCATTTTATTTCCCTTTCCTCACCGTTAGGAATAATTTTATCTGGTTCTTTTTCAGAAATGCACTTTGGAGAGACATGCCTTCGTAAGAGGTCGCTCCTGAGAATGTGATAAAAATCGCTGTGTGCCACCTGGCTTTCTTCTTTGTGGGTCTGTATCTAGGAGCGGACTAGATTGATGCTCTCTGGTATTATTCAAACCCACAGCATTTATTGAGTACCATTGTAAGTTTGGCCTGATGGAGCCAGGGGCTGGAGAGTTGAGGAAAACCTGGTTCTGCATGAAAGAGTTCACACCCCAGTCGGGGAGGCAGAAAGCTCTGGTCTGAATAAACCAGGGATTGAAGGGACAAGCACCATCTGTGGGTATCCCCAGGGAGTTATTCCTCCTGACTGTGGGGATCTGGGGGTACTTTCTGGAAGATGTGGCGTGTTCAGAGTCCCCCAAATATGAGCGAGCCTGCTACTGGTGGAGGGAGGAAGAAAGTTATCCCAGGCAGAAGGAACAGCAAAGGAACGGCTGTGCTGTGTGATTTGCGGAACAGTCATGGGGAGCAGGGGCTCTCAAACTCTGAAATGGAGCTTCTGTCCTACTGGCCCTCAGGTGTCACCTGGAGGGTGCATTAAAACACAGACCTCTGCACCCTGCGCCAGCACCAGAGCTCCCGGCTTGGGCCATCTGGAGCAGCCTGTGATTTTGTGCTCTAACAAGTCCCCAGGTGCTGCTGCTGCTGGTCCACACGGGAAGAAGACAGATGTAGAGGAAGCAGACAGGTTGGGTGGAGCCAAAGCACGGAGGAACGCAGGCACCCACCTGTTGCATCATGCACTGGCTATGTCATCAATGTGTTCATTCAGACTTTCACGGAGCAAGCAGCACCTTTGAGCCCTGCTGTGTGCTAGTACAGTGATGGACTCTTGGTATACAGCAGTGAATACAACAGTCTGGGTTTTGCCATATCTTTATCCTGCTGGGGCTCTCAGAGGAGGATGGTGACATCCCACGTGACGTCACATGCTGATGACTCTCTGAGCATCCAGGCACAGTAGGCAGGCACTCTGGAGGTGAAAGTTGCCTTCGACCTCATGGCCTTTTAACGAAAGGCCTTGTCTGACCCATGTTAAATTTAGTTTAGTTTAAATGTTTCCGCATATATAGTGAACCGTCACCTAACTGGATGTGTAAACAGGCTGTAACCAACTCTAATACCAATCTCTGGGTCTCACCAATCAAAGATGGCTGGCTATCAAACCATGTTCAAACAAGGCAAATACCAAGCTATAACCCATCCAGCTGTTTCTGTACCTTACTTCCGTTTTCTACATGTCACTCTGACTCTCCTTTTTCTGCCCATAAATTAATCCTGGGCCACGTGGTAGCCTGGAAGCATCTCTGTTTCGGGGACTGCCCAGTTTGAGAACCATTTTTTGCTCAGTTAAACTCTGTTACATTCAGTTTGTGTTAGGTTTTTCCTTCAATGCCCAAAACACCCTGTGGTGTTTAAGGGAAGAATTGCTGCAGAGCTGACTTTCCTGGTCATGAGGGCGATGCAGGCTATTTGTTGGAATATAGGGTCTGCAGCTCCCACGGAAACCAAAACGATGTGATGGAAACAAAAGAGTATTTTATTTCTCTTTCCATGCAGTGGTCTGGGCTTGGGAAGTTCCTGGCAGAAATGTTTGTTTCGTGGGGGCCCTGGCTCCTTCCCCTGCTTCTCAACCCTCCCTGGGATGTTGCTTCATCCACGGGGTTGGTGACGATTGAGGGCCAGGTGCCCCAATGCATAATAACCCGTGAGCCTTTTGCATAGAACACAAGGGGAGTGGTGCTCTCTGGAGCCCTGCAACACAGTGCTGCTTCTGTGAGGAGAGAAACAAGAAAGGAGTGTGAAGAGGACATCCATTCCCTTTAAAACTCCCCTGGAAGCCGTGTACCTCACTTCTGCTCACAAACCGCAGACCAAAACCATCCCAGGGCCTCAGCCTGCTGTAAGGGAGGTTGGAATGTTGATCTTTCTTCTTGGCCGTCCTGTATTCAGCTAAACACCAGCAATGTAATGAATGCAATCTACCCTCTTTTACTTCATTCTTTTCTTTTTTTTTTTTTTTGAAGCGGAGTTTCGCTCGTTACCCAGGCTGGAGTGCAATGGGGCGATCTCGGCTCACCGCAATCTCTGCCTCCTGGGTTCAGGCAATTCTCCTGCCTTAGCCTCCTGAGCATACTGCATTCTTTTAGAGTTAGTTTTGTGTAGTCATTCTCTCTAAGATGTCATGCTCCATCGCCTTGTTCCCTTCTTCATGTTTTGAAGGACTCTGCAGAGATATAGATATTTCCTTGTGGAGAATTATTTTACCCTGTCAAAATTCTCTGCAAACCTTCTAGAATTAGATCCATTATTCTCAATTCTAACTTCTCAGCAGAATCACCGGAGGGGTGAGGGTGAAGGTAGGGGAGGCTCTTATTATTGATGTTCCAGTCTTTTTGCCAGAAAAACCAATTTAATTTATTTGTGGCAGGGTTGAGACATCAGGCATTTTGTCAAGCCCTCACTCGTTGCCCAGGCTTAGTTTTTATTTTCCTATTAAGTATCAGATTTAGGCTATTGGTCGGCGAGCTGAAAGATGAGCTGTAGTGAACAGGGTGTGTGCAACGGTATGCCTTGAAAGGTTGAGTATTGGGTGCACAAAACTGAGCCTGACATAAACACTCAGCATCACCCACAAGTGCTTGCCATGCTGCCTCTGAAGTGGAGCCTCTGTCCTACTGGCCCTCAGGTGTCAATTCTTTGATAATTGGTCACCACGGATCCTGTGAAGATTCAATCCACAGCAAGTTTCCCAGGGGTGAGAGGGAAAGGAGGACAGGTTTATACAGCAGTGTCAAAAAGAAGGAGGAAAATAGAAGACATTCTTTGGTGGTTATCTGGAGCCGTAATTGAACTTTCCTCTACCAAAGGTGTTATGCCCTTAATTATAGATGGGTTTTCTATATTATTTATGTATGTATGTGCCTGCATTTAATAGACTGTGTTTCTAGGCCAATACTCCAAATGACCCTTTACTGGGAGAACACAGAGTCACTCTCCTGTTCCTGCATCTCTGTCCACATTCCTGTTCCTCCAGGTGCCAACTTGCTTGTTCCCTCTTCCTTGAAACATTCCCCTCAGTCACACCTGTTGTCTCCAGCCCTTGCCTAGGGAGTCATCCTGCCCTGGCTTCCAATCCTCCCTCCTCTAGCACTGAGGTCATTCCAGCTTTGCCCTCTGGAAAGCGTATCGCTGAAAGCAAGCGTCCCTTGGTTTCCCATCAACTGCCAGACTCTCCCTCTGGATTCAGGATCTCTGAGAGCAAGGGTAGGTCTTGTTTATGTCTGTAACTCCAGCACTCGGCACAGCATCCAGGGCTGTAGAGGAGCTCCAAGGGCCCTTGTTGAGTAAGGGATGAAGATGTGATTGGGTCATTGCTTCTTTGTGTTTATTTCTGTCCTCTAAAGCCGATGAGAAGGGGAGACCTCTGGTTAGGTGAGGTTCAAGTCATGACACTGATTAAATTCCCTGTGAAGCAGAGATGGAGATCAGCAGGCAGGACTTTATTAAGGGTACCCTTGGGGTCCACATTTGCGGACAAGAGGAAGAGGAAGGAAGCAGGATTGAGCTGGGGAAGAAACTGTGTTGGGACACAGTCCCAATGCTGGGTAATCCCATAGAGACTCTGTGCGGCCGAGCTGGGCCAGCTTTGGGGAGTGGTCTGGAGTTGGGTTGAGATAGTGGATTTATTTCCTGGAGCTGCCAAACCAATTGCTTCAAACTGAGTGGTAACAACAGAAATGTATCATCCCACAGTTCTGAAGGCCAGGAGTCTTCGAGCAAGGTGGCATCAGGGCCAAGCTCCCTCCTAAAGCTTGAGGGGAAAATCCTTTCTTGTCTTTTCTAATTTTGGATATTTGCTGAAAAACCTTGCATTTCTTGGCGTGTGGATACATCACTCCAATCTGTGCCTTCCTGGTCACATGACTGTCTGCTCTGTCTCTGTTTCTCAGTCTCTTCTCATCTTAGAAGGGTACCTGTCACATTGAATTCAGGGTGTACCCTGCTTCAGTGCGGCCTCGTCTTAACCACTTCCATCCGTACTGACCCTATTTCCAAATAAGATCACATTCTGAGGTACTGGGGGTCACAACTTTAACATATCTCTCGGGAGGAGAGAATTCCACTCCTAACAGCTGTTTCGGCACTTAGGCTCCATAAACATTAGCTATTGCACGTGAATGTGCTGTGGCCTCGGACAAGGGGAGGATCTGCAGTCCTGAAGGGGAGGACAGCTAGGGCTGCCAGAGGCCAGTATTCCCAGCAGATGAGACCTCATGCCTTGTATTGAAGGGGGATCTGACAGATAGCATGTGCTAGAGCCCACTGCACACATAAATTGAGGCAAATGGACACTGAGTGTTGAAATCCACAATGTGTTCTGTATTGCAGTCTTATAAATATCTCCTAACCCCAAAGCCTGGCATGGTGTCTGGCTCATCCTGGTGCCCCTGATACAGGAGCTAACAATAAATTATTTAGGCAGATAGTGAGGGTAAGAGAGTCCTCGTGTTTTTTTTTTTAACAAAGAGCAGCCCCCAAATGATTCCCTTTTAACAAACAGCAGCCCCAAAATTATTTCTTTTCTAGCAAAGAGAACCTGAAAAATCGAGCTGCAAACTAGATAAGCAAGCTGGAAGCTTGCATAGGTGAATGCGGGCAGCTGTGCTAATAGACAAGGGCTACCCGGGATCCAGGTAAGTTCAACATGGAGGCTCCATCTTCCCTGTTCTTTGTTCACATGTACAGTGAGGAAGCAGACAACATGGCTTTGGCCACGTAGTGAAACCATCTGCGTAATAAAAGATTAGGGTGGGGCAGCAAGCTTCTTTGCAAGCTATGCAAACAGCACACTTAATTCGAACCAGTTCTTCCCTCGCTATGCAAATTGCATACCTGGTCCGACCAATCTTTTTTGTCCCCTGTAAATCAGACACCATCTCCTCAAGCTCATCCATAAAATCTCCGGCACTTCGCCACAGATTGGAAGACCCTCTCAGGAGCTCTTCTCTCTCTGCGGGAGAGAGAGCTTTTCTCTTTCTTTTGCATATTAAACCCCTGCTCTTAGCCTCAATCCTTTTGTGTCCATGTCCTTGATTTCTTTGGCATGAGGCAACAAAACACGGGTATTAACCCAGATGATGAGGATGCTTCACCCCCACTGGATATGAAAGATGAAGAATGCAGCCCAGATTGCTGCTGGCAGCCACTTTGTGCCCAGAGAGGAATGAGCCTGTGGATGAAGCCAACATGGTGGAGGGAAGGATGGAGACATGGAAGAAACTGGGCCTTGTCAATAGCGATGGAGATGCTGAATCAAGCCTTTCCTAAAGCCCTTTCTAATGGCCAAGATTTTCAGATCTTACACCAACAAAATTCCTTCATCATTTAGTCTGGTTGTTGTATGCATGTGCTGTTTCCTGAAGCTAAAACCATTGTAGCTTGTATGAGATATTACAGTAGGTTCTGGAACACAGAAGATACATATCACGTTAGCTCCCATGTGTCCTAGAAACTGCCAGGCTCAGAAAACCATGCATGCCACCCACACGGTTGTCCCTCAGCATTTTTATGTAGACAAAATCAAGTGAAAATGCAAACCATGGATGGTCTTAAGTAGGCACAGAAATCTTTAGCATTATTTAGGCTACTCCCTCCCTTTTGTACTTTTTTGAAGGTAGAGCTCTACCGTCAATCAGCTATCAGGGTGGTCAGTCAGTGCTGCTAGTATGTAAGCTGTCTGCCCTTTTTTTTTTTTTTTTTGGCTCCTTCTCTGAGTCACTTCCCAAGATGGTAGGACATCTTATTAAGATACGGGTAATTACCAAAATTAGCTCTAACTTGGCCCCTCAAGAATGCCGTCAAGTGTGAACCCTGGAGATAGCCATCTCTTTCTCAGGAGTCTGAATATCAGCCTTCACCTTGTCCAAGGGTAGGAAGCATTGGTCTCTTTGTAATGGTGATTATTTTCGTTTGAGGGTAGGTGGGAAATTACTTTTGGTGTCTCTGTTATTTTATTGAAAATGAAAATATCTTTTGGTTCATGATAATGCATGATCTTTATCACTCTTTACTGTGAATTATCCCATCTCTATAAACAGCTTGCACAAGCTGTGAAATCTTGCACAAAAATACCCTGGGATTATAAATTCATTCACATTTGAATTGATTGTGGGTGAATTCACACTGGGTCTCTGAATAGCTATATGGCCTTGGGAAAGTCACTTTGCTTCTCTGAGCTGTCGTTCTTCCTAAGGAATAGGGAAAAGAGTTGTGTTAGGCCAGATAATGCCCACCCACCCCCTCAAAAGATAATCTGGGTCTTAAGTCCTTAAACGTGTGAATGATACTTCATATGGCAAAAGGGACCACATTTTGCAGATGTGGTCAAGCTAAGAATTTTGTGATGGGGAGATCACAGCGGATTATTCAGGTGTGCCCTAATTGCCATCACAAGTGTCCTTATAATGCAAAGGGGATTTGGCAGAGAAGAAAAGGCGATGTGACCACAGACGCAGAGATCAGAGTGATGCAACCACATGCCACAGAGTACCCGCAGCCACAAGAAGCTGCAAGAGGCCAGGAACAGATTCTGCCCTAGACCCTGTTCAGGGAGCACAGCCCTGAAGCCACTTTGATTTTGGCACAGTGAAATTGATTTCTAAACTTCTAGCCTCCAGAACTGCAAGAGAATACATTCTGCAGTTTTAAGTCACACAGCTTGTAGCAGTTTGTTACAGCAGCTTGAGAAAACTAATGCAAGCATCACCAAGCACAGTTAGAGTTGATGAGAGAACACCCAACCTCTAATGCTCTACTTCTCTTAAATAGCAGCTAGAATGCATGTCCAAAATCCAGATTCCTGGGCTCTACCCCAGAAATACAAAACTGGAATCTTTAGGGGGTGGGCCCTGAGTAGCTGCATTTTTAACAAGCTTTTGGGTGATGCATGTGGTGGGGGAACTCCGATTCTATCATCAACATCAAGCTTGGCCCTCTCAGCAGGCCTGGGAGACAATTACCACTGGAGAACCCAGGGAACTGGGAGTAAAGGAAATCTCCAGAAAAGAAGGCTGGCTGGATACATTATCTGGGCATATAAAGTTTTTATCTATATTTTCATCTGCATATATAGAGAGATGTACACACATGAAAATAATCTAAACAACACCTGCTCTATAGAAGAAAAGGAAAGAAAATAATCCACACTTGCCATTTCAATTATGTGGGTGGTTTTGCTGCTCTTCCTTCCCTCCATGAGTGTGTGCCCCCGGTGGGTGTGAAATGGAGACAAGAGCCTGTTCCCTCAGTTCCCAAGTGCTCACATGGTGTGGGACCTTTCAAAACACCAGTGCCATTCCAGCACTTAGCCAAATGTATTTTGATTAAATGTGGCATAAATTGTTTTTGCTATGTATTGTGTACAACTGTGTAGAGCCACAGAACACTTCTTCAGTAAATATGTATTGAGCATCAAGGATGAGCCAGGCTCTGGTCTAGAGGGAACAAAGTGGCAAAGACCCTATCCTTAGGGAGCTCACCTTGTAACAGGAAAAGCCAGACAACACAAGGAATAAACAAGGAACTAAACAGCTTCTTAGTTGGAAATTAGTTCAGAAGAAAAATAAAGCAGACTAAGGGAGATCTGGTAAGTCAGGTTGAAGGGAGGTTTCAGTTATCAGTTGCCACATAACAATCCCCAAATGTAATCATTTAAAACAATGCCAATTTATTATTTTTTGCAATTCTGTCATCTGGGCTGGGCTCAGCTGAGTGGTTCATCTGCTCCATATGGAGCCTGCTGGTGCTATACCAACTGAGAAGGCATCTCCTCTCACATGTCTGGCACCTAACCTGAGATGGCTGGAATAGTTGGGGGTTCTCAGGCATCTTTCTTTCAAGTGGCTTCTTCACCAGGCTAGCTAGGACTTCCTCACAGCACAGTGGTCTTAGGAGTGGCAGATTTCTTACATGGCAGTTGGCTTTCAAGAGAAATGAAGGGGAAGCTCTCAATGTGAGACACAGGCAGGTAGAGTTCTATTTCCACATGTGCTGGTGGATGGAGTCAAAATCCATCCCAGAGTCAAAGGATGAGAAAAACCCTGCTGCATGCACTTGCAGGGATGGAAGGTGTTAGAGGTAGCCAGCCCTTCACAGGGAGGGGCACTCTTTTATATAGGGAAGGCCTCACTGATGCATATAAGCCAAGACCAGAAAAAAGTGAGGCAGACAGCAATATGGGTACGTGGGAGGAAAGAATTCTCAGCAAGCTGTGCCTGCACAGTGTGGTTTCTCCCAGCTGCATAGCACAAGCAACTTACAAGCTTTCCTAGGGTAATTTTGACTATACAATACTTTGGTATAATCAGTCGTAATTTAACTGCTGCATAAGGTACAACTTCGTTGATGCCATATGCTCAGCAATGTCCCCTGGGTCACATTCTGCCCATCAGCCACAGGCAAAGAAAGAGATAGGAAATGGTGACTCATGCCTGTAATCCCAACACTTTGGGAGGTCAAGGCAGGCAGATAAATGGAGGTCAGGAGTTTGAGACCAGCCTGGCCAACATGGCGAAACCCCATCTCTACTACAAAATTACAGAAAAAATTAGCCAGGTGTGGTAGTGCATATCTGTAGTCCCAGCTACTTGGGAGGTTGAGGCAGGAGAATTACTTGAATCCAGCAGGCAGAAGTTGCAGTGAGCCAGGATTCCACCACTGCACTCCAGCCTGGGCTACAGAGCGAGACTCCATCTCAAAAAATAACAAAAATCTTGGTAAAGGGAATACGGTGCAAAAGGCCCGAAGTCAGAAATGCACTTGGCATATATGAGGACCAGCAGGGAGTCCAGTGGGACTGGGGCAGAAGATGTGAGGCCAAACATGTGGAGAGGAGGTTGGAGAGGATCCAGGTTGGCCATGGGGCATCGACAGCATCAGCACATATGGGTCTTAGAGGCCACGAAAGGACTTGGTTTTAAGCCTGAAAAGGTGTGGTGTAGAGTGATCAGCTGACCCAGTTTGCACAGGGTGGAGAGGATTCCTGGCATGTGGGAATTTCCACGCTACCACCAGGAAATAGACACAAGGGAAGAGGCAGGAATATCCAAAGCAGGAGGCGTTTGTAGTACTCCAGGCATGGGAAGATGGCAGCTTGGCCCAGAGAGGCAGACATGAGGCAGTGAGAATGGACACGGGAATCCCTGCATGGTGTGGTTCCCCCGGTTGCCTAGCACGGGCGACTTACAAGCTCTCCAAAGGTAATTTTGATTATATAATACTTTGATATAACCAGTTATAACTTAACTGCTGCATAAGGTAGAACTTCCTTGATGCCATATGCTCAACAATGTCCCCTGGTCCCATTCTGCCCAGCAGCTGTAGGCAGAGGATGAGGGATTGAGTCCAAGAAGTGCCCATCATAAGGCTTCCCCTTGCCCCAGGCAACACAGAACTCCTTTGCCAGACTGGTTTCACTTCCTCCCAGGCACAGTTGTCGGGCCTTAAACTCTAGCCTTAAAGAAGACACACAGCACTTCTGGGAAAGCCTGGGAAACCAGCACGGGCTCCTCCCAATTTGGCGATTCCCCTGCTGGTTTGCTTCTCATGCCACATGGGCCGTCTGAGGCCGGGTCCCACAGTCTGCCAGGAGATTCCATGGTTCTTGGACACGTGTGTCTCGGCCCCTGTGGGGAAGGGACCACCTCCCTAGTGGGAACTGTGGGGGCCCCCTGCTCCCTGTGTCCATGGGTTACTTTGGCAGTGGTACCTGAGCACTGGCCTAGGGATTGGACATTCAGAGAGAACAGGGGCAGCCCAGCCCCACCCCTAGGAAGAGAGACACAACCCGAAGGGAGGGAGACATCACACACACTTCATTTCAGTTGCAGGGAGCCAAAATTCTAACAGAAGATGGCCCAAGGGGCTGGGGAGGCTCAGAGGAGGCCTGGGTTTCTTCCTGGAGGCAGTGGCAGGCAGAGGAGGACTAACCAGGGGCAGAAGGGGAGAAGACGTATCCCAGGCAGCCCGACAGTTGGAGCAGGAACAGGAGGCCCCATGGCTGTGGTGTGGGGGTAAAGAGGTACTGAATTTTGGTTTTCCTAGAGTGAGAATGTGAGAAGGGAAGGGGCAGAAGGAGAGGAAGAGAGGTGAGGAAGTTGGCATCCTCCCTATAGCAGGGAGCTTGTAGAAGTTTCCATGCCAGGCAGAGACAGGGGCAGCTTTCCCTGAACCATCCCCTAACCCCAATCCTTTGGCCACCCAGGCACTCAGCGGGGGCCCCTCCACTTGCCCTCACACAGCACATGAGCGTCATGCACCCATCTCTCAGCACTTTGCATTCTCCCTCCCTGCTCCACCCTACCTGTGAGGAAACAAAAGGCACTTTCTCCTTTCTCCCATGACCCACTGATTTGATAACCTCGGCCATAGGTACCCTGCCCGCAATAACATGTTTGCTCACACCCAGATTCCAGAAGGGCAGGGCCTGATAACTGGAGTTATCACAGTGCCTCAGACGGGAAAGGAAAGGGGTCTTCCTCAAGTCCCTCAGGTCCCACCAGGCCTGGAAATCAGCTTTCCACACTGACTCCCCCATCACTAAAGGTAATCAAGGACTGGCCATGGAAAGGTGAGATGGTTGGGGAGAAGCAGGACCAGCCAGCCTCCAGTCCCCAGCCTCAAAGGGTTTAATGCCCAAATTCCATTTCTTCCTCCTTGTTCACTCACTGCTAATCAGTCTGCAAGTATTAGTTGTGTGGCCCTGGGTGCCAGGCATACACAGGGCTGGCTTCCACTCCCAGCTCTGTCTCACCAGCTGTGCAACCCGGGACACGAAGCTCGTCTCTGTGCCTCATCTATAAAGTGAGAATTCAGAGTTACTGTGAGGGTCAGAGGTAAGGCAAACAAAGGCCCCCGTATACTGCAAGTGCTCAATAAATGCTAGCTGTCATCATTCCTTAAGACATGAAGAGGTCTGAGAGCGCTGGAAAGTTCTGACATTTTAGGGTATCTCTGCTGGCATCTCACAGCCCAGGAGGCCCTGGTGTTGGCGACTTGCTTATTTGCAGGGAGACAGCTGGTCCCACTGAAAATGCAGACACCCCTGCGGCCACGGATTCACCTGCAGGGGCACATGCCTCACGCTCGGCCCCCACGCCCTTGTTTCAGCAGTAGCTTTGAGGGGGCTGTTATCCTCCCCAATTGTATAGACACAGAGGTCGTGTGTCCGGAGCCACCTGGAAAGTAAGGAGCAGCAAAAAGTATGAAGTCCAAGCCTCTCGATTCCACAGGCGTGGTGCCTGGGTCCATTTCTACACACCTCCGTACATCCCACGCTCCTGGAGTGGCCTTCCCGGCTTCCTGGCTGTTCAAGCTCCAGCACTTCCTGCAGGCCCCAGTTCACAGGGCCCTCCCCGAGAGGGCTTCCCATGGGCTCCGGCAGAGCTTTGCACATGGCTCTATTATGGCCCTTATGGAAAACCACCAAAAATTATTTGTTTATGTCTCTATTCCCCTGGCCTGGAGCTGCCCAAAGTCCAAGACCTTGGCTTGAGAGGCAAGTCTGTTATCTCCCGGACCTTATCACACTCTGCGCTGTGTCACAGTCACCTAGGTTCCTGATTCATCTCCCTAGCTGGCTGTCCTCACTTTAAAATGTTTAAAAAATCATCTCTCTCTATTAAACAGTACTTTTCCTAGCCACAACTAGGTTGAGGCTGACAGTTTCAAATCACAGGTTGGGGGCACAGGCTGGAGGGGAACATGCCAAGGGAGAGGGGCAGGGGATTGCCATAGTCTGGGAAAGTTGGGGAGCATGGGGAGAGAATAGAAGAGGAAGAAGGAAGAGGAAGAAGGAGGAAAAGAGAAAAAGGAAGAGGAGGAAGAGGGAGAGAGGAGAAAGAGGTGCAGGAAGAGGAAGAGGAAGAAGAGAAAGGAAGGAGGAAGCTTAATGGGTCTAAAAAGCACAGTGAAAACAGGGTTGACTGAGGTTCATATGTGCCTCCCTGGCAGCTCTTTCTCCAGCTTGGCTCTGGCTTCCCAGGGCCTTGTTTCCAGGTGCCCCTGTTCCAGGCCCACAGCCTGGGAGGCTCTTGTGTGGTTCTTGTGTGTCTGATGCAGGGCGGCCATGGAGAAGCTGTTTTCAGGAGGCTCTTTGCTGGTGGGAACCTGCACCTGCTTAGGACATGGTACCACATTGTGATAGGCAGCCCAGCTGTGGGGCCAGATCAGATTCTGAGGCTGCTTTGGCACCAGCTGGCTGTGTGACTGTGAGTAAGCTGCTAGGATCTTTGGGGCCTCTATTTCTTCCACCATGAAACAGGACTGGTAATTCCCAAGCCACAGGGACCCTATCAGGGTTGAATGAGATGATGGAAGCAGAGTTTGGGGCACAAGGTTGGAGCTGGGAAAATGGCAGCTCTCTTCCTTTGAGCAGCACAGTGAGAGTTCAGAGATGTGTGAATACAGCCCAGGACATGCAGCTTCTCTTGCCAGGACTTGCGTAACCGATGGGATGTGTTGGGTGATTCTGTGACCTCTGGAGCAGGAAAGAGGCCTGGCAGTGAGGAGCGGGCTGTGGAGGGTGGGAGGAATCCATAAACCAGGGAGCCTAAAACTGCACTGCAGAAAGTTCTGAGCATCAGAGAGAATGTGGCTGTGCCACAGTCTGAGTTCTTATTTTGAATCCCAGAGTCTTTGGGGGAACAGAATCATAGGTGGGTGTTTCTAAGGTCTCTTTCTATTGCAAGTGTCAGAAACTCAACTCAAATGGACTTAAGACACAAGGAAAATACAGTGGCTCGCGTGGCCCCAAATTCTGAAGTGCTGCAAGCTTCAAGCAGGACTGGATTCAGGCAGGCCCCAACCCTAACCCTAACCCTAACCCTAACCCTAACCCATTGTCATCAGAATGGCATGTGCGTGTGTGCATGCATGTGCATGTGCATGTGTGTGTGTGTGTGTACACGTGCTTGTGAATGTATTCACAGCCATGTGCCACAGCTCTGTTCTCTTGTCTTCAATGTCAGGCAGGCTTCCCAAGCAGTGATTAAGGTTCGGTTAGGCAGCAGCTTCAGGCTTGTACCCTACCCAGTTACCACTTCCTACAGAGTTTCAGCAAAAGCCCCAAGGGCAACTCTCGCTGGACTGGTTTGGGTCATGGTCCAATTAGAGTCAGTCACAATGAGCGGGGATGGACTGTTCCCAATGGCCAGATGCGCTCATTGGCTGAATAATGTCCATACACCACCCCCTTCCCCTATGTCCACATCCTAATCCCTGAAACCTGGGAATATGTTACCTTCCATGGCTAAAGGGGCTTTATAGATAGATTTAAATTAAGGGTCTGAAAAGGGAATGTTCTCCCCAGTTGTCTGAGCGGCTCTGCTATAATCACAGTCTTTATTGGGGGAAGCTAAGAGAGAAGAGGTGATCTTGGAAGTGTAGCTGGAGCCATGGTTTGAAGGCGGAGGAGACAGTTGTACCAAGGAATGCAAGCGGCCTCTGGAAACCAGAAAGGTAAAGAAATGATTCTCCCCTGGAGACTCCAGGATGGAGTGTGGCCTTGCTCACACCTCTTGATCCAGCAAAACCCCTTTCAAACTTCTGATGTCTGGAGCTGTAAGAAAATACACTGGTGGTATTGTAAGCCGCTAATTTTGTGGTAATTTTTTACAGCAGCTATGGGAAGCTCATGCACCAGGTTGGCTCACATGTGCCTCCTTGGAGGTGGGGCTGGGGGACAGAGAAAGTCCCCCAAACTAGACTGATTGAGTGTGAATGAGGGCAGGCCCTAAGGGCACGCAGAGCCCCTTTACCAAAGAAAGGGGGTGAGAGTGGGCTGCTGAAAACAAGAAGGCACAAGACACAAAAGATGCACAGGCACTGCGGGCTTCCTTCCACAGGAAGCTCAAGATCTGTACCCAACTAGCTGTCTTCTTCGTGCCATAATAATATTCATTCATTCATTCATTTATTCGCTCATTTGTTCATGGGCAGCTCCAGGCCAGGGGAATAGAGACACTCATTTGACAGAGGAGGAGATCAAGGCCCATGTGGTGAGATGCAGAGCACAGGTGGAGTCATGTAGCTAAACCCAAGCCTGTCTGCTGTGCCCTTCCTCCGCTCTGACTGCTTTGAGCAGGGTCTGGGTTCAGCTCCTAAACCCTAAGTGGGCCCTTAGCTGGGGCCTGGGAAACTAGAGTCTTTTCCCTGTTGGGGCTGCCCAGTCACTGCTTGGCACAATCCCAAGGCTACTGTTCCAGGCTGGAGAAGGGGATGGCCGTGGGAAGGCTGAAGACAAGGAGAGAGGATGCTGGAAGCCACCTCCTACCTCTCTCCCACATGGAGACGTGCAGTGCCTCACACCCAGCCCTGGAATCCCTCAAGGCCCAGAGGTGACTCAGCACCATGTGAGCTCAACTGCCCGAGTTGTTCCTCTCCTCTTGCCAGATGCAGAGAACAGCGGGTGGAGGGACTGTGCCATCCACCACCTGCACCCCTGCAGCAGTCCTGCCTGCAGCAGCAGAGCCGCCCCTGGCTCTCCCTCCCCATCTCTCTCCTCTTCTTTGTGGGGACCTCACATGGTCCTCCTGCCTCCATTCAACCCTCACCTCACTCCACAGGCATTAAATGCAGGACTGGTGGTTTGCTGTGCCAATGGCTCCACAAAAGCTACCTCCTGGAATCCTTTCTGCAATCCTGCCAGGCCAAGTGGGGAGACCGAGACTCAGAGAGGGTTCCTGACTTATGCAAGGAACTGTGATGCAAACCTAGCTCAGCTTGACCACAAAGACTGAGTGATTTCCCTCCCAGGAGCCATGCTGAGTGGAATCATTGACAAACTCTACCCTCTTTTGCCATTTTATCGAGGGGGAGGGGAAACAGGCACAGGGAAGGGAGGTGACTGGTCGGGGAGAGAAGGGATCAACATAATGTTGTCATAGGACAGGACAGTGGATCTCTGTCCCCAGGGCACCATGGCCGCACTGGGACAGGTCGCTTGCCCTAGGAATGTGTGGCGAATGAATGAATAAGGTGCTGGGTGTGCTCTTTCAATGTGATGGTCCCAGGCCACATGTGGCTATGGAGCACTTGACGTATGACAAAGAAATTGAATATCTCATTTGATTTTATTTCAGTTAATTTTGATTTAAATGTAAAAAATCTGTACCATTGACAGTTGATATATTTCAAGGTGTCCAGCGTCGTCTGCATCATGCTTCAGCATGGGTAGAGCAGTTTACAGCCTCTATCTGCTCTCTGGATTCTCAGAATTCACCAAGACCCACATCTCCACTTTCCAGAAGAATCCGAAGTTCAGAGACGTCAAGAGACAAGCCAAGATCACACAGCCCAGAAGTGGCAACGCGAAAGCACCTGGCCGCCCTGTCTGCCAAATCCCTTCCACTTAGTGCTTTAGTCACAGTTGCAAGCACTGACACGGTAGGTCCACTTCTCAGAGCTGGGCCTGCATTACCTCAATGATTCCATCCACTTCCCTAGGGGAAAAAGATGCCAGTGTTAAGGTTCTAAGATGAGGAGACGCAGGCAAGCTGAAGTCCTTGCCCACTGCTGCACGGTTAGAAATTGGCAGAGTTGGGGTTTGCATTTGAGGTTCTGGAGCTGGACTCTGACCTTCGTTATTATGTGACCGGCTTCCAGATGAGCGGTGCGTGGGGCATGCAGAATTGGCAATGCTCCTGTCACTGAGTGCCTTGGGCGGTGCCTGAGCCTCTGAGCACTGGGAAGCCACTGCAAGGTGTTGATCTGGGACCATGGGAGCTTTAGGAGAGGGCTCTGCTGAGGGCTGGGGAAGGACAGCTGGGGTGAGCTCAGGACAGGGAGGCGCAGGGGGTGACTGCTCAATAACCAGGCACTGGCCACAGAGAGGAAGAAACAGAATGACTCGTTAGAGGACTTGGCTGCAAAGCCAGGCTGTGCAAGGATGCTGCCCGGGCACAGACTGGGAAAGCGGCACAGCCAGGAATCCCAGAGGGCAGCCACATTGTCATGTGGGAAACAGGAAGGCGCCTGCAGAACGTGACTGGAGGCACAGGTGCATGGTGAGGACCAGGCAGGGTCTGTGCAAGGAGCCCCCTATTGTCCAAGGCTGCTGCCCAGGGCTGGGGACCCAGCAGGAGGCCACAGAGACTGTGGATGGGAGGCTCTAGGGCACAGTTTCCACTTGGCTCTGCCCCGGGTGGCCTGAGGCTCCATTTAACTCCGAGCTGCAGCTGCAGCCTCCCACCCAACCAAGGCACCAAACATATCTTGTCGCAGGTTTCAATCAGACACACCAACAGTGACAGGAGGATGCCTCCACCTGCATCTTCCTCCTGCTCATGGCTCTGTGAACCTTCACTTGAAGGGAAGAACAAAAACCCTAAAGGGAAAACAAACGAAAAGTGTAAAGTGATTCTGCTTGTAAAAGACTGACCCGTGATTCACTCTGAAGAGGGCTTGCAAGTAGCTTCACTGGGTAACAATATAAAAAATTACTTATTTAAAGGAACCACTGATTTAAAATTTCAAACCTCCCACACACCTCATGCCCTGTTCTTCTTTCCCATGTTTCTTCTTTTGTAGCGCTGATCATTGTTTCATATGCAGCTTTACGTAAGATACAAATTTAATTTGCTTGAAGTCTATCTTCTTCCATTGGAAAGTAAGTTCCACCAGAGTAGGAATGTTTTGGACTTTCTTGTTTGCCATTGAACCTTCAGAGCCCAGAATTGTGCCTGGCATACAGCAGGTTCTCCGTAAGATTCTGTTCAATAAATGAATGGAAGAGTGGCAACAACAAAGCAACGATGCCACAGTAGTAACGTGGCACCCACGGAAAGGGGCAAGGAAGCGTCTGTGAGGCCAGCCAATCAGCGGTGTCCTGCATCTGACATGCATTCAGGGGCTGCTAGGGACCAGGCCCTGGGCTAGGGCTTTAGAGAGGTGTCATGTGAGAACATTATCTGCTAAGTCAGTTTCTGGCTGGTGCAGGTAAGGGCTCAGGTGAAACAATTAAGCTCAGCTGAAGGCCATGAGCAAGGTGATGAGCGGGTTCACCTGCTGCAGTCCAGGCTAGCCCGGCTTTTGGCAGAAACAGCAGGGAGAACTGCCCCAAGCAGGGAAGGGAGGGGCTTCCTGGCCTATTTTGTGTGCTGGCCATTCCTGTCTGCTCCTCCCCATCCTACCTACCTTCCCCTTCTGCCCTGGAGACAGTCGTCAGTGATTTGAAGCTGGGCTAGTCACTGCAAAGAAGCTGGAAGCTTCTAGGAGTTAGAGCCGAAAAGAACATGATGAGATATAAGAGATAAGACAATGCCAGGCTGGTCATGGTGGACGCAGAGTACCAGAAGGGGCAGCTCGTGCCAGAGGGGCCAGAAGAGCTGGATCTCCTCTGGGAGTGCACTTCTGTGTAAAACAAGTGCCGCAAGTTCCAGAGTCAGACAGGGCCACGTTCAAATCTAGCAGGGGTTCTTCTGAGCTGTGTGACCTTGAGCCAGGTACTTTTCCTCTCTAGACTCTGGATTTCTGCAGCTGTGCATGTATGCACATGTGCCCACGCACACAGAGTGGCATATTTTTGCCTCACAAGGTTAACGTAATATTATTAAATGGTATACATATAAAGCTTCCCTTTCCTGCTTTGAGCTCAACTTTTAAATCTTTTTATGTAAGGATTAATAATCAATAGTCGAGTAATGCACTTATTGCAAAAAAGTTACTAAAATGAGATAATCCAGAAGAAGAAATTAAAACTCACCTATTATCACAAGAATGAGAAGACAAGCCACAGGCTGAGAGAAAATATTTACAAAAGGCATGTCTGATAAAGGACTGTTATCTAAAATATACAAAGAACTCTTAAAATTTAGTAAAGAAACAACACAATTTTAAAAAATGGGCAAAAGGTCTGAACGGATGCCTCTCCAAAGGAGACATGCAGATGGCAAATAAGCATGTGAGAAAATGCTCAATGTCTTATGTCATTAGAGACTGGCTAACTACAGTCTAGTGAGATGTCACTACTAGAAGGGCCAAAACCCAAAGCACTGGCAACACCAAATTCTGGGGGAGTCGTGTGGAGCAACAGGAACCCTCATTCATTGCTGGTGTATTAGCCTGTCCTCACACTATTAAGAATGCCTCCTGAGGCTAGGTGCGGTGGCTCACACCTGTAATCCCAGTACTTTGGGAAGCCAAACCGGGTGGATCACTTGAGGTCAGGAGTTCAAGACCAGCCTGGCAACATGGTGAAACCGCCTGTCTCTACTAAAAATACAAAACAATAGCTGGGCATAATGGCAGGCGCCTGTAATCCCAGCTACTCAAGAGGTCCAGGCAAGAGAATTGCTTGAACCTGGGGGAGGCGGAGGTTGCAGTGAGCAGAAATCACACCACTGAACTGTAGCCTGGGCAACAGAGTGAAACTCTATCTCAAAAAAATAAATAAATAGCCGGGCATGGTAGCTCATTCCTGTAATCCCAGTACTTTGGGAGACTGAGGCAGGCAGATCACCTGAGGTCCGGAGTTCAAGACCAGCCTGACCAACATGGAGAAACCCCATCTTTACTAAAAATACAAAATTAGCCAGGCGTGATGGTGCATGCCTGTAATATCAGCTACTTGGGAGACTGAGGCAGGAGAATTGCTTGAACCCAGGAGGCGGAGGTTGCAGTAAGCTGAGATGATGCCATCTGTCTCTAAATAAATAAATAAATAGAATACCACCTGAGACTGGGTAATTATAAAGGAAAGAGGTTTAATTGACTCACAGTTCTGCAGGCTTACCAGAAAACATGGCTAGGAGGCCTCAGAAAACAATCATGGCGGAAGGTGAAGGGGAAGCGGGCACCTTCTTCACAAGGCAGCAGGAGGGAGTGTGTGGGAGAATGACGAAGTGCCACACTTTAAAACCATCAGATCTCATGAGAACTCGCTCATCATCATGTGAACAGCATGAGGTAAACCGCCCCCATGATCCAATCACCTCCCACCTGCTCCAATCCCTCACTTGGCATGTGGGAATTACAGCTGGAGATGAGGTTTGGGTAGGGACACAGGGCCAGAATATCAGCTGATGAGAATGCAAAATAGTACAGCCATGTTGGAAGACAGTGTGGCAGTTTCTTACAAAACTAAATATACTCTTACCATATGATACTGTTTGGGTCTGTGTCCCCACTCAAATCTCATGTGGAAGTGTAATCTCCAATGCTGGGACCAGGTGGGAGGTGACCGAATCTTGAAGGCAATTTCTCATGGTTTAATGCCATCCCCCTTTGGTGTGGCTGTTGGGATAGTGAGTTCTCATGAGATCTGATTGTTTCAAGCAGTGTGGCACCCCCTTCCTCTTGCTCTGGCCATGTGAAATGCTGGCTCTCCCTTTGCCAGCAAAGTTGAGTAAAACTTTCCTGAGATGGCCCCAGCAGAAGCCACTGTGCTTCCTGAATGGCCTGCAGAATCACGAGCCAATTAAACCTTTTTCCTTTTTATTAATAAAGTATCCAATTTCAGGTATTTTTAGCAGTGGGAAAATTTGTAGCACTGCACTACCCAGAAATTGTGCTCCTTGGTATTTACCCAAAGGATTGAAAATGAATGTCCATGCAGATGTTTATAGCAGCTTTGCTCATAATTGCCAAAACTTGGAAGCAACTAAGATGTCCTTTAGGGGTGAATGGATAAATAGAATGTGGCTCATCTAGACAGTGGGATATTATTCAGCACTGAAAAAAATGAGCTGTCAAGCCACTTCATAATCATATCAAGCCATAAAATATAGGGAGGAAACTTATATATATCATTTTATATCATAATCATATCAAGCCATAAAATGCATGGAGGAAACTTACATGCATATTACTTAGTGAAAGCAATTGATCTGGAAAGGATACATACCATATGCCTCTGACTATATGGTATTTTGAAAAAAAGAACAAAGCTAGTGACAGTAAAAAGATCGGTGGTTTCTAGGGGCTAGAGCAGAGGGAGGGAGGAATAAGCAGAGCACGGAGGATGCTTAGGACAGTGAAACTCTTCGTGATACTCTAACACTGGATCCATGTTGTTATACATTTGTCAAAAACCATAGAATGTACCAAGAGTGAACTCTAATGTAAATTATGGTCTTTGGTGATGATGATGTGTCACCTTAAGATCATCAGCTGTCACAATGTGTCACTGTAAGACGTCAAGTGTCTGATGGGGGATGTGATAATGGAGGAGGCTATGAGTGTGTAGGAGCAGGGAGTACATGGGAAATTTCTGTGCCTTCCTCTCAGTTTTGCTGTGAACTTAAAACTGCTCTAAAAAATGGTCTAATAAGAAAGTCGCTGATCATCCTAGGAATTGTTTTGGTTGTAACTTCTCTGTTCCCAGCACTTAGTATGCTTCCTGGCACATAAATGAGCTGTTAACTCAGTAAATGTTAGCTGGGTGAATGAAGGAAAAAATAAATCAACCCAAAATAATGTGTTAACATTTTGGTGTCTAAAGTTCCAGTTATTTATCTTTTTTTGTGGGGTGGGGAACAGAGTCTCTCTTTGTCACTCAGGCTTGAGGGCAATGGTACAGTCTCAGCTCACTGCAACCTCTCTCAGGTTCAGACAATTCTCCTGCCTCAGCCTCCAGAGTAGCTGTGATTACAAGCGCCCAACACCACATCCAGCTATTTTTTAAAAAAAAATTTTAGTAGAAACAGGGTTTTGTCATGTTGGCCAAGCTGGTTTCAAACTCCTGACCTTAGGTGATCTGCTTGCCTCTGACTCCCAAAGTGCTGGCATTACAGGTGTGAGCAAACTTGCCCAGCCAAATTCCAGTTACTTTCTATGTACATATATCCCTCACACATACTTTTTTCATTTAAATGAGATTCTACCAGACACATGATTTTGTAATCGGTTTTATCTCTTGATATACTGCAACTGTTGCTCCAGGGAGATACACATAAATGTTCCCTAGGACCACTGTAATGGCTGCGCAGTGTTCTGCCATTTGGATAGACCATCATTCATCAAACTCAGCCTTTCTTTTGGCATCTGGGTTGATTTCACGTTGTTGCTTTCAGATGCAACACAACAACAGTCAGCCTCATATGCGTGTCATTTCCTACGTGACTGTTTATCTGTCAGGATCAGTTTTAAACAGTTCTGGGCAGGAGAGAGAGAAGATGATGATGATGTCATCTGGGCTTCTGGGTCTCCTGCCTGGTAGAGGCGTCTCAGTGATAGAGTTCTGCATGACTCATCTTGTTAGAGAAATATCCCCGTGAACACACCAGGAACATGCCACCTTGCATCAACCCCATGGCGAGGGTGATCATGTGATCATGGCCAACAGAAGGCCTGGTGATCTGACAGGAAGGAACATGCTCCTGGAGCTAGCAGGGAAGAGGAGGACCTGGTCATGTCACCCCTGAATACCCAGCAAGGAAGTCAGTTGGGCCTGGATTCGAGGCCTGGGCTGCCGCTTGTTAGCTGTGTGTCATTGGTGAGTTGACTTAACCTCTGAGCTTTGATCTTATTTGTAAAACAAACATGACTCACCTCATAGGGTGACAGGGGGATGAAGGGTGATGATGCAATAATGCTCCAGGAGGCCTTTGTGCAGAGCCCAGCATGGGCTGTGAGTTCAGCCTGAGTTACTGTATTGACATCACTGCAAACACGAACATAGGACTTGCTGTGCACCACGCACCCCTCTGAGCAGTCCACCCGCTGTAACTCATTGCCTTTCTGCCTTAGCAGTGGACTGGTTCAGGAAATTTGTCAGATAGCAGCTGAGCCAGTGGGCCCCTGGGTTCAGAGTTTATTTTGGAAAGAAACACCCTTACTCTTCTGGTGGGGCCTGTGTTCTCAGGGTGGGAGGAAAGGATTGGGTCGTGAGACTGGAGATGGAGCCATGGCCCTCAAGAGCGCACGATCCTGAAGTCATCAGAGCTCCAAGCATTTGGATCTCCATCTGTAAACCAAACTAAAGCTCACTAGATCACCAGACCTGCCAAGCTGTGTCAGTCTAAAATCACTCCTCAGTCTAGACCAACCCAAATCCAGGCCAGAGTCCTTTTTTATAAGGATGGAAAGCTAAGAATGGTTTTTACATTTTTAAATAGTTGAAAAAATCAAAAGAAGACTATTTTGTGACATGGGAAGATGATGTAAAATCCAGATATTAGTGTCTATAAATAAAGTCATATTGGAAGCCAGTCAGGTTCACTCATTTGCACACTGCCTATGGTGGCCTTGAGCTGCGGCGGTGGAGTGGAGTGGCTGCCACATGCTGTCTGGCCAGCAGAGCCTGGGAGGTTTGCTCTGGCTCTTCACGGAGAACCTTGGCTGTGCCCTGGTTGAGGGTTGACTGCAGAGATTACTCACCATCTTTGGAATAGCTGGAATTTTTCTTTCTTTCTTCAAAGGTCACTACTTCCAAAGATCAATAATATTTAGAAAATAAAACAGAATGAGTGGAGAACTTCTTTAGCTTGTTCCAGATGCCTGGGCAGAGAGCCCACCGCCCAGGGCTCTGCAGGGTTGGCCCAGGGTAAGGGTTTGTGGATGTGTGGAGTCTCAGTGCTAACCCTTCTTTTGACATGCTCACCCTGCAGACATCCAGTTAAGACATGCCCCTCTGAAGGGGCCAAAAAGGGATTAAAGAAGAAAAATCTGTGGAGTGCAGTGGGGCTAAGTGTATGGGTGTGAAATCAGAGCTGAGCTCCAACCCCATGTCCGTACTTCTTAGTTGTGTGACCTTGAACATTATACATGACCTCTCAGTGACTCAGTGTGTGTATTGGTAAAAAGGGGGAAATAATAGAAGCTATCTGTATTAGTTTGTAAGGGTTGTCACTATAAAGTATCACAGGCAGGGTGGCTTAAACAATAGAAATTAATTCGCTTGTAATTCCGCAGGCTAGAAGTTCCAGATCAAGGGATGGTCCCTACATAGCTGGTTTCTTCTGAGGCTGCTTTCCTTAGCTTGTAGCTGGCCATCTTCTCCCTGTGTACTTCACTGTCTTCCCTCTGCAGCCTTCTGTGCCCAAATCTCTTTGTATGAGAAATTAGTCACATTGGATTAGGTTCCACCCTAATGAACTCATTTTACCTTAATTACATCTTCTAAGACTCTATCCCCAAATGCAGTCACATCCCAAAATCAGGGCTTAGGACTTCAACATGTGAATATCGGGGGCATGCGACTGAATTCCGTGATGCTACCTCATAGGGGGATGCGGGGACTGAATGGAATCAGGAATTTGGAATATTAGTGGTTTCTGGAATATTAGTGGGATTCATCACAATTCTTATGCATCATGATGGAGCTATTGCAGTGTGTGGAAGAACACTTGAGGGACATACATGTGGGATGGAGGGGCTCCTGGGTGGTTCTGAGCAGCCCTATTGGGGACAGTTGGGCAGTTTGTTCACTGCACAACCCCAGAGGCTGATGTTCATATTGTTGTTATCATCAGTTTGCATACTGATTAGGGACATTTTTCTGGTAGATGTCAGAGGAAAGAGCACCTTTTCTGAAGTCCCCACAGAGGCTTGGTACAGCCCAGGGTAATGCTGCTTCCTCGCCTGCCACTCAGGTTGAAGAACACCATGCAGAGAACAGAGCTGGCACGCAGTTAGCACTCAGTACAGCTATGCTGGCTGGACAAGTGCACACGAAGGGTCCCTCTCCTGGCCATCCCACTGGAATGCAAACTGCACTAGGGCAGGGGCACTCTCCCATTTTCCATCTCTGCCATCGGTGTGTTTCAGCTGCTACACAGTTTCCGGCACATAGTAGGTGCTCAGTAAATATTTGTTGAAAGAAAAAATAGATCAGTTAGAGCATTGTTGTTTTTCCTTTTCATTAAACAAGTCTTCTGTACCACCCACAGGGACTGAGAATGGGGGCACAGTATCTGCTGAACACGACTGTGTCTCAGCTGCCCCCACACTCACTGTAGCCTTTATGCTTCCCTATCCTGTTTCTTATCATCACAGCCCCATGGGGTGGCTCTTTTCCCAGAAAGGGAATGCACTGTCAGTCAGAGCCAGCCACTCCAGCTCTCCGAGCCTCCACTGCTTTTGGCTGGAAGCATTAGAAGAAATGGCTCAGCAGTGTGTCACGCACATAGTAGGTGCTCAGAAAATGTTATGTTGCCTTCTCCTCTCTCTCTCCAAGATGGCTGGAATAATTATCTCCAGTCCAGCCATCAGCATTTCAAGCCCTCTTCATCTAGTGGGTCCCACTGTTTGTCCCTGGGACTTTAGAGGTGAAGGAAAAGAATCGAGCCAAGTGGAGGAAGAGGAAGGAGAAGGAGACCCCACGCAGGCCATGAGACAGGAGCCAAGGAGCAAACCCATGGGGCTCCAGGGAAAGGTCACTACCCTGACACTTGCAGGCTCAGGGACCACCCAGGCAGCAGCCAGGGGTCACAGGTGGCCTTGGGGATAGATAAATGTGACAGCTGCCTGGGCTCCAGGCCTGGAGGAAGTGTTGAGCATCCAGGGCCTAGAGCTGAATGGGCCCTTTCTCTGTCAGTAACAAACACATTCCTTGTTTGTAGGTTTGTTTGTGTGTTTGTCTCCCCAGGCTCTTTCTGTTCTCCTTCTCCTCCCACAGGGCTCAGCCTCGGGCAGGCAGCTCCAAGGGCCCGGGGCCTCAGCACTTACAAAGCATTGCTCATCTCTCCTCCAGCCAAGTGCAGAGAGCATCTGGGAATCAAGAGAGAAGGGAGGCCTTCCACCGGTCCAAATCTACTTGGAATAACAACCTGTCTGCTGCCGTGACCTTAGGGAGCCCTTACCAAAGCCCAGGCACCATGCTGGGCTTAGGCAGATAATCTTCACACCAGGCCACAGGGCTGGGCTCGTTAGCCACACTTAAGATTGTGTCCCCACCTAGCTTCAAGCCCTTCGAGGCTCCACTTTGCTCACAAGATGAGGTGCTTGAGGCACAGAGAGCTCAGTGCCTTTCCAGCTACAGTGGCTGAATCTGACCCCTGGACTCTCTACCCTTCTGCCTTGGGTGAGGATCCAGGCTCAGTCTACTCCTGCTTTGGGTGAGGATCCAGGCTCAGTACTCTCCTTTCTTGGGTGAGGATCAAGAATCAGTACCTGCACCTCTCAGTTCAGCTTTCAGCTCCATCATCCTTTTATTTACTACCACACCACTGGCACCTAAGTGTTCCTACCCTTTCTGGTCCTCAATCCCCTCCTCTGTAAAATTCAGACAGTAACAACCCTACCTACCTCAGCGTCTGTCTGCAGGATAAAATGTCTTAATTTTTAGGAAGCACTGAGACCATGGCTTGGGCAAGGCAGTCCACCTATTCATGTTTTCTCGTCTTAGAAAGAACAGCTCAGGGAGATGCTGTTGTTACTGCCATTTTACAGGTGGGGCCCCTAAATGCAGGGAAATTAGGTAACTTGTCCAAGGGCATCGTGCTGCTAGGAATTAGAGCTGGCATGGGGGTTGGCTCTTTCTTGCCAAGGTCCCACACTGGAGTCCAGAAGGGATGGAGGTAGAGCCGGGAAGTGATGAGCCTGGCTAGTGACCAGTGGAAGTCAGGAAGTTGGAGAGCTTTCAAGTCATTCCACACATTTGGTTTGTGAGGACTGCAGGAAGACTTGCTGCCAAGATGTCTCAAAGGAGAAACTGATGAACCTGGTTGCTTTGCAGACTTTGAGAGAGTTCGAGGAAGTCCTGATGGCAGCACTTATGCCTTCTTTTCTGTTTCCCTGCCAAAACAGACACAGCAAACATTCCTGAGTCACTCGGAAGCCTTCTGGAGGCCAGCATGGGAAGGCTGATGTGACCCAAGGATCAGTGAACACTAGAAACTGTCCCTCTCCATTTCCTTTGAGTCCCCTTTTCATGCTTCCCACACAGGGCCAGCCGCACTGGCTATCTGCTTTCTTCTGATGAAGCCTTCCCATCCCCCACCCCTCCCTCTTCCAAAGCAATGGGGCAAAGCAGTAGGGCCATGGGCCACCAGCATGGCGTGTAAAACATAAGGCCTCCCGATGAATGTGAAATGGTATCATTGTCTGGGATAAATACCAGAGATCTGTTGTCTCATGACCACAGAAAACTAGAATGCAGATACACAAAGAGTGAGGTTCAGTGTGGAGGTTTAATATAGGTGAAAGAAAGATAAGAGCTCTCCCTGCTGCAGAGAGAGGGGTCCTAGGGAAATGGGTTGCTGCTTCGGCAGTAAAAGACAGAAGGTTTTATAGATGAGCCTGAGGAGTCAGGGTCTGATTTACATAGGGCGTGAAACATTGGTCAGACCAGGTGAGTCATTTGCATAGTGCACAAGAAACTGGTTAGAACTAGGTGTGCCATTTGCATTCTGCACGAAGAAGCTGGCCACCCCAGCCTAGGCTTTTATTATGCAGATGGATTCTTTGCCTGGTCAGTGCCATGCGGCCTACTCCTTTACTGTACGTGCTGTAACAAAGAAAATGGAAGATGGAGCCTCTATGTTGAACACATCTGGCTTCCACATAGCCCTTTTCTATTGGTATGCCTGCCAGCATTCACCTGTGCAAGCTTGCAGCTGGCTTATCTTTGTTCGCAGCTATTTTTTTTTTTTTAAGAAAGAAAGAAAGAGAAAGAGAAAAGGGGGAGAGAGAACAGGAGTCTTGCTCTATTGCCCAGGCTGGAATGCAATCTAGAAATAGGTATTAAAAACCTCTTTTATGCTGATGATTGTGCTCAACAGCAGAGACAGGAAGGAATAAGGAAATAAAGTAACAAACAGCCAACCAATGTTTCATTTAAGTCTGTGAAATGCTGTGCAAATGCTGAAGAGTGATTTGCTTCCATTTATGTGGTCACTTTCAAAATAGGTGTAATGTGATACTAAAAAAAATGTATGTTCTGTGGCCCTGGGGTGAAGAATTCTATAAATATTCACTGAGTTTACTTGTTCCAGGTCTGAGTTCAAATCATAAATGTCTGTTAATTTTCTATCTGGTTGATCTGTCGAATATTAACAATGTGGTGTCAAAGTCTCCCGCTATTAGTGTGGGAGTCCAAGTCTCTTTATAAGTCATTGAAAACTTGTCTTATGTATCTGGGTGCCCCTATATTGGGTGCATATATATTTATGATCATTGACTCCTATTGTTGCATTGATCTTTTTATCATTATGTAATGTCCTTCTTTGTTTCTTTTAGTCTTAGTTACTATTGTAGTCTATTTTGTCAGAGATGAAAGTTACGACTCCTGTTTTTTTTTGTTGTTGTTTGTTTGT
>CM052663.1:79683968-79717209 GCA_028533165.1 Leontopithecus rosalia
TTAAGGTTTTGGGGTACATGTGCAGAACATGCAAGATAGTTGCATAGGTACACACGTGGCAGTGTGTTTTGCTGCCTTCTGCCCCACAAAAACTATTGTAAAGCTGGCCTGGTGGTGATGAAATCTGAGTGCTTGCTTGTTTGTGAAAAATTTTATTTTTCCTTCATTTGTAAAGCTTAGTTTGGTTGGATATGAGATTCTGGGTTGAAAATTCTTTTCTTTGAGAATATTGAATATTAACCCCTACTCTCTTCTAGCTTGTAGGGTTTCTGCTGAGAGATCTGCTGTAAGTCTGATAGGCTTCCCTTTATGGGTAACCTGACCTTTCTCTCTAGCTGCCCTTAGAATTTTCTCCTTTACTTCAACCCTGGTGAATCTAACAATTACATGTCTTGGGGTTGCTCTACTTGAGGAATGTATTTGTGGTGTTCTCTGTATTACCTGGAGATGAGTATTGTCCCACCTTACTAGGTTAGGAAAGTTTTCCTGAAGAATATTTTCCAGCTTGGATTCATTCTCTTCATGACATTCAGGTACACCTATCAAACGTAAATTAGGTCTTTTCACATAGTCTCATATATCTTGGAGACTTTGCTCATTCCTTTTTACCTTTTCTTCTCTAATCTTGTCTTCTCATTTCATTAAATTGGTCTTCGACCTCTGATATCCTTTCTTCTGCTTGATCAATTCAAGTGTTAAAACCTGTGCATATTTCTCGGCGTTCTCGTATAGTATTCTTCAGTTCCATTAAATCACTTATACTCCTCTCTAAATTGTCTATTCTCATTAGGATTTCATCAAATCTTTTTTCAAAGTTCTTAGTTTCTTTACATTGGGCTACAAAATGTTGTTTTAACTCACAGAAGTTTCTTTTTTTTTTGAGATGGAGTTTTCGCTCTTGTTACCCAGGCTGGAGTGCAATGGCGTGATCTCGGCTTTCAGCAACCTCCGCCTCCTGGGTTCAGGCAATTCTCCTGCCTCAGCCTCCTGAGTAGCTGGGATTACAGGCATGCACCACCATGCCCAGCTAACTTTTTGTATTTTTAGTAGAGACAGGGTTTCACCATATGGACCAGGATGGTCTTGATCTCATGACCTTGTGACCCACCCGCCTCAGCCTCCCAAAGTGCTGGGATTACAGAGAAATTTCTTATTATCCACCTTCTGAAGCCTGATTCTGTTAATGGAATGCACTCATTTTCCATCAGGCCTTGTTCCCTTGTTGATGAGGAACTGTGATCCTCTGTAGAGGGAGAGGCATTCTGATTTTGAGTATTCTCAGCCTTTTTATGCTGGTTTCTTCCCATCATTGTAAATTTATACACCTGTCATCTTTGTAATTACCAACTTTCAAATTAGGTTACTTAGTGGATGTCCAACTTGTTAATTCCCAGGGCTGAAATGTGAGCAACCCACTTCGTCAGCTAAAACAGCCGCATCAAGATTCTTGGTGCTTTTCTGTCCGGGAGTCTCCCATCTGGCTTCCCTCCTGAATCTCTTCTTCAATCAGCTCCAAACGTCATCAGGCAAAAGGGGAACCAGTCCCGTTTACTCTGAACCAAGAACCACTGTGCTGGGGCACCAGCAAAACCACAGCACTGGCTGCAAGAATCATGCTGGCAACCCGTGGGACTCCTCCGCTGGGAATCCCCTGGTCCTTGAGCAACAAGAATTCATCCGAAAGTGTGGCGTCCTCTCGTTCTCTGTGCTTTCACTGGGAGCTACAAGCCTGAGCTGCTAGTGGTCGGCCATCTTAGATCTCTCCTGTTCGCAGCTAATTTTTTCAGGCTGCTCTTCATCAGAAAAGAAATGATTTTTGGGCTGCTTTTTGTTAAAAGGGAAAGCTTGCCAAAGACTCTTTTGCCCTTACTATCTGCCTATGTAATGTCTTTCCATCTCCTGTACAAAAGGCAGATGTGCCAAGGTCTCTCCAGTTTCTTATCCACACCCTGGGGGCTCACCCAGACTCAGAGGGAAGCATGCCCAGGGAAGCATGTATTCTTCAACCAGGCAAGGCCTCCCAAGAAGATTCTGCACATGCGATGCTCCCCCTGTGGGGTAAGGGCGGAGAGCATGAATAGGTGGAGATTGTGTGTAACTGGGGACTCAGGCTTGGCTCATGAGGGAAGACGGGGTCAGCATGCAGCTCTCCAAGCGGAGGTCTTAGTACTCTACTTGGTGGTGCAGGTGGTCTTAGGCCAGCTGCTGAGGCTTTTGAGCCTTAAGGTCCTCTTTGGTGAAAGGAGAGCACTGGGATTCTAGGCTCACTTCACCACCTTTCCCCTTAAACTCTGAGTATCTATATGCTGGGGACAGTGACTCCATCACCTCCTTATCCTCTGGGCCTGAGCCAGTCCAGGTACCGCATTTACTGGCACTGTTGAGTGCACAGTGTATGCCAGGCACCTACAAGGCACCCACTACACTTCTCATGTTACCCTCACTAGCCCAGTTAGTATTTCCATTTTACCCATGACAAGGCAGAGGCTTGAAGAGGGGAAGTCAACATGCCCCAGATAAAGTTAGGACATGGTGGCCATCAAATCACAGCTGGGCTGACACTTCCAGAACCTGCCAGCTTAACCACCCCACTACACCAGTACTATACGTGTTCAAGAATTACTTGAACTCATGGAATTCAACTGTTCAACTGAGGCTTTTGGGAGAATTTAATAAGGTGGTATATATAAAGAATCTAACGCAGAGTGTGGTATTCAGTAGGAGTTCCATAAATAGTGTGTAGCTCCTCAAAGGAACTGCCCTTGAGGGGTATTGGCAGATTTTCTTGAGATAAAGCCATGCATAATCCAATACGCCAGAATGCTCAATAAATGCTTCAAGTTCAAGTGTCCTGAGTTAGCCCTGGAGAGGCAGAAAATCCAGTCCAAGAACATCTTCCCCACTGAGAAAAATGGTTGCAAACGCTGTTTGCCTTACTCAGCTGATATTTTGTCTGAGCCTGAAGTACCACCATATACACAGTTGGGAGGTGAAGGCTGGGTCTTGGCAACACTTCTCACTGGTTTGAAATTCTGAGCTCTGGCCACAGAAGCACCATGTTTTCTGGGAGTGGCTGTTGCCTGGAGAGAACGTAGTGAGGGTGAGACCTCATCTTTCCCTCAGCAGCCTCGGGCATAGCACACAACAGCCCATAATGATGGAGTCTGTTATTAAGACTGTTCTAAGCACTTTGCATGAATCAATTCCTGGGTGAGAAAACACTATTCTTTTTTTTTCTTTTTTCTTTTTTGAGACAGGGTCTCACTCAGTCACCCAGCTAATTTTTGTATTTTTTTTGGTAAAGGCATGGTTTTACCATATTAGCCAAGCTGGTCTTGAACTCCTGACTTCAAGTGATCTGCCTGCCTTGGATTCCCAAAGTGCTGGGATTATAGGCATGAGCCACCATACCCAATAATCCCTATTCTTATTCCCATTTGCAGATGAGGAAACTGGTACAGAGAGGTCAGATAATTTGCTAAGGGTCACACAGCTAGCAGGTGGTGGAGCTGGGTGGGGTTTGAACTTGGGCTTTCTGGTTTGAGAGTGTTCTTTAGTGTCTCCTACCCTGCTGCCTCCCGTGCTACAAGCCAGCCTCTAGCTAATTCTTCTGTGATAAAGGGGATAGTTTTTTAGGTTACTAATAGAAGAACAATCCTTGTTCAATGTTATTATTTTTCTGAATGTTCACAGAAAGTTTATATGGGTCCAGAGATGAGTAAGATATCTTCCTTGGCCCTTGAAGGACTTAGAACCTACTGGAGAGGAAAAAAAAAATAAAGCCATAATTTTAATATCTCCTTTTGACAGATGATGAAATATCAGGAGAGGCATGAAATTGACCCAAGGTCCCATAGGCAGGGAGGGGTAAACTTGGGATTCTAACTCAGGTCAGGCTGCCTCCTTTCCATGCTCCCAAGTGAGTAGAGAATGTACTTTTGGCTGGACGTGGTCGCTCACACCTGTAATCCCAGCACTTTGGGAGGCCAAGCAGGGTGGATCACGGGAGATCGAGACCATGCTAGCGAACACAGTGAAACCTCGTCTCTACTAAAAACACAAAAAAATTAACTGGGCGTGGTGGCAGGTGCCCATAGTTCCAGCTAAACAGGAGGGTGAGGCAGTAGAATCACTTGAACCCGAGAGGCAGAGGTTGCAGTGAGCTGAGGTTGGGCCACTGCTTTCCAGGCTGGGTGATAGAGCGAGACTCCATCTCACAAAAAAAAAAAAAAAAAGAAAAAAGAAAGAAAAAAAAAGAGAGAGAATGTACTTGGGCAGACATGACAGCTCTGTGCTAATAATATTTGATGGGCCCTTGAGGGGAAGAAGTTCTACCTTCTTCTCTGGGATTCCAGATGGGAGAGTTGGGATTTAGAGGGGATAAACAGAGATGCAATATGGAGAAGACTTTTCATGGAGGGGAGCTCATATATTTCTGAGGAATTACATTTCAGTGACTACAGTGTATCTTTGGTGGTATAGAGAGACGAAGAATCCAGCCCCAGGTTAGCTCAGGTGAAGGAATGCAGTATCTTCTTCTTACGTCTGTTTCTGTTCTGTCTAGAATTGAAAGTGCTCTACGGAAAATACCGAAGGCACTCATGTTTTCCCACACAGCAGGCAGCAGACAGCATCTTGGTTGGGATAATATTATTCTGTAGTTTCCTTCCATGATTTCCTCATAAATTCACCCTCATGAAAATCCAAGAGGAGCCCAGTGTTTATCTAAGACTCTGATCTTATTCTTCCTTCTCTTATGAAGTTAGAATAAGGGAGTTAAGAAATGAAGAAAAAAATAAATTAAAAAAATTTATCTTTTTTTCTCTGTATAAGTAAGTGTGTTTGCGTGAAAAATAACAAAATGAATCAAAGAAGGAAGGAAGCAAAAAAGGAAAGAAAGATTGAGTCATGTTGCTGGGAAATGAATACATCTTAAGGAGAAAAATAGGCTGGTGTGGTAAGCCGATCCACTGGAGGATGTCCATCAGAGATCAGGCAGCCGAAGAAGTGTCAGTATTCACCTTCCTGTTCTCATGCTAATGATCTGATTAGGGAATACAGCCTCTATCAGATCTGGGATTCTAGAATCATACTTTCCTCCCTCCTGAAAACAACCCTAGAGATTGCCCCCACTGGATTTAGAATCACACACGTACCTGGATTTCAGTACTGGCTGTGCTACTTGGTGACAACAAGATTTGGGAAAGCCATGTAGCCATGTCATCCCTCTGCATCTTGATTCCTCCTCTTGTGGAAGGGCAGAAGCAGTCACACCTCTCCGTGAGATTTTTTGAGGGTGAAATGAGATTGCCTGTGAAATGGCCAGCAAATGGGCTTGCCTCATGATCTGTACTTTGTTTTTAAATAAAAAAGTTATTTCCTTCCCTCTCTTTTAAGAAACTTTCCTAATTGGATTTTTTAAATTGTAAAACAATTTTCATTGTATTTAGCTAAAGAGTACAAATGTCTATTTCAAAAAAAAGTTGATAATCTTTTTGTGGCAGGGAATGCTACTTGGCCATCCAGCATCCATTATCCATTTTTTTGTTAGTGATAAAACTCTTATATTATTTGGACTGCCCAATACTATACCATACTACATGAGAGAATACAATATAACACAGTTACTGTGGCCAGCTAAAGAAAACAAACAAACTACATTTCCCAGCTTCCTTTGCAGCTAGGCATGGGTGGTGGAACTTCTAGGATAACTCCTTAAAGGAGGCATAAACTGTTTCTTCCATGCTCTTGCCTGGGCATAATGTTGCAAGCACAGGCTGCCATCTTAGACCACAGGTGGCCATGACGATAGAAGGCTGTTGTTAAGGACAGGGAAGCAGAAGTTCAGACAGAGCCTGAGTGATGACCTAGAGCTGCAGCCATATTAGTTCAGGATCATCTATTTCTAAACTTCCTTTACAAGAGAAAACGAAACCTCTTCTTCACTCCAGCCACTTATTTTGGGGATTTCTGTTGTAGGAACCTGAATTTGATTATAACTGATGACATGTCTTTTCCTTCTAGTCCCATCTTTTGACACAACTGCAATTAGCAATTGTGTTTTTCTACAAATTTCTTTATGATCATAGCAAAGCTGTATTTATATACATACACGTATAACATGGTATCATGCTCTATACCATACTTTTCTATTGATTAAATATATATATATATATATATATATATATATATATATATATATATAAAGGTAAAATTCCCAGGTCAGGATATTCAGATTTCTAACATAATCCTTTTAACATTAGGCTATAAAATTATAGTATGGATATATCATTATTGATTTTATTTTATTTTTTAAATTTACCCAAATATGTCAATTTTATTGTTTCTCTATATACACAATTATTTGATACTGAATATTGCCAAAAAAATAGCACATCAAAGTTTCCTTTTGTTGGAATCCAAATTTTTGAAAACTGGAAAATCTAATTACTATGCTCTAGCCAAACCACCCAATGTCTTCATTATATTCTTTCCCCACAAGTGACTTTGCATCACATTCTTGATGTTGGGCTTCATCTCACTGACTTGAGCCTTCTAAAATACACTGGAATGCTTATGTCCTTTTGGTATTTCTTTGGGTTAAAACAGTGAGCAGAGCTAAAGTACACTGAGGTTATTCAAATACATAAGCACAGGTCTCTTATACATTACTGATTTTATGGTAGAAAGAAAAAACAATAAGAAAACATATCACAGAACTTATCAAAATTGTTTGTATATGGTCCATTCTAGCATAGAGTAGCTTTCTCAACCTGCTACATAAAATTACCAGCAAGAAAGATAAATATGAGAATAAGCTTTCTGGCTGAATTGGTTTAGTGCCGTAATTCCCTATTCTAGCATTCTCAGAAGAATCCCATCTGTGATACACACAGAAACCATGGCCACCTTTGAATGGTTCACATCTTGATCATTCTGAACTCCCTTAAGCCCAGTGTCTGTTTTCTTTCAAGCCTAGGAAACCTCCTGAGTGACAGGTAACTACATTTTAGCATCCTTTCTTTCCACACAGATAGCAATGTTCTTACTCCTCTCCTCCTGGAAGGTAAGCCATCTCTGATGCCCTGGAAGATCATTTCTCTTTTCCCCTGCTGTTGGAGTGAACTTTCCGGTAGAGAGGAAGAGAATATGGTACCAGAGCTGAGAATCAAGTTTAATGTTCATTATCAATGTCTCAGAGCAGAAGTTGTGAGAGGCCCTGACCTGTCCTGGGAATTTTCTTCAGTGAGCATTTTTGAAGGCTTTGGGATCAAGGTTGGTTTAAACTTCTGTGATGGGTCCTTTGGCAATCTAGACACAGTACTAAGCTCCTCCTTGATCTTTGGAATGCAGCAGAAACCAATATCAGACTTTCAAATTGCAACAAGATAGCCTGGAAAGAACTCTCTAGCCCAGAAAGAGCCTGAAAACCCAAACTCCAACAAATGGTGGTGAAAGAGCTGACCTGAAAATTTAGATCCAGTTTCCTCTTAAAATACGGATAATCCAATTATACATCATAATTCATTTAATGATTGTCCTCTTGCTATACTGAGAAGGTTTCTAGTTACTTTTCAACTAACATAAACCTTGCTACAATCGTCATTTGGTATCTATAGCTTTGTCACTAGTGCTTTTATTTTTCAGCACAGATGTCCACAGTGGGGTGACTAGCTCCTTTCCCTTTTAAGTCTCCTCTACCCCTTCCTTTTATAGATGAGGCAAGAGAGGCCCTGAACGATGGTGTGCCAAAGATGACAGAGAAAGACAAAGCCAACGACGCCTCTGGATTAGAATCTGAGGTCCACACCCCTGTTTCCCTGTATTTTGTAACAGTAAATATTTGTTGAAATAATATGCTAGTAATCTTTATTGAAAACTATTCCACCAATCTCTGCTTGAACATATCTGGTGAAAAGGAGAATATCAACCGCCAGAATGTTCTTTCTCCATTGTATTACAATCCAATTTCTTGAAACTTCTACGTGCTAGTCTCTGTTTTGACTTGTGGGGTACTGGAGAACTGGTCTGCTTCCCCAAAGGACAGGCAGGACTCACCAAGGCAGACACTTGGTGATAAAGGCATTGAGGATTGTGTTTGGAGCTCCCCACACTTCTCACATGCAGAGTGTTTGCACTGGTCAGTCAATGAGCATGGCTCTAAGGATGCAAAGAAGAATAAGACATGGTCTCTGACCTCCAGGTGGTTACTATCCAGGGTTTGGGGGACATCTCACAGAGGTGAGGCTCATCCTCTGACAAACTCAGCTTAGGGGTGATGTGAGATCACAGAGTGACGGCCACAGGGCACCACTTGAGGAATGTTTGGAGGGAGGGAGGAGAGGAAAGCATGCTGGTGGGACTAAAAGGTCGTCTGAGAGAAATAACTGAAAATAAAGTTGGATGAGGAAGAGGGCAGCTTGTTCTCACCCAATGGAAGAAATCAATTCTGCCAAAAATGTTGATTTGCTTTTTCTGGAAAGATTCCTTACTCATAAGCACAGTCACATTCTCATGAGTCTCTCTCTCTCTCTCCCTCTCTCCCTCTCTCTTTCTCTCTCTCTCTGTCTCAGAGAATTTAGAAAAATAACCTGAAAGAGTGCAAGCTCTAGCTGCTTTTCCTTCCCAACATTGTAAGAAAGTCTGCTTGACTTTGGTCGTTACTAAGAAAGACCACAGCAATTAAATCTTCCTCTTATTAAAACATTAGGTAATTTGATGACAAAATAAAAGTTAAAAATAAATCATTCTAAGGCCGGGTGCAGTGGCTCACACCTGTAATTCCAGCACTTTGGGATGCCAAGGCAGGCAGATGACCTGTCTACTAAAAATACAAAATTAGCTGAGCTGTGGTGGCATGTGCCTGTAATCCCAGCTACTTGGGAGGCTGAGGCAGGAAAATTGCTTGATCTCAGGAGACGGAGGTTGTACTGAGCTGAGATCATGCCAATGCACTCTAGCCTAGGCAACAAGAGTTAAGCTCCATTTCAAAAAATAAATAAAATAAAATAAATTGTTGAAATCTATAGAAATTAAATCCTAAACAGCAAAAGACAGGCAGGCAGTACTTTGGTGCAGAAAGAGCATGAGGTATAAAGCAGGGGGCATTGAGTTGAAATCTGAACTCTGTCACCTGTGGCGGGGGAAACTGACTGTGTCACTTCTCCTTACAGTTTCATTTTCTTGTAGAAAGAGGAGAGAATGGTACCTACGTAAAAGGTGTCTGCAAGAGAATAAATAAAATCAATAACTTTTATAAAGTGCTTGGCCCACTGGAGGTGGCAGGTGTCTGTGGACTTTCCTTTTGCTTGTATTTTCACTTGTCATGGTTTGGGCACATACACTAAACATTCTCTCTGTTTTTTGATGGGTGGCTGAGGTCCTGCTTTAATTTTTGGAAAATAATACTTGAGTTCAAGCACTTTGGGGGGCTGAGGTGGGCGGATCACAAGGTCAGGAGTTCGAGACCAGCCTGACCAACATGATGAAACTCTCTCTACTAAAAATACAAAAATTAGGCAGGCATAGTGGCATTGCCTTTAATCCCAGCTACTCAGGAGGCTGAGTCAGGAGGATCGTTTGAACCCGGGAGGCAGAGGTTGCACTGAGTCATGATCATGCCACTGCACTCCAGTGTGGGGGACTGGGTGACAGAGCGAGTATATGAAGAAAGTGGATCAGAAAAGGCACAAAAGTATACACAGTTCTCGGGGGTCCAAAGTGTTTGCTGTGGTCTAAATGTTGGTGTCTCCACAAAATGTATATGGTGGAATCTGATACTCAGTGTGGGAATATTAAAAGTTAAGGCCTTTCGGAAGTAATCAAATCACGAGGCTTCCACCCTCATGAATGAAAGTAGTTCCCTTATAAATGAGGCTCAAGCGAGACCCTTTGCCCCTTCCACTCTCTGAGAACACAGCAAGAAGTTTCCATTAATGAGGAATGGGCCCACACCAGACACTGAATTTGCTGGTGCCTTGAATTTTTTAATTTATTTGTATTTTTTATTTTTTGTTTTGGAGACAGTCTTGCTGCCGGCCAGGCTGGAGTGCAGTGGTGTGATCTCTGCTCACTGCAACCTCCACCTCACCTCCTGAGTTCAAGTGATTCTCCTGCCTCAGCTTCCTGAATTGCTAGGACTACAGGTGCCTGCCACCACACCCAGCTAATTTTTGTATTTTTAGTAGAGATGGGATTTCACCATTTCACCATGATGGCCAGGCTGGTCTTGAACTCCTGACCTCAGGTAATCCACCCACTTCAGCCTAGCAAAGTGCTGGATGACAGGCATGAGCCACTGCATCCAGCCTGGTGCCTTGAATTTGGACTTATCAGTCTCCAGAGCTGTGACCAATGAATTGCTGGTTGTTTATAAATTACCTAATCTGAGGTACATTGTTATAGCAGCCTGAATTGACTGGGACAGTTTCCCTTGGGCCTTTGCCCAAATCCAGTGATGCATAGATACCCCACAAGGTTCCCAAACCAGGGGGCTTCGGCCACAGGTTGGGTTCTTCTATATTTGGCTGACTATACTTTACATAAGCCAATATATGACAGGACAAATGCTATGGATTTAGGGAACAAAAAGGGGAAGGAACTGAAATCTTGTCCTGGTTCTTTCTCTGGTGACCTGTGCGACCTGGAGCAAGTCAGTTAACCTGAGTGTCAGGTCCCTGCAGTATAAAACAGGGGTACTAATACTCTTCTTGCCTCCCTGAAGAACTCATCACAAATTCTTATGGAATACAACAATAAAACGCTTCAGAACATTATTTAGTAGTAATGACGTAAAGGTTTCATCCCTATGATATTGCACAGGTGGTGAGAATACCCCATCTAAGGGACCTCCAGGGACTTGAGTTTTTGCCTTTGCTTCACAGGTAAAATACTGGACTGACCTGGTTCTGCCTCAGCTCCCATCAGGCTGTACCTTTGCCTTCTAAGTTCTTGCTTTGTGTGTGTGTGTGTGTGTGTGTGTGTGTGTGTGTGTGTGTCTGTGTGTGTGTATGAATCCTAAAGCCCCCATGTCACATGGGCCTGGCCTGTCACATGCTGGTGATCAATTGGCAGCCTGATCCCTGCATTGGCAGAGGCAGGAGGATTCCGGGTTGTAAATTCTCTGCTTGCTGAGGTGAGTGTGGGTTACTGGGATCTCAGATAAACAGCTGATATCTGTAACAAAGAGCCTCTTGCAGTTGATATCTGCAACAACTGGGCCTAAGTACAGCAGCCCTAGTCCTCGGAGTAGGGTGCCTCTGTTACCTTTGTGACTAATACGCTTTGTGAACCCTCACATGGAACCAAATGCTGACTGGGATGCATTACTGTTTATCTCCTCATAGTGATACCATTTATTGAAGGCTTATTCTATGCCAGGTGCTTTTCTTACATTGTTTTTCTCATCTGCTCCTCATGCAGACTTCTGAATTCAGTGGCACTTCTAAATAAGTTAGTGCTTCACTAGTAGCACCTATGTATATTTGAAGACTGGTAGTGCATTTTGTGTAAGAAAAGATTTATTTGGTGTACTTGCCATAGTAGGTGCAATATGGCTTTAGGAACCCTGCCATCACTCTCTGATGCTTTGGCAAACTTAGCCACGGGTCAGTAGAATGTATGCATTGTGTTGCTGAGCATATCAGTTTGGCTGCTGTAACACGCAGTCCTAAAATAACAATGGCTTAAATAGTGCAGAAATATAAATTTAAGTATCTTTTCCATAAATGGTTGGGAAGGTGGGCCAGGTGTAGGGGCTCACCCTTGTAATCCCAGCACTTTGGGAGGCCAGGAGGATCATTTGATGTCAGGAATTCAAGACTAGCCTGGAAAAAAAACCCATCTCTAAAAGAAAAAAAAAAAAATTAGCCGGGTGTGGTTGCACATGCCTGTAGTCCTAGCTACTTGCGGGGCTGAGGTGGGAGAATCACCTGAGCCCAGGAAGTCACGTGGTGATCTGTGATCAAGCCATTACACTCCCACCTGGGCAACAGAGTGACACATGTTTCAAAAATAAAAGTTTGGCTAAGCGACCCGGGCTTATACAATGACTCTATAGTAAATAGCATTCAAGCTTCTGTTCTAGCTTCTCAATATGTAACTTATATCTCATGATCTGAGATGGCTGCTTCACTTCCGTTTATCATATCCTCATTCCATCTAATGGGAATGGGGAAAGCAGAAGTTGCACTAATACTTCCTCTCATATCCCATGAATGAGAACTTAGTCCCATGATCTAATAGCAAAGGACTGTGGGAAATGTATATTTTAGCCAAGTGTCCTGCTTAGGTATAAATTCTGTAATTTTAAAAGAAGGGGAAAATGGAATTGAAGGACAACTCATGTCTGGCACAGAGGTCAAGATATGAACTTGGGAGGCCTGTAAACGTGAACTGAAACCCAGCACCATAGTTTCCTAGCTGTGTGAACTAGCAAAAGTGTATTAGTTATCTATCACTGTGTCACAAATAATCCCAAAACTTACCAGCTAAAAACAACAAATGCTTACCATCTCACTGTTTCTACAGGTCAGGAATTTGGGGAATAGCATCGCTGTGTGATTCTGGCTCAGGGTCTCTCATGGAATAAACTGCAGTCATGACATTGACTGGGGCTATAGTCACCAAGAGGCTTGATGAAGGATTCCGAGAAGGCGCATCCACGTGGCTGTTAGCAAAAGGCTTCAGTTCCTTACCGTGTGGGTATCTCCATAGGGCTGCATGAGTGTCCTCATGACATGGCAGCTGGCATCCCCACAATGAGAGATCCAGCAGAGAGAAAAGGGGAAGCCCAGCATCTCCTATGACTCAGTCTTTAACACCATCACTTCTGCCGTATTCTATCCAATACAGTCACCATGGGCAGCCCACACTCATAGGGCTGGGGAAAGGTTTACGAGAGAAAATGCTTGCAAAGGAGCAGACACATAGTAATTACTCAGCAAGTGCCAGCGAACACTGTTCCTCAACTTTCCCTCTTTTTCCAGATAGGCATGGCCTCACTCTCCTGCCACCCACAATGGCCTGTGCAGACACAGAGCACCTCTTAGTACTCATTGCCAAGGTATCACAGAGAGATGTGTCTGTAAAGATTCCTCATAGTTGTAAACATAGGAAATTAACTCAAGAGTAGTGCGGCAAAGAGTGGAGATGAGCATGTCTGTTCCCCAGCTATGGCAGCACAGCCATGTGGGGACAGCAGAAACACAGCTCATAGCTCACTCCACGTACCAACTTTGAAATTATGTGAATCACGTATGGTGGGGCTTGGATGGGAAATTGGAATACTTCAGATTTTACACACGGATTGAGAATGTTTTGTCATTTTACATCACGTGACATCAAAATCACGGGGTTTGGATTCACTCGGAATGTGATAACGTTATAGGTATTCTTGTACCTGTTTCTGCAGCTACATGAATTGAAGTCAGAGATCAGCGCCTCAATAAGCCAGTTTATCTTGAATCCTCAGTTTTCTTCATCTGCCCATGGGCATGATCCCACTCACTCACACAGCTGCTGTGATGATTAAATGATCTAATGCAATGAGGTGCTAGGCAGAAATCTGTTCCAACTGAGCACTCATTAAGTGGCAACTACTATTTCTTTTATTTTAAGTTGAGGAGTACAAGTATGGTTTGCTACATAGGTAAAGTTGTGTCATGGGGGTTTGTTGTACAGATTATTTTATCACCCAGGTGTCAAGCCCAGTACCTATTAGTTATTTTTCCTGATCCCTGCCCTCCTCCCACCATCCACCCTCCAAAAGGCCCCAGTGTGTGTTGTTCTCTATGTGTCCATGTGTTCTCATTATTTAGCTCCCACTCATAAGTGAGAACATGCAGTATCTGGTTTTCTGTTCCTGTGATAGTTTGATAAGGATAATGGCCTCCAGGTCCATTGATGTCCCCACAAAGGACATGAACTCATTCTTTTTTATGGCTGCATAGTATTCCATGGTGTATATGTATATTTTCTTTATCTAGTCTATCATTGATGGGTATTTAGGTTGACTCCATGTCTTTGCTATTATGAATAGTGCTGCAGTAAACATACCCATGCATGTGTCTTTATTGGTGGTAATCACAGAGAGTCTTTCCTCAAGGGCTCAGTGGAGACAAAGTCCAGGAGGCCCAAGAGAGGGGGAAGTCAAGGGTAAGGGAAAAAAGTGGGAAGTAGATAAAATGGAGGAACACTTTAGATAAGGACTCAAAAACTGGTATCCATGGGAAGTCAGGGATCCCACAGGTTGAGGGTCTAAGCCAGGCCAGAGTCCAGAGCAGGAACAGACAGGGCCCATGGAAGAAAACCAGAAATGGTGGCCGGGCTTGCCTTGGGCTGAGAACCACTCATCTCCCAGCTGCGATGACCAGACAGAGCTGGGTGTCTAGGTCTTGATGTAGCCAAGAAGCCAGGGACTACTAGCATCCCCGAACCCTTCTTCTGAGAGCAGCTGCCCAGGCTTTCTTAAGCTGTAGATCCCCGGGACCTGGTGCTTTCCTGCCATCTTCTCTGGCATGTGTGCAGGCTCTGCAGACCCATCATGTTCAAATGGGTCTCCTCCCTAACCCGCCAACTGGCTTCCTGCCATGTTCTTTTCCTTGGCCTGCCCCTGGACCAGCCATCCCCCCATCCTGCCTTCTCCCCATGCTCCTGGCCCACCTGTCTGTGCTCATCTCCCGTCACTTCTCTTCTCCCTCCCTTGACTGGCATGGCTGGCGGTGGCCTCTCCCGCTGCTGACCCATCTTCCGCAGGGACCTGCTAATGGCAGCTTGGAGCACAACCACCCCTGCTCTGAGACCTTCCGTGACTTTTTCTGACACACAGATGGAAAAAACCTTGCAAACCAGGAGGAAGTAGTTTACATCCCAAAATGCTCAGCATAAATTAATCCCCAGCCCAGGCACCTTCCAAAACCCACCTTCGGAATTCCCCTTCCCTCCCATCCTTCTCTTTCCTTTCCAGGTCTTCATCACACTCTGAACCTCTCCAGTATACCTATCACCGCTTTTCTGCTAAATGGCTGTTTATGTACCTATTGATTCTGCTCCATTCGACTGTAGCTTAAAGACTTTTTCTTATTCAACTACATAAACATGATAAGTATCAGGGCCAATACTCAAAATAGTAAGCCCTGTGCAGGAGCATCCTGCAGAAGTGAAAGGAGGCCACGTAGAAGGGAGAAGTGAGAGGGGAGGGTCCCCAGGATGAGGATGGAGTGGGGAGGGGGCCAGGCCACAGGGCCTTGGAGTCTGTGGAGAGGAGATTGGGCTTGTTTGAGGCACCTGGGCCCAGCAGTGCTCGGGGATGTGAAATGGAGTCCTTTGGGAAGCTTCCCATTTCCTGCTGGGCTGGGGGGGTGCAGCAAGCTGGTCACATCCCTTGTCCTTGGGCGTAAGCTCCGGAGATGTCAAGGCTCATGCCAGGCCTTAAGGCTGACTCAAAGTAAGGGAAGTATGACTTCCTCACAGTCATTTTGACACAGCACAATAAACACTCCCTTCTTCTTGCCTGGCTGAGGCTCTGGTCAGGTGGACGCTGGCCATAGGCCCTAGCCCCATTCTGGATCCTGCGGAGACTGGAGTGGGGGCAGCTGGTGACCAGGAAGCTGCCTGCAGCTGGCTGATCACCCCTTCCAGGCTCCAGCAGGGCAGGTGACACAGGCCCAGGCTGGCTGGAGTGATTCAGATGTCCTCATAAGACACACAGGCCAGGCCAGGCTCTCAGATCCTCTGTGGTGCCAGCTAGGGTTTCAGTCCTTCTTCCCACAAGCCTGCAAGGAACATAGAGTGTTGTATGGTGCCATGAAGACCACAGGCCAGCAAGGCTCAGGGCCTGGGACGGGGCTGTGCACATGTGCTCTTCTCCACTCTCTCGACTGTGTTTCTGTCCCCTGTGACACCTACTGATGGGTGACAATGTCCAGGCTTATGGGTGAGTGATTTGCTTGACAGTGGGTGGATGGGGGCAGGGAGAGGTGGGGGAAGCACAGAGGGGGCCTCAGCTGGACCTCCCTTTGTGTTTCACTCTTCTCAGTCTACACACCTGCACCACACATACAACATATCACATATCACACCACACACATACCATATACACATCACACCACACCACACAGACACCACATATCACACCACACACACCACATACACACCACACCACATCACACCACATATCACACCACACACACCACATACGCACCACACCACATCACACCACATATCACACCACACACACCACATACGCACCACACCACATCACACCACATATCACACCACACACACCACATACACAGCACACCACATCACACCATATATGACACCACACACACCACATATCACCATACACACCACATACACACCATACCACACCACATCACACCACAGCACATCACACCACATATCACACCACACACAACAAATCACACCATGTATCACACCACATATGACCACACACCATACACGTGCCACATATATACCACACCACACCAAATCACACCACATATCACACCACACACACCACACATCACACCACACACACATTACGTATCACACCACACACATACCACATCACACCACACACACCATGTCACACTACACACACCACACACATACCACATACACACATCACACCACACCACACACACCACACACATAACACATACACACCACACACACATGCCACACACACCATACCACACACACATTGCACACCACACACATATACCCCCACACCACACACATGCCACACACACCACATACACACCACACACACATACACACACACATACACACACACATATACCACACACCACACATGAAAACTCACATATCATACCATACACATTCAACACATATACCACACATACCACAGCCCCCACATACATACCACACACACCGCACACATACCCACACACACACCATGTGTATGCTACACACATATACCCACACACCATGCACATATGACACATGCCACACACATATACCCTTCCACACACCACATACACCCCCACATATATACCCCCCACATACTGCACACACCATACACATATACCCACACACACACCACACTGTGCACACAGACCACATATCACACCACCCGCACCACACACACACACATACCACACTGTGCACACACAGACCACATACCACACCGCACACACCACACACACACACACCACACTGTGCACACACAGACCACATATCACACCACACACACCACACTGTGCACACAGACCACATATCACACCACACACACCATACACACACCACACTGTGCACACACAGACCACATATTGCACTATGTACACCAGAAACACACCACACTGTGCACACACAGACCACATATCACACCACACACACCACACTGTGCACACAGACCACATATCACACCACACACACCACACACACACACCACACTGTACACACACAGACCACGTATCACACCACACACACACCACACACACACCACACTGTGCACACAGACCACATATTACACCACACACACACCACACACACACCACACTGTACACACACAGAGCACGTGTCACACCACACACACCCCACATACCACACTGTGCACACAGATCACATATCACACCACAGTCACCACACTGTGCACACACAGACCACTCATTGGAATCCCTGCCTCCGTCCCCATGTGCCATCCCCCTCTCTGTGTCTGCAGTCCCCCTCTCCGTTTGTCTATCAGGAGACCTGACTTTGGATGCAGAGGCCACGTTTAAATCCAGGACCATCTCATCAGGAGATCCTTCGTTACCTCTAGAAAGATGCTTTTTCCAAGTAAGGTTTTTCCAAATGAGGTTCCAGGTGGCGGTATCTTTGCATATGAGGTTCCAGATACCTATATTTTTGAGGGGTAGCTCCATTCAAGCCCCAGGGTCCGTGGGTTTCACCAGACTCGTAAAGGCAGTCTTGGAACTTGAGTCCTGTAACTTTTCTCACTTGATGCCTCTGCACCCACATGCCGTAGGTCACAGCAGCAATGAGAGCAGAATGGTGCCTCCTGCACTGCGCCCTGCGAGCCACCATGCAGAAAGGAGCAAGTGCGCAGGGATTGTAGGAGGCTTGCTGCGTTCTCTCTTGCCTCCTTCCCCTGGGTAACGGGGCCCTCTAATATGAGAATGATGTAGTTGCAGCTGGCCCAAGTGCCCCTTGAACCGGTGAGGAAACTGAGGCCTAGGTCACATGAGGAGTCTCTGACCCACCTGAGGGCCTGGCCAGGGACTGGGACTCTGGATCTTTGCATCATTTGGAGCAGGTCCCAGAGGTGAGAAAGTAGTTTGAGAAACTGAAAGAAGTTATGTGGCGGAGGTGACATGGACACTGGGTGAGGCTGACGGGTGACCTGGGGAAGGCCCCGACAGGGAGACTCTGCTACACCCACTGGAACAACCAGAGCCCCAGAAGTCCAGGGTTGACTTCTGCCTGGTGACCTGTCCCATAGAGGGGCAGACCCCCCCATCTTTCAGATCAAAACATGCTTTTGATGGAGACACAATGAATCCCTTCATGCTCGGGCACAAAGGGTCATGGGGACAATCAGAGTTGACCTCTTCAGAAGCACAGCCTTCTTCAGGCCAGGACTCTGAGAATACTCCACTTACAGGAATCTCCTGAACCCTCTCCCATCCCTTCTCTCCAACAAGTCAGGATGCTGGATTCAAAGAAGGGACGTGACTTGCCAAAGTGTCACCGTGAGTTAGTAGCAGAGCCAAGACCCAAGCCACCAGGCTCCTACAGGTATCCTGCACTGTTTCTAGCCAACAGCCCCTGCACACAGTTCTCCCAATTCAAAAGCTCTCATTCTACAAAGGAGCAAGCCGGGGCTGCCGGCTAAACATTGCTTTGTTGGTTTGGGAACAGAACGATAAAAACAATGTGTTGTGTAGACTCTTGTTTTGCTCGCAAGCTGAGATCTCTTGGGGCAGCGCTCTTGCTGGGCCCCTCTGAGTCATTAAACTTCAGGCCACTGCAAGCCAGAGAGGAGAGACGTTTTCTGAGTCTGGAGTAGAATGCGGGTGTCTTCCTCCAGCCCCCCAAGAACCAGTCCTTGGCTCATGCTCCTTGATCCAAAGGCCACTTCCGTTCTGAGAGTCATTTCAGGAGCAGGCTGTACAGGCCCTGAGGTCTGGAAGAATCGACTCTGTGTCTTGGGATCCCCTCTTCCCTGCTGCGTGACCTCAGGCAAGTTGCTTAACCTCTCTGCAGTCTCTGGCACGTCCAGCTCAGGGATGCACAGAAGAGAAGCCCCACCCTGCCTGGAGTCAGGAGCAGCACAGATCCTCCACGCAAGCCAGTTTCCTCCACTCCATTTCAAACTCAAGGCAGTCCTTTCCTAGCGGTACAAACAGGAACTGAACAGGCTGGAATGGCTGTTTAAAAGAACTTTCTTGCCAAAAGGGTGTGTCTACACAACTTGGTTCTCTGCCCCCAGGGCTCTGGGAAAAGTTCCAGGCCTGAACAAGTTTATCAAATTCCTTTCTTTACCCACCCAGCCTTGAATTTCATGGAAAACAAAATAGAGAAGAGCAAAACAAAGTAGCCTAACATTTGCTTTAGTTATTGCATGGATTTTAAAGCCTCTCAGAGTTGGGTTTCTGCACTTGACTGTCTCCTAACTGGGTCTCCTGGGCAAGATATTTTAGCCTCTCTGAGCTCAGTTTCCCCATTGCCTGCATGCAAAATGGGTACAGTGATGACGCTCCTGCTCTGTGTTGAAGGGCCAGTGAGCCATGCTGGAGAGCCGGCAGCACAGCTCTTGGTACGGGATCTGTGGTCACCGTAGGACAGAACTGGTCGTTGCTGCTGTGGACAACCACCGTGTCTTCCTGCAGCAGTCCTCGGCTCCAGCGCTATTTCTATGTTCATCCAGAAAGTTCTCTTTCTTCCCCACACGATTGCTCGGCCGCTAACTTGCTGGTGATCTCAGGCAAAATGCTGCTCTCTTCGGATCATAACTTTCTCCCCTGAACGAGCAGAGGCCTTGTGACCTCTGAGGGGTTGTCCAGCTGTGACATCCCCAGAGCCAATGTGGCCTTTGCATATTTGCAGAAAGCAATAATGTCCTTCCCATACGTTAACCTCTTCTTCTCCAATCCAAATGGAGCAAGCACATGTTTTGGCTCTTCCATATCCATTCCCCCTAGAGTCTGAGAGGAACTCCTCAGATTTTGTCTAAAGAGTTATTCTCCCTCACTGTGGGCCAGCTTGGTGGGACATACGTCAGGATGGGCTACACACCGCTGGATGAGTTGTGGATGTTGGGCAAAGCCGGATCCTGTATGCATCTTAGCGGACCTTGAATCTCTGGCAGAGTTCTAGGAGATGGAAGAATGAACACAGGCCATTTGCTCCAGTGATTGGCCCATGGTCATCTGAATACAGCCCCCAAAGATATGTATGTTTCTAATCCCTGAAACTTGTAAATATGTTATTTTAGATGGCAAAAAAAAATTCAGATGTTATTAGGTTAAGATCTGAGATGATGTCTTAGTCCATTTGGGCTGCTATAAGAAAATGCCTGATACTGTGTAATTGATAAACAGCATAAATTTATTTCTCATAGTTCTGGAGGCTGGGAAGTCCAAGATCAAGGCTCCAGCAGATTCAGTGTCTGGAAAGGGTCTGCTTTCTGATTCATAAATGGCACCTTCTAGCTGTTTCCTCACATGATACAAGGAGCAAACAGGTTACCTCAAGCCCCTTTTATGAATCCCATCCATGAAGATGGAGCCCTCGTGATCTAATCCCCTCCCGGAGGCTGTACCTTTTCCTACCACCACAGTAAGGAGTAGGTTTCAGCACATGGGTTTTGAGGGAACTAAATCATTCAAACTACAGCAGCCGAGGGAATTATATGAATCGACCTGATAGACTAATGTAATTGTAAGGGTCCTTAAGAGAGGAAGGCAGGAAGATCAGAATCAGACATAGAAGAAGGTGATGTGATGATGGAAGCAAAGGGTGAAAAGGGCATTTGATATGGGGCCATGAGCCAAAGAATGTGGCAGCCTCTAGAAGCTGGAAAAGGCAGAAAATAGATTCTCCCCTGGAGCTTCAAAAGGAATGCAAACCTGCTGACATCTGGATTTTAGACTTCAGACCTGAAGAATTTTCAGTGAATAAATTTGTATTACTTCAAGCCACTGAATTTGCAGTAATTGTTACAACAGCAGGAGGAGTCTAATGTAGGCCCTGATGAGACATTGGCACTGAAGCCCTGGAACTCCCGATTCCAGCCTTTTTCTGAGCCTTCCTGTCCAGCCTTCTCTTGGATTCTGTGAGATTCCTGATATTGCCCTTGGCCCATGCTCCACCGAAGAGCTGCTCTACTGTGCTTTCCCCAGCTGAGCATGTTCTCCACCCTGTGTGGTGCTGTTTGCTCCACATCGTTGCTCCTGTGGTTGTTTATTTCACATTTAGCCTGGCAGTTCTGACTCATAATAGCTGATAAGGCATGTGCTAATGATGTTTGTTTGGAATTGCTGCCAACACTCAAAGGAAGAATATTGTGCTGAATGTAACAAATGCAAGTTTTCATGTTCCTTAAGCTGTCTTTAAGAAAATGTCACAGGCTGGGAGTGGTGGCTCACGCCTGTAATCCCAGCACTTTGGGAGGCCAAGGAGGGTGAATCACGAGGTCAAGAGATTGAGACCATCCTGGCCAACATGGTGAAACCCCATCTCTACTAAAGAATACAAAAATTAGCTGGGCATGATGGCGCGTGCCTATAGTCCCAGCTGCTCGGGAGGCTGAGGCAGGAGAATTGCTTGAACCCAGGAGGCAGAGATTGCAGTGAGCCGAGATAACTCCACTGCACTCCAGAGATGATAGAGAGCAATGGTCACATGGGCAAGCATTAGTGGTCATAACTCCAGTTCTTACATCTCCTAGCAGTGTGGTCTTGGACACATGACTTAATCTCACTGGGCCTTTGCTTTATCATTGCTCTAATGAGGAAAATAAGATACCTCCTTCTTAAAGGCAGGTGAAAATTTTAGTGAATTTCTATCAGTAGGGCTTAGAACAATGCCTGGTATATGTTATATGATATTCTAGTTGCTATTTCATTTCTTTTGCTAAGGAAATATTTTCTGATATCTCAAGACTCCACTCAAATGTTAGTTCTTCCATGGAAACTTCTTTGATTTCTCCTTCTATTTCACCCTTCTGCTCTGCCAATGTTCGCTTCATATATTTAAGTTCTCTAATGTTTGCTTCATATATTTAGGTTCTCTAATGTTTGGTGCATAAATATTTATAATTGTTACATCTTACTAGTAAATTGACCCCATTAACACTATATAATGTTCTTTTTTTTATCTCTTGTGACAGCATTTGATTTAATGTCTGTTTCATCTGATAGTAAACCAATCCTACTCTCACTGAGTTACAATTTGCATAAAATATATTTCTTCATCTTTTTCCTTTCAGCCTATGTGTGTCCTTAAGATCTTAAATGAGTCTCTTGCAGGCAGCATATTATTAGATCCTATTCTTAAAACAATGTTTGGCCCATCTATGTCTTTTGATTAGGGAGTTTAAACCATGTGGCACCTTCCTTAACTACCCCTTTTACTGCAGGGTTGGTATCTTCTTCTTTGTGCCCTCGGAGCCTGCACATCTCCCAGCATGGCACGTGAGCTACTAGACTGTTGCATTTGTTTAATCTCAATATTTCCTTTAAGTCCATGGCTCTTTGTGATCAGAAAATTTGCCATTTCTCCAGCCACTTAGTATAGTGCCTGGCATTTAGAAGCCACTCCATACATTTGATTAAACGAACATTCTAGATGGGAATAATAGTAGCTAATATTTATTGAATACTTGGGCTGGGTGCAGTTTGAAGCTCTTACATTATTTCTTTTAATTTTTACCACAAATTTCCAAAATAGGGACTATGATTATGTCTATTTTGCACATAAGGAAACTCAAGATCAAAGGAGTAAATGGAATTTTGAAACTTACCCAAATGGAAAATAGCAGAGCAGTATTCAAGTCCAGATCAGCCCATTCCAAGCCTGAGTTTTTACCCACCTCACCAATGCATCAGGGATTGCTGCATATAACAGAAAACCCCAAAGTGATAGTTGTCTAGACAGGAGGAATGTTATTTCTCTCTTATCCAAATGAAGCCCAAAGGAATGAAGCCCTGGCTGGCCTGGCCACACAGCAGTCTCAACAGGAGCCCAAGTTTCTGTTTTCTGTGTTCCTCCCTTAGTACACAGCTTCTATCTTCGAGGTGTCATGGCCCAAGGTGGCTTATACTGCTCCAGCCAAACAAATATTAGGCACTGTTCTAAGCCTTACCAGTAACATCAACATTCCACATCAATGGCAGGGTGGGGCAGGTCAGAAGAGATACTCTTTCTCATCAAGGTAACTTGCTGGAAGTTTTATGCACATTTTTTAATTGCTGTATAAGAAATTGCCAAAACATAACAACTTAAAACAACATGCCTGTATTACATCAGTTTCTGTGGGTTACGAGTCTAGGCATGGCCTAGCTGGGTTCTCCACTTCGGGTTCTCCACTTCATATTCTCATGAAGTTGCAATTCAGGTGACCTTGGCTATGTTCTCATCAGAGGCTCAACTGGGGAAGTATTTACTTCCAAGTTCATGTGGCTGTTGAGAAAATTCTGTGGCTGTGGCTGTAGGACTAAGGGCTTCAGTTTCTTGCTTGCTATTGGCTGGAGGCCCCCTAGCTCCTAGAGGCTGCCTGCAGTTCCTTGCTACATGGACTTCCTCAACAGAGACGCTTACTTCATCAAGCAAGGAAGGAAAAAAGAAAGAGACTCCTTGAAAGATGGACATTACCATCGTGTTTCCATCTTATTCACAATTATGTAAATGATGGAGGTGAGGGTCATGGGGACCATGGTAACAGTCTGTCTAGCACATCCCATAAGACATTTCTACTCTTTTCCCCTTGGCTAAAACCTAGTCACATGGTCACGATAGATGCAAGAGAAGTGACAAATGTAGTTTCTTAGCTGTTCATTAAAGTGTCTATTTTAAAATTTGGGCTCTGCTACCAAAAATGAAGGATATTCACAACTAGAAGCCACTTCTAAATTATTCTGCCATTGTTTGTTTCAGAATAAATGAAAGAAATTGCCAACAAGCACAGACATTTTCTCTCTTCTCTCAGATTATTGCCCTTGTCACTAGGAATCAGAATTTTAAAATTAAAAAAGAAAAACTAAAATAGCTCATTGTGATGTCCCCCTGTTCTTGAGCTGTTTTATGGTAGACCTTGCCATGTATTGCTGGCTTCTCTACCACTTGGCTTATCAGGTTTATTGTATGTTTGACTGTAATATTTTCATTTCTTGAAAGTCATGAAGAGGGGTGGAATCCTAAGGAAATAACCTGAGCCTCAAAAATAGCTTTGGGCATAAGGGCACTCTTATCAGAGAGTTTGTTAAGATGGCAAATATTTGAAACAATCTTCATATCCAGCCATTATGTATTTACTAAACAATATAAAGATAAATTACATGTGGGACTTAAAGGCAGTCCTAAATGTCATGATTGCAATTTTTATATAGGTTGAGTATTCCTTATCTGAAATACTCAGGGCCAACAATGTTTTAGATTTGGGAGTTTTTTCAGATTTTGAAATATTTGTATACTTATAATAAGATATCTTGGAGATAAAACCCAAGTGTAAACACAAAGTTTATTCATTTCATATACAGCTTATATAAATATCCTGATGATAACTTTATACAATATTTTATTAATTTTGTGCATGAAACCAAGTTTGTCTATGATAAACCATTAGAAAGCAAGTGTCACTATCTCAGCTATTGATGTGAGCAATCTGTGGGTTTTTTTGGCATCATTATCATTCCTGACTCTGAACTAACATATCACCAATAAGCAATCACTTTCTTACATTTATTCACTAATATGGTTTGGCTGTGTCCCCACCCAAATCTCACCTTGAATTGTAGCTCCCATAATTTTCACATGTTGTGGGATGGACCCTATGAGAGATAATTGAATCATGGGGTCCTCCATACTGTTCTTGTGGTAGTGAATAATTCTTATGAGATCTGATGATTTTATAAGGGGAGACCCCTTTTGCTTGGTTCTCAGTTTGTTCTTGTCTGCTGTCATGTAAGACATGCCTTTTGCCTTCCACCATGATTGTGAGGCCTTGCCAGCCACGTGAAACTGTGAGTTCATTAAACCTCTTTTTCTTCATAAACTTTTATCCAATCTTGAGTATGTCTTTCTCAGCAGCATGAGAACAGACTAATACACCTATCTAACAGTAAAAAATATGATTTATTATTAATACAGTGAAAAATAATGTGTTCAGATAACCAAGAGGTACAATGGCATCTTCCAAATACCTGGATCAGTGGCTGGCTTCTGGTCTCCATCTAGGCCACTGTGTTTTGACTAAAAGATTATAGCACACTGTACTTTATTTTTCTAGGTGAGAAGGAACATCAGAAGCATTTGAGGGACCAGAACATGCATCTTCTAGAGGTGGGGAGGCATTCTGCAGGATGGCTTTCTACCGTATTTCCTCCAGAATCATCTTCCTCATTCACAGTGGTTTTTGTTAGAAATCTGTCTTTGATTTTATAAGCTGACATGATCTCTTGTTCTGTTATGAATGTATGCTTTCAAGAAGCTCATCACTCGTGTTCCTCATGTTAGCTGTGGGCTATTTTACTGTAGTGTTAACAACATCATCTTCATTGTCCTGTTATTACCTTCACCTTGATTCACAATCATTTTGACTATTTTACCATCAATCAATGAATAAACCACAGCGGGCTCACTGATGTTCAGAACTTTGAAATCTGCTTTCTACAACATACTGACAGACTCTGAAGGTATATTGTTTGCTTATGTAAGAAAGTGAGACATAGTTTTTTTCTCACTTGACATATGGAATCTTCCAAAGTCACCACACCTTATTAATCATCATCACTAAACATTGTCTTGGCCAAAGGTTGTACCAGACACAAAAAATGGTGTCTTCAGTCACTGTTTTCCAAGCATATAGCATCCTTTTTGCTAAACACCTATTAAAAACCTTCGATACCAATGCCTCTGTTCACTGCTGCTACCATGCTGTTCAAGAAAGTGTTTCTATATTTATTCTTCATAGATCTAAAAATAGCCTGGTCACATGGCTGAATTAATGAAGTCACATTTGGCAAAAGTACATGGCATAAACATTGATTCTTATGAGAATTCCAGCTGGAGTATGAGCAGAACAATTGTATAGGAATAATTAAATATTGCAGGCATTATCCAGTCTAGCTTTCCTGAAGTGAGCATGAGTGGCTGGTACAATGTGTTTATGAAACATATCAGAAAGATGGTCCCGGTGATCTATGCCTCTTTGTTAGCATAATAGTAGACTAGTAAGAAATCTACTTCTTTAAAACTGCAAGAATGCAAGCTTTTGCCTATCACAGCAAGTGTGCATTTATGTATGCCTGCTGCATTAGCACATTTCAACACACTTATTCTTTGGCAACCTTAATTTTTATAAAGCCTGTCTCATCAGTTATAGTCAATATTTTTCTGGGCAATAACACCAAACCAGGATGTTTATTCAGTATCACAGACTTGTTCTGGCATCAGGTTTTTATTGGCAATGGCTTTGGCAAACTCATCAATTAATTTCTCTGCTGCTTCATCATCAACAGATGCTTTATCACCACAAATCATTAAAAACTTAATGTCATGTCTTTTCTTCCAATTCTGCGACCATTTTGTTGAATTATCACAGTTCCCGTCAATTTGCAGTTCACTGGGATTGATGTTTGCTTGTTTCAGGATTACCATACTATTAAGTGGCATGTGTTCACTGCAATGCTGACAGAGCCATTTTTTTCAAAACACATCTGAAACCTTCATTTTTAGCTTGGTGCTAAAAATTCAGTGTTTTTCTATTTTTTAGTGTATGTTCATCACTTTCCACATAGAACTTCAACAACTTACCATTCCATTTCTTCAGGTTCTATATGGTGGACATTACAACACCCTAGTCTTCTATAAGATGCTCCACGCTTATGCCCTTGTCTAGTTTCTCCAACAGCTTTGACTTTCTGTGCTATAAGCATAAATACTTCCTCTTTTTCTTATCATTCTTATCCATGCAGGTATCTGAAGGCCTTACTGACATTTTTATCAATGTCTTTACACTGCAGAGCAGAGAATAAGCAAATAAACTGTGAAGAATGCATGAAGGTCTTGGCCCCACATGAGGCATCGTGGAGAATCTGCTGTTTGTGCCTCCAGCCTGCACACCTGTCAGGTAGTTATCCTTTGTGTGCTTGCTTACATGAGAAAATCTGGTCATGCTCAGAGAAGATACATCACCACTAAACCTGGCTGGGAGGATCTGTCTTCCCTTGGGGACACTGAAGAAACTGTGCATTGTGTGCCTGAGTTTTGACTGTGACACATCACATGAGGTCAGGTGTTGCATTTTTCATTTGTGGCATCATATCGACACTCAAAATGTTTTGCATTTTGGAGCATTTCTCATTTTGGATTTTCAGGTTAGGGATGTTCAACCTGTACAACAACAACAAGGATGCATTAGGTTCAAAAAACAGGATAGAGAACTGTATGTACAGAACGACCTCTATCATGTAAAACGTAAGTGCGAGAAAAACAGCATTAAAGATAAATTACAAAAATAATGACAATGTTTATATTTGGCTGATGAGATTCCAGGTGCATTTATTTCCTTCTTTGCATATTTTTATGTTTCATATATCTGACATAATGGCCAAGGATCGCTTGGCCATTTTATCTAGTGTCATAAAAATGGAGGAGAAACAGATACATCCACTTGCACTGACAGGGAACTGCATGAGTGGGACGTGGTTGCAGAGATTCCAGGTGCATTTATTTCCTTCTTTGCATGTGTTGATGCTTTCCATATCTTACATAATGGGCAAGGATCACTTCTAGTGCCATAAAAATGGAGGAGGAAGACATGCATCCACTTGCACTGACAGAACTGCGTGAGTGGGGCATGGTTGCAGTGGCGGCTAGCTTAAGGGCTCCCTCTGTCAAGCTGAAAATGAGCATTCCTCCCAGAAAACCATCAACTGGCAAAGGGGGAGCCTCTGTGAGCCCATTAGACTAGAGTTACTCTTCCCATTGCTCCCAAAATGATCTGAAGTAGAAGAGCGGCTTTGAGGCTGGGATAGGATGATATGCAATCCATCAGGGCCCACATGGTGCTTGCCCGTAGGCAACAGCAACCTAGGAAAAAGTCTCTGCATCCTGCCTGCAGCTGATGCTGTCAGTGTCCCATCCAGATGCCCTCAGTGGCTTGTTGCTTCCTTCCCAAAGCACCTGCATGTCTGTCTGGGCAGAAGCTTGCTCAGTCTGTGCCGAGAGCAGACCAGAGGAGCCCTGGAGTCCAAGAGCAGCCTGTAATCAGTGATAGATAGGAGTTGGTGGATACAGGTCCGGCTCCTTCACTCACCGGTGCTGAGTCAAGCTCTCTGCTGTCTCCCAGAGACACCCAATAGGATTGAGCATTGGTGCCCACAGTAGTAGTGCCTGCTTGTTGGTGCATTCTGCATTGGCGTTCTCTTCCCTGCCTCACTTTCTTGCCCCGGTGCTTTCTGAGATCATTTCCTGAGTAAACTATGTCCACACATCCCTGTGTCAGAGTCTGATTCTTGGGAAGCTCAACCTAAGACTTGACACCTCTCACTGGCGCTGCTGCAGCCTCGTAAACATTCTCAGCTCCTCATATATCTTACCCCAGGGACACAGTAAAAGCAACCGTTAGCACAGGACATAGAGGTGGAGAGAACTCCAGAAACAGGCTAATGATGAACATTGAGTTCATTCGAATGTTGAATTAGTTCAAAACAAGTGTGAGACTCATGGCTCTGAAACAGAGTGCAAATAATTTTAAAAATCAGTAATAAAAAATGCATTAACTTGAAGATGGAAACAAAGAAATGTTAAAACATATGTAGGGGCACAGGCTTTCTCACTTTAAATGGGGGAAGTTAATGCCACTGCATGACACTTGAGCATGGAGCCAAAATCAAGGAAAGAAAAAGAAATGCAACCTCAGAGTTTGACATATATTTTATGCAACCTCAGTGTTTGACAGTATTTGACATTTATTTTAACTTTAATGGACAAAATATTCAGAAAATAGCATCTTTTGCTGTGAAAATGTTTATCAAGTTCCACATTCTCTTGAGTTGCATTTTCATTTCCTTTTCTTTATTTTAATTTAAAATTTGAAGGAATACTTTAGTAATCTGGAGCACCTCACTTTCGTTAAAGTATGTCTACTATTCATTCAACGCATATGTACTCAGCACCTGCTCTGTGCTGTGCACTGTTCTAGATGCTGGAGATGATGCAGGGAACAAGGCAGACAGCTGTTCTCTCCCCAGGGCACACTTGCAGTGGGGGCCCAGGGGTAGAAGGGACTTGCTGTCCATTCATAAACTGTAAGAGATGATGTTTACCAAATAACAACAGCTTTTCTTCTGGGTAATGGGATTTTGGATGACCTTTTACCATCTCTTTGTTCTTTACAGTATTGCTTGAACTTAAGAGAAATGTCATACATAAGTTTCACAAAATCACCAGCTGGGCGTGGTGGCTCTCACCTGTAATCCCAGCACTTTGGGAGGCTGAGGAGGGTTGATCACTTGAGGTCCGGAGTTTGAGAGCAGCCTGGCCAGTAAAGGAGATGTGATGATGGAATCAGATGTCAGAAAAACGTGATTGCTCACTTTGAGGATGGAGGAAGGGCCACCAGCCAAGGAATGCAGGCAGCTTCTAGAAACTGGAATAAGCAAGGAATCAAAATTTCCCTAAGGCCTCCAGAAGGAAGATAGCCCTGCTGACACCTTGATGTTCACCACGGAGTTCCATTGAGCGTGCCTGACCTCTAGGACCGGAGATAATAAGTTCGTGCTGTTTTAAGGCACGACATTTGTGGTTGTTGCAGCGGCAAGTGGAAACCAGTGCAAATGGTAACAGCTCACATTTTTTTTTTTTTTGGTGGTGACTGAAACAAAGCTAAGATACTGTTTTCTTTATGCTTCAACAATTGTATGTGCCGCTTTTACATATTAGAAAATTGGATCAATTTTCCTAAGGATTTTTGAAGAACTTTTAAAAGACATTCCATGTATCAGTTAATATTCCCCCTGTGCCGTATGAGCCAGCCGGTGCTGGATGTTTAAAATGACCGAAACTCAGTTGCTCAATCCTAGGCCATTTTGCCAAATGAACACTTTTTATTATACCACAGTCAGTTTCTGGGAGCTAAATGCTGCCTGTGAGGAGATGTTCACTAAATCTTCTGGAACAGCTAATAGTGATTGATGCTTTCCTACGTGCCTCCACTGGGCTCTGCACATTGCATTCGGCTCCAGGAGGCTGAAGGAAGTGATGTCACTCTCACCTGGATTGTAAGTGGCAGGTGGGGATTGGAACACAGGCAGTTTGGCTTCAGAGCCCCAGCTCTTAGTCTCACCCCTGAATAAAAGCAAGCTAGAGACCTGCATCTCTGTGATCCAGAGGCTCAATGGCTGGCTACTTTAGTATCAATTCTGAAAGAGAATCTAGATTCTAGGTCCTTCCTTCATCCAGGCCCCAGAAGCAAGAATCTTCCTCCTCTTCCACAGCTTTCCATCTTCTCTTTTCCTTCCTTCCTCATGAGGAAGCCATTAGCACTAAGGAAAACAGGCTTAAGGGGAGCCACGTGAGCTGGGAGGCAGCTCCCTGAGCGAGCCAGGCTTCACGGCTGCCTCTGCCTCAAGGCTCCCCTTCTCCTACCGGATCCAAGCTTCCCGCAGAGGAAAGGAGGTGGTGGGGCGCCAAGTCAGTCACAGGTTCTAGCCAGGTGGGCTGTGGCTTTTGCCAGAAACCTTTGTGCTGTGCCAGATCTCTCTGGAATCTTCCTGCCCACGGTGCCAGGTGAAGTCCCATACTGCTGCAGTGATCTGCCTCCCTGGAGCAGGCAGCATGAGGTGGGGGGCTGAGCCCCAGCAGCTTGGGGCAGACTGTCCAGGCTCAGTGGCCAAGGCTGTCTCCAAAGTCAGTGCCTGAGGTTTACTCCCTTGGCTCCCACAGGCACAGAAGACAGCAAGGGGAAACGTGAATGGTTCATGAATAAATGGAAAAGCATTTCCCCCACTAGCAGTTGAAGAAACACATTGCTTACCTAGCAAATTCCCAAAGTTAAAAAAATGCCAATACTCATCACTCTTGAAGCTCCTGGAACAAGTTTCCTACAATTCAATTGGGCCTTGTGTATTCCTTCATAAACTTCTTACCCTCTAGCCCCTAATTCTACTTCTAGGGATTCATAATAAGAAAAAAAGCCAAAACAGACATCTGGACAATTATTAATGTTGAAAAGCCATCATTGTTGAGTTATTCATAAGAATAGAAAATAAGCAACAACACAAACGTCAAGCATCAAGGAATAAAATAAATATATTTTGGTAATTCTTTAGGAGGCTATGCTAAATTAACTAGAAAATGAAAGTTCTGTAATTCGTTGTTAACATGATACGTTTTTCCTGATAAAGGATTATGTGTAAATGAGAAGAGTCAAATGTGTGTATACCATGTGATTCAATAAGAATACACACATACACATATGTGCATATACACAGGTGTACACACAAACACGTTTAAAGAATACATGAGAATGTTAAGCATGGTTATTTCTGTAATTTTTAATTTTCTCCTTATAATTATCTGTTTTCCAAAGTAACATTATATTAAGTTTGCATTACATTTAAATCAGAATAAATATAGACGTTGTTTGTTTAACCTGAATCTGAGCTATACTGTCTCACTCACTCATTACATGACCAAGTGCCTACACTACGTGGTAAGTGCTCATAAAATCAGGAGTTATAGAGACGATTAAGGCCTGGTGTGAGTTTCTTCTAGGAGCTCTCAGATTGATGGAGGAGGTGAAAACCGCAGCTGGCCCAGTCACACAGAGCCCTTAGTGAACCACCTTCTTTATTTTTGAGATGGAGTCTCACTCTGTTGCCCAAGCTGGAGTGCCAGTGGCATAATCTTGGCTCACTGCAATCTCCGCCTCCCAGGTTCAAGTGATTCTCCTGCCTCCCCCTCCTGAGTAGCTGGAACTACAGGGGTGTGCCACCACAGCCAGCTAATTTTTGTATTTTTAGTAAAGATGGGGTTTCACCATGTTGGTCAGAATGGTCTCGATCGCTTGACTTCATGATCCATCCGCCTCAGCCTTCCAAAGTGCTGGGATTACAGGCATGAGCACCGCACCTGGCCAGTGAACCACCTTTTTAAGAAAAGGTTTTAGAAAAAAAAACAGGTCTGTCTGTGGACCTCTACCAACAGCTGCATCTTCAGCAATCAGCCCCCAGTGTAGCACTGACCTCAGCTCAGCGCAGGTTTCCAACATACCTTCCCAGTAAAGGTTCCACGCCTCTCAGGTAGACAACCATAGTTTTGGAAACAAAGCTGAACAACAATAGGCAAAAGCATTTTCTGGCTCCAGTTTTCAGGAGGCTGATCCCAATTTTGAAAATTCTGATCTGCATTTTCAGATTCAGATCTGACTCCACAGTGGACCCTCACAAACCCCTCCCTTACATTCCACTCCAGCCTGGCCTGTCCTCATGGGGCAGCCCCCAGTCTCTGAGGGAACCAGGCTCCTTCCCTCTTCCTTCCTACCAGGTAGACTGTGCTTTCTTCAAAAGATTGGGCCTTGCACATTTGAGAGCACAGTTTTGGAGCCAAAGACCCGAGTCTGAATTTCAGCTTCATCGCTCACAAGTGACATGGTTTAATAACTGTACAGATTGCTAAACTTCTAAAGCTCAGTTTCCTAATGCAAAACATGGAGGTAATGCAATGGTGCTCTCAAAGGAATAGATTGTGAGGGCAGGCATCAGATGTGTATTTACCAAGTTCTTTATGTGGGCAGCCCTGGTACAGAGGAGAAGAGGCTGTTCTGGGAAGCCACACTCTGCAAAAGAAGAAAAAAAATCCCTGATTTGTAGCCTTTACCAATTTCCATGCTGTAAATACTTCCACTCGGGCCAATTTCAAGCTACCAAAGTTTAACTGGTTGGCAAGAGTCCTGTGTATTTGACAATCAACTTTATTTGGGATCTCTATAAACATCAGCACAGCATTTGTCCCAAGAAGACAAGCCTGGTTCTGCTCTTCATGGAGTTCA
>CM052663.1:79717309-79763358 GCA_028533165.1 Leontopithecus rosalia
CATATATATATATATATATATATATATATATATATATATATATAAAACTGTCTTACCTCTAGCCTAGAAGCTCTGTGAGGGTAGAGACAATTTGTTTTTTCAAAAACTTATTCTCACTATGTTATTCTCAGCCCTAACAATTTGTATGTACCTTATAATATATGTTGAATAAATGAATACCTTTAGTAGCAAACATAATAATCAAAAGTTAAGAGCTGAGATAAGAGTGATATGGTTTGGCTGTGTCCCCACCCAAATCTCATCTTGAACTGTAGCTCCCATTATCCCACATGTCATGGGAGGGACCTGGTGGGAGGTAATTGAATCCTGGGGCCAGGTTTTTCTAGTGCTGTTCTTGTGTTGGTGAATAGGTTTTATAAAGGACAGATCTGGTTAGGCATGGTGACTCATGCCTATAATCCCAGTATTTTGGGAGGCTGAGGCAGGTGGATCACTTGAGGTCAGGAGTTCAGGACCAGCCTGGCCAATACAGAAAAACCCTGTCTCTACTAAAAATACAAAACTTAGCCAGGCATGCTGGCACGCACCTGTACTCCCAGCTACTCAGGAGGCTGAGGTGGGAGAATCACTTGAGGTGGGAGAAGGCTGAGGTGGGAGAATTGCTTGAACCTGGGAGGCAGAGGTTGCAGTGAGTCGAGATCACACCACTGCACTCCAGCCTGGGTGATAGAGTGAGACCCTGTCTCAAAAATAACCAAATAAATACATATAAATAAATAAATTAACAGCAGTTCCCCTGCACAGGCTCTCTCGCCTGCTACCATGTAAGACATGCCTTTGCTCCTCCTCCACCTTCCACCATGAACGTGAGGCCTCCCCAGCCATGTGGAACTGTGAGTTCATTAAACCTTTTTCTTTATAAATTACCCAGTCTCAGGTATGTCCCTATAGCAGTGTGAAATTGAACTAGTACAGAAAGTCATAGAAATAACTATTCGAAATAGGTGACCTCTTTAAGGAAGAGATATTTAAGAATTAAGTGACACCACATATTTAAAGAACATGGCACAATGCCCACTATATGGAAAGTACTTAATAACTGAATACATGGTACTTAATATTTCCCTTGCTTTGTTCTTTGGACCAAATGTTACTAATATCTCAGCTCAAATGATTTGTCACTTTCTGGCACAGTATACCTTCCCACGTCCTGTCCTCATAGTCACCCCCTGTGGAGACCCTCATAGTGGCTCAGTCACAGCTTCCTGAAGACGCTGCTATCTTTCCCTGCCCTTGGCCTTGGTAGGTGAGTCAAGGCATCTCCACATTCCCACAGCTGGGCTCTGGAATATTTCTGGCTGCCAGTGCCCAGCTCAGACCATGGGAACTTCTCTCCATCAGGGATGGTTGAGGAGCCTGAAGACCCTGGAAGGAAGCCTGTTAGGTTAGAACTGGTGTGATTGAGGTTGCAGGTTGGCTCTGATTATGAAGAACTGCTCAGATTCCTAGCTATAACATTGGGCAAGTCCTCATCCCTGAGGGCTCAGTTTCTTAGTCTGCAGAATGAGGGTTTAGATCCATTCGTGTCTGAACCTTTGTCCAGCTTTAACATGTTCTGATTATATGAGCGGACACTCTGTGAAATATCCTTGATGTTTTCAAACTCTCTGGACCTGAAGAATAAGCTGTGAGTCCTCGTGACCCATCAGCTCCATTTGCCCTATGGCTCCTGGCTCTCCAGTGTCAGCTACCCTGGAGTACCCTGGTAGCTCTGTGTGGCTCAGCTGGATCTCAGGCCAACTGCCGGTGGCCATCTTTGCCAACTTTTCTTAATGTCAGAGGCATGTGAACCAGAGTGACTCCATCTTGAATAGGGGCTGGGTAAAATAAGGTTGAGACCTACTGGGCTGCATTCCCAGTAAGTCAGGCATTCTAAGCCACAGAACGAGATTGGAGGTTGGCACAAGCTACTGGTCATGATGACCTAGCTGGTAAAACAGGTTGCAGTAAAGGAGTTGACCAAAACCTGCCAAAACCAATATGGCAATGAGAGTGACCTCTGGTCATCCTCACTGCTCATTATGCACTAATTATAATGCATTAACATGGTAAAAGACACTCCCACCAGCACCATGACAACTGACAAATGCCATGACAAAATCAGAAAGCTACCATATATGGTCCAAAAAGGGGAGGAGCCCTCAGTTCCAGGAAATACCCATTGCATTCCCAGGAAACTCATTAATTCACCATTTGTCTAAGATATAATCAAGAAGCAGCTGTAAGTATCCTTAGGCCAGAAGTTCAAGCTCCTGCTCTGCCTGTAAAGTAGCCATTCTTTATTCCATTACTTTCTTAATAAACTTGCTTTCCATTTATTCAATGGACCTGCCCTGAATTCTTTCTTGCACAAGATCCAAAAGCCCTCTCCTAGCATCTAGATTGGGACCACTTTTCCAGTACCATTAATGCTCCAAGTACAGAAGTCCAATTTTTGCTGGGATGCTTCTATTTATGGGGAGTCACACAGAATGAAGTTTTCCCTTGCTGGGGGGCTCTGAGAGCATGGGCAAAGGCAATGAAGCTGGAGAGGAGAAAAGGAGGCCAACTTTGACTAAAGCCTTGGGAGGGTGCCAGTCACACCGGACACAGCTCTCTGCAAGTCATCTCACCTAATCTTCCCAGCAATCCTGGTGTCAGAGGCATTTGAACCACAGCAACTCCATCTTGAACAGGGGCTGGGGAAAGTGAGGCTGAGACCTACTGGTCTGCGTTCCCACACAGTTAAAGCATTCTAAGTCACAGGATGAGTGAGATAGGAGGTAGGCACAATATGCAAGTCATAAAGACCTTGCTGGCAAAACAGGTTGCCGTAAAGTAGCCAGCTAAATCCCACCAAAGCCAAGATGGCAGTGAGAGTGACCTCTGGTCTTCCTCACTGCTAGACTCCCACCAGCTCCATGACAGCTTGCAAATGCCATGGCAACATCAGGAAGTTGCCCTATGTATGTAACAGAAACAACCATAAAAATGAGCAACCAGCAGCCCTGGGGCTGCTCTGCCTATGGAGCAGCCATTCCATATTCCTTTTTCTTTCTTTAGTTTTTTGTTTTTTTGAGATGGAGTCCTGCTCTGCCCCCGGGCTAAAGTGTAGTGGTGCCATCTCCACTCACTGCAACCTCTGCCTCCCAGGTTCAAGCGATTCTCCTGCCTCAACCTCTAGAGTAACTGGGACTACAGGTGCACGCCACCATGCCTGGCTAATTTTTGTATTTTCGGTAGAGACGGGGTTTCACCATATTGGCCAAGCTGGCCTCGAACCCCTGAACTCAGGTGATCCACCTGCCTTGGCCTCCCAAAGTGCTGGGGTTTCAGGTGTGAACCACTGCTTTTACTTCATGGACTCCCCTTAATTCTTTCTTGTGCAAGATCCAAGAACCCTCTCTTGGGGTCTGGATGTGGACCCCTTTCTGGTAACATTGGATGGCATGACTAACCATCCTTGTTTTAGAGATGAGAACATTTAGGCTTGAAGACACCGGGTCACTTGCTGGAGTATGTACGTCAGGGGTGCCTGAGCCTCAGCACCTTGCCTTGTACCACATGCTGGTCGGGACACAGGGCCCAACCTGATCTCACTGGGAGGGCAACTCCTGCAGCATTGTCACCTTAGGCAAGTCCGTGGCCACCCTGCGCTTCTCTCTTAGAGGCCCTGGGTCTCTGGGAACCCTTGAGAGAAAACTATCACCATCTTCATTTACACCCATGGATTCAGAGGAAGAAGATTTTCAATTGTTGAATACTTACTAAGTGCCAAAAATCTCTCATCTGCTTTGCTCCATTATATCGCATCTCTCTTAAGACGGGTTGCAGAGTTTATAGCTAATAAATATTCATTGAGTGGACAAAGGCATGTCCCTTGCAGAGACAGAAATGGAGGAAGAGTTTGGTTGTCATTCCCACCCCACAGCAGATAAAGAAAGCTGGGAATTGAATCCAAGACTAGCTGGCTCAAGGCTCAGCCCCTGGCCCTAGAGGAAGCCACATATCCTCACCTGCGTTTAATTTACCCCTGCACCCCACCCCCAAACCAGGAGCTCAAAGTCCCCAGGGAGATTAAGGCTAATCAGCTGTGTTTATAAAAAGCAGGTGTACAAGCCTGCAGACCCTGGTTACTCATTACATTGTACTAAATGCTGTTATTGCAAACCCTCGTAAATAAGCCAAAGGGTGGTAAGTCACTAAAAGGCCAAGCCAGACAAACAAGAGCCTTGCTTATTAACCAAGGACCTGCCTTCCAGGCCTGCCAGCTTCCCAGCAGCTGTGGAGGGGCCAAAACTACTGCCTCTGCCAAGGTGGCCAAGGACCAAAGGCTGGGCTTGTTTGCTAGGCCTAGCTCACCAGGAATCTGAAAACCTGGCATTGGAAAGGAGCCCTTGACTTTGGTGCCAACTCCCAGAGCCTCATAAAGGTCCCATTGCTGTGTGATTTTAGGAAAGCTGTCCCTGAGTCCTGCTTCCTCTGACCCAATGTGGCTCTCTGTGGGGAAATGGGGAAATGGGCTTTCTACCTACCTTCCTTGGGGACATCTGGGGGGCTTGGGTGTCTTCTCTCCCACTGAACTCAGGGCCTCAGCTGTCACCACTGCTCTGGTCTTCAGGCTGGATTGAAGTCAGGGACACTGGTGACATTCTTTGGCACCCCCAAGATAAGCTTAGTTATCTAGTGTTCTTGGCTTCAATGATTTGCATGAATAATTTTTACGGAGAAACAGAGAAGGAGAATGACGGCCAGAGGAAACAAACAACAATTGAGAAAAGCTCTGGATTTTCCCCCAGTCACTGTCTTAGTTGGTGGGTACATGAGTTTGCTATGGGGATTATTGCAAATAACCAAAAACTCATTGGCTTATAACACAATGAATTTGTTACTGTAAAGTTTTAGAGGTCAGAAGCTTAAAATGCATCTTCATGGGCTTCAATCGAGGCAGGTCTGCATTTGTTCGGGAGGCTCCAGAGAAGGATTCATTTCCTCGCTCACTCCAGCTCCTGGGGGTTGCCATTATTCTTTGGCTCAGGGTTCCACATCACTCCATTATTACGTCTCCTTATCTGCCTCCCTCTTATAGGGACCCTTGTGATGACATTGGACCAACTCAGATAATTGAGGGTAGTATCCCCACCTAGAGATCCTTAATTTAATCACATCTGCAAAATCCCTTGTGCTATGCAGGGTAACCTATTCTCAGGTTCTGGAGATTAGGACATGGGGGCCGTTATTCAGCAAACTGCAGTGGCTGTAACTCTTCCTGCAATGATCGTAGACAGACACTTTGTCCCAAAGGGCACCAAGCTTCCCAAGGACCCAAAAGCACAGGCATCCCCAGCTTCTTGCTTGAAGCTCTATCCCCAGGGCTCAGGGAGTAGGCACGGGAGACCCCTCCCTCAGGAAGGCAGGGCACCTTTGGGCCTCCAGGTGGGGAGGTTCTCATGTTGCTAGGCTTTGGACCCTCAGCAGTACCCATGGAGCTTTGGCTTCTGTTCTCAACCACATTTCCTCTCTTGGGCTTGGGTTTGCAACCAGACTTGGCTGTGCCAAGGTCATGTGTGATTTAGTCTCCTTCTGACCTGACATTTCTTCATAGGCACAAAAAAAGCCCAAAACTGTCTCTTTCATAGGCTGCTGTGAGGATGGATTGAAATGGTGGCCACATAACTCAGATACCTGTGAAGGTTTCCTTGGCCCTTGGAATCTGGATATTTGAAAAACACAGCTCAGATACTAGCACTCCCCTGCTTTAAATCCTGCAGTGGCCTCCCTAGCACTTAAAATTAAGACCTAAATGCCCCTCCTGGAGCCTGTGGGAACTGCATGATCTGACCACTGCCTACCTCTCTGATATCACCCCAAATCATCCTTTCTTTGGCTTGCCAGGCACCAGTCACACTGACCTGTTTCTTGTTCCTTGAACACATGGGACTGTGATTGCCTTATTCAAGTTTATCTTGCTATAAAAGAATACTACAGACTGGTTAATTTATAAACAAAAGTGTATTTCTTATAGTTCTGGATGCTGGGCAGTCCCGGGGCATCACACTGGGATCTGGTGAGGGTTATTCTGAGGCAGAAGGCTGAAGGGAGAGAGGAGGCAAGAGAAAAACAGTGGCCAGACTTTCAGTCACTCACTCACTCCCATGACAGCAATATTAATCTATTTATGAGGGCTAACGTTGTCACAGTGGCATCAAGTTCCCAACATAGGCGCTTCCAAGGGACACATTTAAACCATAGCAAGGTCCCACTTCTGAGATTTGTCCTTGTTTTCCTTTGCTTCTAGAACACTCTTCCCCGAAATTTGAAAAGCTGTCTAGTTCCTCTTCAGATCTCAGCCCAAATCCCACATCCTCACACAGTCTTGACTCGGCCACTCAATATGAATTAGTTACCCCAATATGAATTAGTACTCCCAGTCTTCATGCTTCCTTCATTTTCTTCGTAGCATTTGTCTCATTCTTCCTCCTCCTCCTCCTCCTCCTCCTCCTCCTCTTCCTCCTGGGCATCCTGCTGGACCAAATTTCAAGCCTTGTTTGAGTGAGGCGTGGGTGGCTTTATGACGCTGTCCCAGTCAATTGTAGGTGGGTGTGAGTAGTGTGGTCCATTTTGAGTCCTGTTTTGAAAAAAAATCTCCCACATTGTCCTCTGTTCTCTCCGTACCCGTCTGTAAGGGCAGGCACAGAGGTTTCAGTGAGAACTAGATATTCTTAGCCAATGGTGGAGTCATGAGAGAGTGCAGCCTATACCCCCACATCACCCCTACATCTAGGAAAACCTCCTAATAAACCCCCATATTGAGTTTCTCTCTGAGAAAGAAATGCATTTTCTTAAGCGACAGATTTTGCAGGTGTCAGCCAACCTGGCATTTTTATTTGTGTCATATTTTCTTACTTCTTTATTGCCTGTCTTGTGCTGCTAAAGCAGAACCTCCATGAAGCCAGTCCCTGGCTATTTTTGTCCCTATTGTTGCCTCAGCAACTAACACAGTCTCTGGTGCACAATGGAAGCTTGTTGAATGAATAAATAAATGAATGAATCAACAAAACTGGCTCTTTCTATGTTCTATGGAGATCCAAAGCCCACCGCAAGTGTCTGCTCATTTCTAAGGACTTGCGTTCACCGGCTCAGGTTCTGGCAGTTTGCCTTTCTTCCTGTTAATTCATTAATTTTCAGTGTCATCATTCCATCTTTATCCACATTATGGTAAGTCAGGAATGAGGCTACATCCCTTTCTGTGACACACACACACACACACACACACACACACATACACACACACAGTCACAGCAGCCCAAGGCCTTTGTGTGTGTGTAGGGTCCTTGGCTATAGGTGGAAGGCAGAGGAGAGCCTTCACTCCATAGCGATGTCTGCTCCTGCAACGACCTATTTTCTGAAATGTGTTTATGTATTTATTTACTGAGACAGGGTCTCACTTTATCACCCAAGCTGGAGTGTAATGACTCCATCACCACTCAGTGCGGCCTCGACCTCCTGGGCTCAAGCAATTCTTCCATCTCAGCCTCCTGAGTAGCTGGGACCTCAGGTGTGTACCATCACACCTAGCTAATTTATTTTGATGTGGGTAGAATCTCACTACGTTGCCCAGGCTGGTCTCAAATTCCTGGGCTTAGCAATTCTCCTGTCTCAGCCTCCTAAAGTGCTGGAATCCTAGATATGAACAACTATACTCAGCAATGACCCATTTTTAAATGTCTAGGGCCAATCTCTCCCAGGCCGTTTTCACTGCCATTCCCTCCACATTTTGTCCTAATGGCATGAGAGTTTTCTGGTTCTCCTCTTCTTTCTCTGCCTCTCCTCGATCTGATTATGCTTTTTGACTCAATTACAGCTGCAACCATACATCCCATCTCACATGCTCTTCCAGCACATAACCCTGCCATGCTCCAACCAGAGTGGTGGTTTCTGCCCTGCCCCTGGACAGTGTGGCCTGCGATGGCTCCACCCAAGCAGGGCATGGAGACGGTAAGTATGTCCCTTACAAAGCAGCTTCTGCCTCCTCCATTGGATGCTGCTTTTGGAAACCTGAGCTGACAGGTGGGAGGTTTGACTCCCCTGAGCCACAGTACTGTGAGGAAGTCCTGATCACACAGAGAGGCTGTGTCGGATGCTCTGGTCACCAGCCCTGGATGAGGCCCCATCTGTAAGAACTGAAAATAGCTTTTGATGGCCCCGCTGCCTACTGTTGAGTCACCCCAAACGAGCAAGTCTTCCCAGCTGAGGTCCCAGATTTCCTGGAGCAGAGAGGAGCCACTCCTGCTGTGCACTGTCCCAATCCCTGACCCACAGAACTCGTGAGCACAATAAAATTGTTTTACGTCACTAAGTTTTAGGGTCTTTGCTCTACAGCAATACAGCAACAGTAACGTCTCTTCCCAGCTCTCTCAGACGCAAAGAAAAAATTCCCTTCATTTGCCTAAACAGAGCTGTGCAGTGGGTTCTTTTGTTGTCTCAGTCCCTGCCCTCAGGGTCTCACATTCTGTTTTTTGTTTGTTTGTTTATTTGTTTTGTTTTTTGGGGTTTTTTTGAGATGGAGTTTCGCTCTTGTTACCCAGGCTGGAGTGCAATGGCACGATCTCAGCTCACTGCAACCTCTGCCTCCTGGGTTCAGACAATTCTCCTGCCTCAGCCTCCTGAGTAGCTGGGATTACAGGCACGCGCCACCATGCCCAGCCAATTTTTTGTATTTTTAGGAGAGACAGGGTTTCACCATGTTGACCAGGATGGTCTCGATCTCTTGACTTCATGATCCACCTGCCTCGGCCTCCCAAAGTGCTGGGATTACAGGCGTGAGCCACCGCACCTGGCAGGGTCTCACATTCTGTCCCAAGGGACTTGCCAAGGTATTTTCCTAAACAAAGCTCAGAGGTGCTCTGATGCCAGCAATTAAGAAAGCAAGGTGTTTTATCTCTGCCAATATTTTTTAGTACTTGGCACATAAGATGCTTAATGTTGTTGGTTTTGAATTTCCTATTCTTCTTTGAACTCATGGGGATTGGGAAGGTGAGTAGGAGGCTGGAATAGGGATAATGTGTCAGCATTCCAGAAACATGCATTGGCTCACACTGAACTCAGCATCTGTTACAAGTAGGATCCAGCAATCAAAGAGCTTCCACCGAAGGTTTAATAGAGGAAATTTAATCCAGAGAATTAGGTACAATGGTATTGGAAGAACTGAGAAGCCTTTCATGTACTGTTGCCAGACAAGATACAGAATTGCCAGTTAAATTTGCATTTTGGATAAACAATGATTTTTTACATGAAACGGTATGTCCTGTGTAATATTTGGAAATATGTTTGTTGTTTATCTGAAATGCAAATTCAACTGGGCTTCCTGTGTTTTTATTTGGTAATTTTGGTGACCCTACTCACAAGGAGGACATTGAGACAATCTAGAGGTTAGAATAGCAGGAAACTTCCTTTGCTGAGGCTGGAGGATGGGGTATTAGCATCCCAGGGTTGGTGGAGCTGGAACCTGACAAGGGCTGTCTGACAGAGGCTGGGACCAGTGAGGAGATGCAGCCTGAAGACTAACAAGGGGGAAAAAGGCCCAAACTCCTTCCTTTCTCCTGCCCTCTCTTCCCTCAGTGTCTCCTGTTGGCCAAAGCCAGCCACGGGTCATTGACAAGGGGCTTGTAAAATGTAGTTTGCCAAAGTCATGCCTCTGGAACCCAGGCAGAGCAGGACCAGGGCACAGTGTCCATCCTGTAGGTGTCACAATATTTACCAAAAATGTGAAAGTACCTAAATGTGATAGTACCAAAAAACGTGATATGGGTAAATACCATAAATACGATAAGTACTGTATTACCAAAAATGTGATATCAGATTTCTACAGCCATTTCCTGAGCACTCCCAATGTCTGTGGCTCCATATTAAGCAAACTCTATTACTTTCCTCAATCCTTAACCAAATGAGGAAGGTGCTATTTTTTTCCCACATTTTACAGGTAAGGATGTTGAGTCTCAGAGAAAGTAAGAGATGTGCCCCAAAGCTGGGCGCGACGGCTCATGCCTGTAATCCCAGCATTTTGGGAGGCCAAGGCTGGTGGATCACCTTAGATCAGGAGTTCGAGACTGGCCAAGCTGATGAAACCCTGTCTCTACTAAAAGTATAAAAATTAGCCAGGCATAGTGTTGGGCCCCTGTAATCCCAGCTACTCAGGAAGCCGAGGCAGGAGAATCACTTGAACCCAGGAATCAGAGGTTGCAGTGAGCTGAGATTGTGCCATTGCACTCCAGTCTGGGTGACAAGAATAAAGCTCATTTCACAAACCGGAAAAAAAAAAAAAGCAACTTGCCTCAAATCCCACATAAAATGTATGTGGTGTGATAAGGTCTTTGCTGCACCAGCAGGGGGCGCTTCAGCCTGGTGGGCAGGCCGGGGAAGGGCAGTCAGAACGACGGAAAGCATCTGTTCATCATAGGCTGCTGAGTCTACAACACACATTGCCCTGATCCGTGGCGCCTGTGTGCTTCGGCTGATGCTGTACCTGAAATGCCTTCTCAGGCTCTCTCTTCTTAAAGGTGTTACATTCATTGGTTCTTTCTTGCCAGCATTCAAATCACACAGGTTGACAGCCAAATGTGTTAGAAAACAGCAGGGTATGATAGTTAAGAGTTTGACCTCTAGAGTCAGATGTCCAGGTCAAATCCTGGCTGATTTACTAGCTCTGTGACTCTGGACAAGATACTAAAGCTTTCTGGGCCTTTTTGTTTTAATTTTTGAGATGGAGTCTCGCTCTGTCCTCCAGGCTGGATTGCAGTCATGTGATCTCGGATCATTGCAACCTCTGTCTCCCAGGTTCAAGCAATGCCTCAGCCACCTGAGTAGCTAGGATTATGGGCAGCACCAGAACACCTGGCTAACTTTTGTATTTTTGGTAGAGACGGGGTTTTACCATGTTGGCCAGGCTGTTCTCAAACTCCTGACCTCAAGTGATTCGCCCATCTCAGCCTTCCAAAGTGGTAGGATTACAGGCATGACTCCCCGCTCCTGGCCCTTTCTGGGACTCTTATTCCTCATATTTTACAGTGGAGCTGATGATGCCAGTGATAGTGTTGACGATGATGGGGATGTTGATGATGTCTATGTGATAGGCAGGCCTGCCATGGGCAGTCACACAGGTTGCTCACCATTCGAGGTTGCCTCTGAGTGTATGGGGCCAGCCACAGCCCCGCCCATAGACGTGAAGGTTCAGTGAATTCTTCCCTATGAAGCCCTGGCACCTACTCGGCACCCAACATATGTTGGCTGTTATATATATTACAGAATAATCCAAGTGCAGCATAATGTGTTAAGCATGGAGACACAAAGCTAAAAGTCCTCATGTGTTGTAACATGGGGAGGTAAGAGGTGGCAGGGGCCACACCCTGTTAGTGTCTTATACTGAGTTCTAACTCAGGCACTGTCATTAGTTTCAGGGTGGACAGGGGACAGAAGGAACCAGCTCTGGCTGAGGGGAGAGGCCGGCACTCCCGTTAGGACCAAGAAGGAGTTGGTCTTGTAGAGAGTGTGGGGAAGGGCATTTGAGGCCGGGAGTAGCCGGGACAAAGGCACGGAGGACAGCAGGTATACAAGAGGAGAGAATGGTGACATGTGGGCACTGCAGGGGTGACATGAGAAAAGGTGATGATGTGAGCCACGGAGCTGGGAGAGGTTGGTAAGAGGCAAATGTGATGGATCCACTAGGACCTCTGGCTTATCTTCAGTGGCAGGAAAGATTTCACAGGTGGGAATTTGCTTGTGCAATGGTAGGGAGAGCAAGAGGGAGCAGGCTGGAAGGAATGACTCTCCTGATTCCTTTCTTTACCCATGGGTACCAACCCTGTTTTCCTCCTACCCCCCCACTCCCTCATTCACCCTCATCCTTCACTTTGCCACTACTTGGACCCCTTGCCCTCAGATAGCAACCAAACCTGCAGGGAGCTGCATTCTGGAACTTCCCAGTCCAGCATGACCCCTTCAAAATGCAGGTGAACTCTATTCTCAACCCTCAGTGCTCTACTAGGAGCTCAGGAGACCCTGCACAAAGGGGTCCCTGGCACCTGGACTTACTGAGCTCCTTCTCATAGATCAGTTTTGCATTTCTGTAAACGCCTTCAAAGTCCAATGAAGGACAGCAGTGTTATTTTGTTGTGAACCTTGGGTAAGTAGCTGCATGTCCCTAAATGTGGAGCTGGTGGCCTTTGTTCCCTGGCTCTCTGCAGGAGTCAAAAAGAACAGATACAGTGGTGGACCCTAAAGTGTAAGGGAAAAATCAGAATCCAAGTCTAAAGCAAAGAACCCCAGGGATCTAGGTGGACCCTCCTCCCCACCCCAGGTGGACCCTTCCATGGAAGGTAACTGTCCAAAACTCCCTGACCCCAGCCTTTGGCCTTGCGGGGTCTCCTCCATCCCACTGAGGAACATGAGCTCCAAATCTTATAGAGGATCAGAACAAGAAAGGCTTTGGGGGACCAGGCTGCCTGAACCCCTTATCTTATGGATGAGAGACCTGGGGTCCCAGGAGAAACAGGGGTTCCTGTGGCTTCCCAGTGAGTTGGGATTGATGTGGGAAGGGGTCTCTGAGCTTGACTTGTTGTTTGCACTCAACTTCAACCCTTCCATTTGGCCATCTACTTATCCATCCAACTTTTTTTTTTTTTTGTCAGATCTTGCTCTGTCACCAGCTGAAGTGCAGTGGCACAATCTCGGCTCACTGAAACCTCCACCTCTGGGGTTCAAGTGATTCTCCTGCCTCAGCCTCCTGAGTAGCTGGGACTTCAGGCATGTGCCACCATGCCCAGCTAGTGTGTGTGTGTGTGTGCGTGTGTGTTTAGCAGAGACAGGGTTTTACCATACTAGCCAGGCGGGTCATGAACCCTCGACCGCAGGTGATCCGCCCGCTTCTGCCTCCCAAAGTGCTGGGATTAAAGCATGAGCCACGGCACCCGGCCTCCAAGTGATGCCCTTTTCAATTCAACCATCCCTCACTGAGTATCTACCAGATGCCAGGCACTGCATCAGGCACTGAGAACACACAACTACACACACACCTCTAACTAACAGCTCCCATCACGGGAGGTAGACAGAAACAGAGAAACAGTTATGATCAAATGAGAGCAATCGTGATCCTGGCAGCTTTGGAAGCCTGATAAGGGATAGAAAGAGGTGACCGACGCTCCTGGAACGGCCAGGGGATGATTTTCCAACAGACTGGAAGGCTGCTCCTACCCTGGACAAACTAGTGCAGCAGCAGAAATGGAGACAATCACTGGCAGCCACAGCAACTAGCTCAGCAGGGCTGGGGGACAGAGTTCTCAGGGAGAAGTCAAGGCCTTTTCACTACAGCTCGGACTTGATTCTGCAGGGGGTTGGGAGCTCTGGGAAGAATTCAGCCAGAGGGATAACCTCATGAGGCCTGCTTTTCCCAACCCTCCCACCCTCACTGTGCCTACGTGCGCCAGTGCAACGAGACTCCCACTGTACACGCAATCATGGCCCTGAGTGGCCATGCACCCTGCATTTTCCACCTTACTTCGGAAAGTTCAGCGGGTAAAGGGAAGCCACATTTATGTAACAGGAAGCCTGATTTCCAGGACATGTAATACAATCAAAGCTCTATTTGTGGAACCATTTTATGGGCTCTGATTTCCTTAGAAACTCAGATGAAACCTCCGCCAATGAACAATGGAATGGTTCAGTTTTCTCTTTCACTGTTCCTGTTCTGACCCTCCCTCGCTAGTCTCCTCTGCTTCTTTCTCTTCTAAAGGCCTGCTGCTGAGAATGTGTAACCTGTACCCCCTAATCTGAGCTTCTAGAAGAATCCCCACCCATCAAACACAGGACTGGACAGCTGACCTGAGACTCAGCCAGCAGCAGGCTCCTGTCTCCCCATTCTCTTGCCCTGGGGCCCTGCAATGGAGATGCTTTGCCCCTACATTCTCCCCAAAAGCAGTAAGGAGCCTGGATTTATCTAAGCTTTCTGCTGTTGCTAGTGCCCCGTGAGATTCTGAGCATGTCTTTCAACCACCCTGGGCCTTGGTTCCGACATCCATGAAAAGGGATTATTAACACATACTCTGCCTGCCTCATAGGGCTCATCATTAAATCAGAAAACATATGAAATTTTAATATAATAGTTATATTCATACTATAATTTGAATCTAAGATTCATATTGAACATAATCAATGTGAATATTCATTTATTATATTTTGTTGCTTTTTAAATTGAGGTAAAATGTGTATAATATACCCTTAGCCATTTGAAAGCAAATGTCTGGTGGTATTTGCTACATTTACAATGTGGAATCACTATTTCTATCTAGCTGCAAAATATTTGCATCAGCCCCAAACACAGGCCTGTCCCCATTAACCAGTCACTCCTCTTTCTCTCCCACCCACCGTATCCCTCCCTCCCCCAACCCTAGCAACCAACAGTCTGCTTTTTGTCTTATGGATTTACAAATATTGGATATTTTATCTAAATGGAATCATATGACATGTGACTTTTCATGTCATTACCACTGGCAATGCACAAAGGCTCCAGTTTCTCCACATCCTCACCAACACTTGTTAGTGTTCACCTTTTTCGTCACAGCTATTCTAGTGGGTGTGAAGTGTTACCTCAGTGTGGTTTTGATTTGTATTTTCCTAATGACTAATAATGTTGAACATTGTTTCAACTGCTTATCATCCATTATATATCTTTTCTGGTGAAATATCTATTCACACACTTTGTCCATTTGAATTGGCTTTTTGTGGTTGAGTTGCAAGAGTTCTCTATGCATTCAGGATATTGGCCCTTATTAAGTTTATGATTTGTAAATATTTTCTCCCATTCTGTAGGTTGCCTTTTTAAAAATATTATTTATAATACTAGTCGGAAATAATTAAAAAACAATGTGTAGTAGTAGCTTTCATATTGCCTTACATACTGTTCATTATTTATTTATTTAGGACAGTAGCTATGTTCCAGCAACTGTGCAGAGCTTTACATGCCCCTCCTTCCTTTCCTTCCTTCCTTCTTTCCTTCCTTCCTTCCTTCCTTCTTTCCTTCCTTCCCTTCCTTCCTTCCTTCCTTTGTTCCTTCCTTTCTTCCTTCCATCCTCCCTTCCTCCCTCCCTCCCTTCTGCCCTCCCTCTCTCCCTCCCTCCCTCTCTCCCTCCTTCTCTCTCTCTCTCCTTCTTGCCTTTCTGTCTTTCTTTTTCTTTTTTTGAGACAGTGTCTCACTTTGTTATCCAGGCTGGAGTGCAGTGGCATGATCATGACTCACTGCAGCCTCAGCCTCCTGGGCTCAAGTGATCCTCCTGCTTCAGCCTTCCAAAACATTTACATGCATTTTATCATTTATTCTGGAGGTCAGTCATTTTTACTTTAAAGATGAGGAAACGAAGGAGCAGAGGGCTTTGCATGTGTTTTTTGGCCTGCCTGGACATCCTTCTCTGACCTCTTCACTTGGCTAACTACTGCTGTCTTCCTGTCTTGTCCAGCCCTTCTGTCTCCTTCCCTCAGCCTGAGCTTCCTCTAGCAGCGAGAGGTGTCTTCTGAGTCCCTGAGGCACCCCGCCCCCTTCCTATCAGCCTTGTTCATTTAATTATAGTCTTCATCCACTAAGCACCCACCAACCGTCCCACTCCCTGACTGCCAGGACCAAGGGCATCTCTCTGCATTCCCACGTGTAGTGCACAGTGGATGCTAAATCGGGTGTATCTCCTTGATAGAGGTGCTCACTACTGTTAAAGTGGGAATTGGGAAATGTTTCAATGTGGAGAGTAATGGTTACAGAATAACAAGCCAATAAATATATCCAAAAAATAGATCCCCCTCTATGATTGCAACTAGGGTAAAATACACCTGGCTATATGAGGAGGGGGAAGAAGGACCCATCTACTGGGTTCTTACCTCTCCCTCCCTCCATCTTTCTCCTCCCATCCACTTCCCTCCTCTTCTCTCCTTTTCTCTCTTCTCTTTTCTCTCCTTCTCTTTCTCTTTCTCTCTCTCTCTCTGTTTCTTTCTCTTTCTTTTTCACAGAGAAAGTGGAAAGGCCTTGTATTTTGGTAAGAGATTCCAGTTAGAACTTCTGGAGATTTTGGACTCTTTGGGGACACCCAGGTGGCCTGCAGTGAAGCATCACAGACTGCCCTCCTTTGAACAATTAGAGCTGGCTGCCCTCGGAGCGATCGGGTGCCTACTTCCTACCTGGGGGCATTGAACCTAAGGGTGCAGCCAACACCTGAACTTGAACTTGGGTTTTTTTTTCTTTTCTTTTTCTTTATTTTTTTCATTTCTTTTCTTTTTCTTTTTTCTCTTCCTCTTTTTTTTTTTTTTTTTTTTTTTTTTTTTTTTTTTTTGTGGCAGGGTCTCACTCTGTCACCCAGGCTGGAGTGCAGTGGCTCAATCTCAGCTCACCACAGCCTCTGCCTCCAGGGTTCAAGTGATTCTCCTGCCTCAGCCTCCCGAGTAGCTGGGATTACAGGCATGCACCACCATGCCCAGCTAATTTTTGTATTTTCAGTAGAGACAGGGTTTCATCATGTTAGCCAGGCTGGTCTCCAACTCCCGACCTCAAACAATCCACCCGCCTTGGCCTCCCAAAGTGCTGGGATTACAGGCATGAGTGACAGCGCCCAGCCAGGCCTTTCTATTATAAATTGATTCAGTCCAAACCAGTTCAATTCCTCACACATGCTATGTGCCTGAACCAGGCTCTCCCCTCACCTCTGGGGATCCAGGGTGGTCCCGGTTTTGTGGGATCTCCAGGCCATCTGGGGAGACACGTGGCCCCTCCCTTAATCCCAATATGAGTTGGACTGGAGAGTATGGAAGTAGAGGTTGGACGCTGCACCTGGGGTCCCTATTCCCAGCCCTCTGGGTGGTCTCAGGACAGATATTTCACTGCCAGAGCCCATGTTGGCTTAGTTGCTCCTCATGGGGTGTAGCTCAGCTGAGAGCAAGAATGTGACTACACTTTTTAAACGGGTAAGTTATTGAAATACACATTCAACTACCACTGTAAGGTTTTTCTCAGTGATGGCTCTTAAGATTTCCCTGTCGGACTCACTCTACACCCTTTGGTGGCTCCCAGTTTTCTTGGGATAAAGTCTGTTTTTCCTAGAAGACACAAAGACCTGGATCCTGCACCCCTGCTCCCATCTCTTGCCACTGCTTCCCTTGTCCTGAAGGTCACTGGAATGATATCATCTGCCTCCTGACCGTGCCCTGCTCTCTCACACAGTGGGACTTCACAGTGCTCTTCCCTCTGCCCGGCACACCCCGTTTCCTCTTCCTTGCTTGGCTAACCCTTATACTTCATATCTCAGCCGAATGGCCTCTTTCTCCTGGAAGTCCTCCATGACTTCCCTAGGCAAGCTCAGGCCCTGGGTTCTATTTGATCACTTGTCACACTGTCTTCTGGTGGCTGGTTTGGCCATCTCCACTGGGACAATGCAAGGGTTTTAGCAGGACAGTAACACCCTCCGACAGCTGACGCAGTACTGAGATCAGTGAACTAGGGTGGAATGAATAGATGTGGTTGCTATCCCCAGGTCCTTGAAGGGCATCTGAATCCTCAGGTAAGGGCCAAACCAACTGTCATCTACCCCAGATGCTGCAGCCAAGACTGACACATTCACGTGAAGGGAGAGGGTTGCTGGTTGCAGGAGGCAGGTCCCCTTCTTAGCTGACAGCTCTCCAGCCTCCCGTCCACTGTCCTCAAGCCAATGGTCTCTTGTCCATCCAGTCCATTCACACAGGCCAGAGTTGAGATCAACCGAATGCTGCTGCCTCCACCAGGCCCAGGGCAGGAAGCACGTGGCCCATTTCCTCCTCTGCCTCTTCTGTTGGGGGAATGAAATGCTTGGCAACCTCTGTGGCATTCCATTATCCTGGATTGCCAAGTCCGGTCACATGCGGGCTTCAGGAAGAAGGAGAAGATGGCAGCTCTACCTCCGTCCTCCGCTTGTGCCGGAGTTCCCCTATGCCACTGGAAGACACCTGGGCTTTGAGAGCCTGCAGACGTGGCCCTGCCACACACTGGCTGTGTGAACGTGGGCAGCTATTGAACCTTCTGAGTATCACTGCTGCCACGGCCACTTCTGACAACACCACGTTCAGTGCTCGCCGTGGACCAAGCACTGGATTCGCATCCGTTCTTCGCTTCATGCTCACAACAACCCTGTGAGTTCCGTGGTGTTCCTGTGTCCATCACTGAAGGGGAGGAACAGACATCCACGGAGAGCCTACTATGCAACAAGGCAAGGTACTGAGAACCTCACCTGCTGGCACGGGACAGATAAGACAGGAGACTGCAATGGGCTGGAGCCCTGGGAGAAGACCAAATGGCATCTTGTGGAGGATGATCTCATAGATCATAGGGAGGGACTGAAGGTTGAGGGTTGGTGAGAGAAAGTGGACTCAAGGTGAGTCCCCGTGGCTTAAGCAACTAAGCAGTGATGGAGTCTGGCCGGACTGAGATGGGGAGGGTCTGGGGACGTCTCCGCACACATCCTTCTCCCTGTGCAACGCCAAATGCCTGGTGCCTATAGGCTTGCTCCATCATGGACTCATTGTATACGAGACAAGCAGTGTTCTTAGTTGCCATAGAGATAGAGGTGGTTCCTAGGAGCCCCCAGCTCAGTGCTTGGTGGAGCAGGTGCTCACTGGATATTTACAGCTCCTGTGGCTCGAGTATCCCTTCTGGTCCAGGCACGTGCCAGGCTCTGAGGACGTCATGCCAAATACAAACTGGGTCCTGGTCTTCAGGGTTTAGAGATGAATGAGTACAGAGATGACTCTAGCCATGTGATGAGGAAGCTTGGGAGCCTTTAGAAGACCTCTGTGCTCCTATGGGGAAATCAGGGAAGGCTTCCTGGAGGAAATAACATCGAGTCTCGGACCATAAGGTTGGACAAGCCAAGGAGAATAAGAAGAGCACTTTAGGAAATGCTGATAGCAGACACTGAGTCCTAGAGGTGCAGTGCCAAGTGAGCTTTCAGGGACTGTCACATTGCTGATGAGGCCTGTGGAAGGTGGTGAGGAAGAAGATTGGCTGGGACCAGTCCCTGGCTCTCTTTGGAGTTTGGTTTTTACTATTTCCTCAGTATTAGTCAAGAAAGTGATGTCGATCAAGACAAGCAAATTCTTGCATACCTACTAAGCACACACACATTGCTTGTAATTAACCCTTTAGATATCCCTTGGATACATTTCCTTATTTTGTAGCTAAGAATGTGAAGTCTAGGAAAAGATACCAGGACAGACAAGTGACCTGCTGCAGAGCCTGTAGGTCGCACCCATGTCACTGTCCTTTAATACATGGACCGAAGACAGATGAATTCCATCGAAATGTAAGCTTCAAGAGGGCAGGAATTTTGTCCGTTTTGTCACCGCCATACCGCCAACCCGAAAATAGAACCTTGTATACAATCAATATTTCTTGAACGGATGAAATGCTTTGAGAAGAAATCCCTTATCATCTTTTAAACATGTGTTTGTATTTGACAAAATTATGTGTATATTTGTATATGTGTATCATATTTCTGCATAAATATATGTATACACTTTTATTGTATTTATATATAAACACATATTAACATATATAATGTATAATTAACATATTCATTACCTCATATCTTTTGTGTGTGGTGAGAAAAATTAAATTCTCTTAGCAAGTTTTCAACAATACAATACAATGTTATTAACTATAGTCAGCCTATTCCACAACAGATCTTGTAAACTCATTTCTTCTATTCAACTAAAATTCTGTATTGTTATAATGGAGCGAGCATAGAAAGTCAACACCATGACAGAAGTATGCCAAATCGCAGGGTCTTTACTGCCAGTGGCCACGGAGGACTTGTGTCTCTCCAACCCGTGGGCCCCAAAAGGAGGGTGTCAAGACCTTTTATACCCGTAAAAACCACCTTGGGAGTGGGGGTGAGGGGCGGGGGTCGGGGTGAGGGGCTTCAGACATTCCAAGGGCTACTGGATTCTGTAAATCACCTTCTGGGCAGAAGATGAGGGTGAGGGGCTCTGGACATTCCGAGGGCCAGGGGATTTTTGACATTCTGATTGTTACTTAAGTGGTTCACAAAAGTCAAGATTAGCATTTGTTTGCACATTGTCTGGGTAGGGTGGAAATTACAGTCCTTAATTATTTATTCCCATTTGGGTTATAGAGAGCAGGTTCAGGTATGCTTGAGATATGCAGGTTTACGGGACTTTTTACCATGCCACCGTATCTTTTGACCAACACCTCTATTCAACCTCTCCCCTAGTTTCTGACCCCATTCGACTCTCTGCTTCTATGAATTCAACTTTTTTAGAGTCTACTTGTGAGTGAGATCACTGGTATTTGTTTTTCTGTGGCTGGCTTATTTCACTTACCATAATATCCTCTAGGGTTTATCCATACTGTCAAAAGTTACACAAGTGTCTTCTTTTTAAAGGCTGACTGGTATTCCATTTTGAATATGTACCACATTTTCTCTGCACGTTCACCCATCAATGGACACTTTGGCTGATTCCATATCTTGGCTTCTGTGAATAGTGCTGAAATAGATATGGAAGTGCAGATGTCTCTGTGAGATCTTGAAATATATTCACTGCTTTTGGATATATATGCAGTAGTGGAATTGCTGGATCATATGGTAGTTCTGTTTTTGATTTTTTGAGGAACTGTCTTACTATTTTCCATAATGGCTCCCCTAATTCACATTCCCACCGAGAGTATGCAAGTCTTGGTCTTTATCTTGATGGAGAAGCCAGTAAAACTTCGGCATATGAACCACACAGTCATGCAGTAAGTTAAATGAGGGGCCCCAGTGTTTTGCTCCCTTGTAATGGGGTGTGGCTTTACCCGTGTCCTGTCTTCCTAGTGCAAAGACAGTCTTTCCTCATCACTGACATTGGGCTTAGCTATCTTTTCTAGATATCCATTGTTACATAACAAACTACTCCAAACCTTAGGAGCTCAAAAAAAGGACAAATCAAACCAAACCAAAAAACTAATTTACCCAGCTCACAAATTTGCAATTAGGATAGGTCTTGGTGGGCGTGACTCATGTCTGTTCCACATGACCGCAGTCAGAGCAGCTCAACAGGGACTGGAGAATACTCTTCCAACATGACACCTCGCGTGGCTGGTGCGTTGGTATTGGCCTTGATTCCTGTCGATAAGGCCCTCTCCATGGGGCTGCTGGAGCTTCCTCGCACTGTCACGGCCAGCTCTCAAGAATAAGTGTCCCCAGAAACAGAAGGTAGAAGCTTCCAGACTCTTAAGGCCTGAACCTGTAACTGACATAGGCTTCTCTGCCATTTTGTATTAGTTGAAGAAGTCAAAGGAGCTTGTGCAGATTCAAGGGAATCTGAAGGAACACTCTCAATGGGAGGAATGTCAGAGAAGGGGTGGTTATCTTTCATCTGTCTCATCATGTGATTTTCCTCAGCTCATCTGATTTTAGAGGATGTAACACAAAGGCTTAAATGTGCTTTAGCAGTGGGACTTGTCTCCTTGTGCTGCTGACTTCTGTGGATGTTCTGGGCCAAGAGTGATGAGTAGACAAGACACGGCTGCCTCTGCAGGCTGAAGGTAAGTGCAAGTGAGCTAACCCCTGGAGCAGAGCCTTTTTGGGTAACTAGTCTCAGTTTGTTACGCAGTATTGCCATGGCAAATAGCTGATGGATACAATCAGATCTGGTTTTTAGATAGATTCATTTGTACACTATGTAGAGAATGGATTGGAACAGATAAGATAAGTAGCAGAAAAGGGATTTGTAGGTAGTAGGTTCTTGATATCATCTCATTGGACGATAAGAACCTAAACTAGAGCTGAGGGAAGGGGGTTGGGGAGAAGACTGGGTTTGAGCAAAAGAGATTACAGAAGGAGAACAGATAGAGTTTGGCCATGGGACAGCCATGGAGGGTGAGACAGCGGGGAGCACCCAGGATAGTGAGCTGGCCTCTGCCTGGCATACGAGGGGCCAGTGTTCCCGTAACAGAGACACATGGAGCAAGGGCAGAGGAGCAGGGAAACAAGGTTGGTGGCGTGGGCCTGTGGCTGCTGAGGGCTGTCAGACAATTAAGGGACACTATTCAGAAGATTATGGATGTGGGGACTCAAGTAAGGAAAGAGAGGAAAGTGGGGAGCTGTGGCACCCACGGCCAGGAGCAGTGTGGTGTGACTGGGGATTGCAGAAGTGGGCCAAGGATGGAGTCTTGGGGAGTGCAGGGTTGTGGCTGGGGACCTGCAAAGTGCTTGAGAAGGAATCAGATAAGAAAAAGGCAAACGAGGACAGAGGCGTGTCCTGGAAGTCCTTGGAGGGCCCCAGCCATTCCCCTCATTTTCTCTTTTTGGTAAACTCCTATTGTACCCTCAGCTTGGTGTGACCACACTGTCTTCTCTGAGCTGCATGAGCCCTCACACCTGCAACACTTCCGCCTGAGGCTGCTCAGTGCTCTTGGCCAAAATAAGCTTCTGGCATCCCCTGGTATTCCCTGGACAGGGCTGGCTCCTTGGTGACCAGCCAGCTGACTGGGGCCACCTCTGAAGTGCCTCTGGAGCAAAGCAGAAAGTCCCCGTCTCTACGAACTTGAGGGGGATGGAGTGTGAATAGTCATTAGCCAGGGCTCACAGCACTTGGGGCACATTTTCTCCAGGAGCTCTATCTCTGCTGGGCTAACACAGCATCAGATCTCTTGAGGGCGTATGCAATGGCTGTTTCAGGGATGCTGCAAGCGTGCGGTTTGGAATTCAGGCTTTGAACCTGACTGCCGGGTTCACATTCAGGGTGATGGCTGCTCAGCCATGGGCCCTGGGCGAGGTGGTCCACCTCTTAGAGCACTAGTTCTCTCTTCTGCAAAACATGCATGTCAGGGAGACTCCCTGTCCCCAGGGTCAAGTGAGAAGCAGATGTATGACCTCGTGCAAACCCCAAGGACAGGCTGGAACACGTGACATACTCAGCAAATGTCAGCTTTCGTTCTTTGTAGATAGAAGACACTCCAAAAGGCCTGCTAGTCAATCAACAGGATTTTAATTCGCACACCTACTACGTACCTGGCATTGTGTTAGGTGCTGGATATTCAGAAGGGGAAACTGAACGTTTCTACCCTCAGTGAACTTCTTTGTAACTATGCTGAGAAGTGAGCAATTAGGCCAAAAAAATGTAAGACCGATCGATTTCTTCCAAGCCCTCTAATGTGCAGATTAGGAAACGGAGGCACCAGAAGCCAGTGTAGGGAAGCAGCCACCTCTGCAAGACAACGAATGGCCTGGATTAATGAGCAGAACCCGCTCTCTTTCCATTGTGTTTTCCCTGATGCCCAAACTGCTGTACAGCATCTCCAAAAATCAGCTCTCCAGCCTTTGCCTGTGCAGCTCTGAGGACAGAGTTCACTTCCCCAGGAGACACAGCTTGGCTATCCCAGAGCATCTGCAGTGGGAACAGGCTTTTGCAAAAGGAGCCAGTGGCCACCAAGAGCACACCCAGCTCTTCCCCAGCACACCAACCTTTCAGACAGGAGGAGGCAGGGATTGAGACTGGTGTGAACAGCCTTGATCCCAGTGCTCCTGTCCCCTAGAGTCCCTGCTCGGGGTCTGCCCGGGTCTGTCCATCTCACTGAGCCTGCAGAATGGAGCCCTCGGCCTGTGTCTGCTCAGCACTGACAAGGGAAGCAGCAGGAGCCTCTCACCAGCCGGCTCCAAGGCCAGGCCTGTGCTATGGAGGAAAAGCATGAGAGGAGCTGGTGAGTGCCCCTCCACTGTTCCAGAGGCTCCCGGCACCTCCCAGTTTCCTTGCAGAGTTGATTGGACAATGTAGCTGGTTCTGGCTCCAGACCTTGAATGAAAGCGATAGGTATCAACTCCATTGGAGAGTTAGGATACAACAAGCCATCGAGATCTCCTCCTCCCTTTGTGCGTGACCTTGAAGGGCATGTGCTAAAGCTGAACCTGGCAATGCCCCAAGATGAAAACAGCTGGGCGGCCTGAGCCGCCACGGGCAGGGCTCACGCAGAAGACTGCAATGTCCATCAGACTTTGACCCAGCGGTAAAGAAACCTTTGTGTGCCATTTCAGGTTGTTGGGATTTGGGGGTTGATCAGTATCATAGCTGCAGCCTTTCTGTCTGGACAGAGACACAGTCAGACCTGGTTTTTAATCCTGGTTGGTCAGACATGAACTGAGTGGCTACAGGAGAACGACTAACAGTTTCTGTGGCTCAGATCTTCCACGAGCACACCACCACTGTGTCACTCACGAGGGCTGGTGTGAGAATTTGATGAGAAAAAGCATGTGAAATGCCTGGCACACAGAAAGGACTCAGAAAAGGCTGCCTGCCGTCCGTGCTTAATATATACCCTGTCACTTTATACCCATTTCATAGATTAAGAAACTAAGTTTCAAAGAGGTCAGGATTTCCCCACTGGTCACACAGCTGAGAAGTCACAGGAGAGTCGAGAAGGGGTAGGAGAGGGAGGCCGAGTCAGAACACCAAAGTCTGCGGGTCTGGGCAGGCAGGAGCCGGTGGCGCTGTGTGGCCCCGGGAAGCCGTGGGACGCTGATCAGACACTCGCCCTTGCTTGGGACTGTGACATTTTCCAACTGGACACAGACTTCTCTTAATCTATTTTCTTTGCTGGATAACAGAGATACAATCTCCTCATCTGGAAGGTGTTGTCCTTGTTTTATGTAAGATCAAGTTCTTTTCAGTTCTGGCCTTACACGTGGGTGTGTGGTTTTTGCCTTTAGATTCGCAGCTGGTGTCTGGGTCCCAGCCAAACCCCGTGTTGAGAGAACGTGCTGGAAGGTGGGTCCGTTGCGCCCTCTGGTGGCCACTATCACCAGGCGCTCTTGGCCAAGGTCTGAATGAATAAACCTTCTGGGCATTGGGCTGGACCAGCTCTGTGGCCAGGAGCCAGCCATAGGCACTCATCTCCAAAGTGCTTTGCTCTGGGACGACACCATCCCCTGTCCCCACACCCCTTGGGAGTATGGTGCGCTTGTTATCTTTACCCAGGACTCAGGAACCCCAGCCCTTGCCATTTGAGTTCTGGCTACATCCCTAACTCCCTGGCAAGCCACTTAACCTCACTGAGTGCGGCTCAGTTTCCTCTTTAAATCCCCTCTTGAGAGACCAGTGCCTCTTGGCAAGATTGTTGCAGGATTAAATGAGCTTAATGTAGGTAAAGCACTCAGCCCGCGTTGCCAGAATGTGAATGGGAACCAAGCACAGTCATGATTAACAAGCTCCTTTTTTTCATGGGTGTTACCTCTGTCTGGCTGCCTGCCTGTCCCCCTGTTAACTCTCCATCTGGTGACAGAGACCTTGTCTTGCCCATCTCTGCATCTCCAGCCCCCGTGGGCCTCAGTGTGTGCTTGCCAGATGAAATATACATATACATAAAGCACATTCGCTTATCACAGTCCTGTGAGGCAGGAGCCCCTGGAATCACTGTTCCTGCTTTGCAGAGAAGGTCTGTCTATGGACCCTGGTCTTTGGCTGCCAGGGGCTGTGGGTGTCCATGACCCAGTCGTACCCTCCCTTTGGGTAGCTGACAAAGGGAAGAAAGCTTCCAGCCACCTGCAAATCTATGCAAATGATTGTTCCCTATTTTGGACATAGCTTCAGGAAAGCCCATCCCGAACTTATAAAACCTAGGGGGAGAGAGTTCTCAGAAAGCTTAGGAACCCATTGGAAGCTGGGTCTGGATATCTGTGGATGTCAAGAAGCCCCTGGGACATCCCACTTTCCACGGCAATTGGCTCTACAGAGACACCCTCCCGAGGGCTCAGAAGAGCAAGTTCTGATAGCTGCCTAGGGTCCCCATATGCCAGGAGGTGCTCAGCACCGTGGCACCCCAGGGAGCACCCATGCCTGCAAAGGGGCAGGCTCTTCCCCGACCAGCGCAATGAACCTGGGGGCTCCTGGGGCCCACAACTCCATTCCCTGCCAACATCCAAGCCCACAGCTCCCATGTTCGGCTCCCACAGCAGTGTTGGGGTGAGGGCTGCATCTTCTGTGGCCTACATGGGTGTTTAGGACCCTTCTCTGCCCCACGCTGCTCCGAATTTTCTGTCTCCAGCACACACCATCTTCTGCCTCATTCCCTCACTCATGGTGGACAGTGCAGATTGGTCAGGGTGTTTTTTCCCAACCTATGCCCTTATCTTTCATGACTCTAGTGTCCCCATGGAGCTCACGTGCAGCCCCTTCCCTCTGAGATCCTGGATGTCTTGAACCGTCTCTCCCTGGGCCCCTCCATCCCTGGGAACTGCGCCATCTTGAAACGGCTGTTTGCACTCCTCATGCTCAGGCCACCCAGCCCTTCAGCCCCCAGGTGGTTCCTGGGAAGACCCTGTGTCCTGACACCTACAGGAATCTTCTCCTGTCTTTCCTCTTTCACCCAGCTTCCACCCCCACATGGAGGCAAGCAGCCTACCTCCATCCCTGCACCCAGGCAGCTGCTGAGCAAAGGTGCCTGACTGCACAGATGGGGCCTCTCTAACTTGAACGCAGCCCTCCACCCCAGCCTCCAGCTGCCTGTCCTCACCATCATTTGCTCTGATGGCCCATAGCCCATGGGAAAAAAAAGTTCTTCAATTGTTCTCTCCTCCGCCTCCACCTCAGCTCAGCATTTTATCTCCCCAGCTCTAGGAGAAATTAAAGCTATCAGATGGCAATGACCTCAGCTTCATGCAACTAAAGCTGTCTGCCCCTGCCTGGGTCCCCACCCAGGGTCCTCACCCTCCTCTTGTGATGGAAGTGGGCGGGGGCCCTGCTCCACACTCCTTCTGTCTCCTGCGTCGTCCTCTCTCCACCGGCTCCTTCTGTGCAGCACTGAAGTTCACGGCAGTCTCTGCTGCTAGACAAAGCATGCTTCCTCAAATATGTGCCCTTCACCTTTAACCCCGTGGCCGCCTTGCATGGCCCTTCCCTCTCCCTCTGCTGGCACACGGCTGGAGTGCCCTACTTGCTCCTTATACGTGGGGCTTTGTAACTCTTAAGCCAGTCCAGCCTAGTTTCCACCTCCATCCCAGAGAGAGCCTGCTCTCACCCAGGCCATGCATGGTGCCACTTCACTAACTTTGGGGACAGGCGTTACCAGATCAAGGCCTCAGTCTCCTTGAAGCGACCTTGCTGCAGCCTCAGAGGCACCACGAAGTCAGAGACCTGTGGCCTCTGGGCTGCTGCTTCTAACCTCCGCTCCTGCATGTTCTCCTTGGACCATCTCATTCAAACCTCTGCAGGCCCCATCTAGACCCAGGGCTTCCTGATCTATAGCCCGACAAGGCCCAGATCTGTCTCCAAGTGGCTGGGGTCTTAGGGCCTCAATCCCATCACCCTCAGCATGGGCTCTGAGCTAATGGGAGGGCTGATTTGGCCACTTGCAGCTAACTGTTCTGAGGGAAGTTGAATTGGAGCATGTGGCTCAGAACTGCAGCAAAATATCCCTCTTTGTTATCTCATCCAATTGCACTGACTTTCTGTACCCAAACACAGCCTCCTCTTTGCGGCAGCCCTATCAGCCTGAAAGGTGAGCCGCATGCAGTCACATGGGGGCCCAGAAAACAGGAAGCCTCTGCTTTTCAGTGCTGAGCTAAGCGGTGGCTGTGCTGAGGGCCCAGGGTCTGAGCAGTCAGCTGAGACTTTTCCACTTGCAGGATGTGCAGGTCCAAGGGAACCAGAAAGGGATGGACCTGACGTCCTCGGGGGGTTTAGGGAGACACCTCTACGAGGTCTAAGGTAGTTGGGGAGAGCGAGATGGTTCTCTGCACCCAGCTCACTCCTTGACCACCATGTGTGACCTGCTCGTGTATGTCCCCTGCTTGACAGACATGGGTCATTAGTCTACCCCTTAACAGCAACCTCTCAGGGCAAGTATTACTATCACTTCTATATTTTGAGGGAGGAAACTCAAAGAGGCCAAGTCACTTGCCTGCCTGAGGTCCCCCACTCTGTGAAGTGGTGGTAGTGTTAGTGTGGGCATGTGAGTCAGCTTGGGCTACCATTAAAAACACCGTAGATCAGTGACTTAAACAGAAACTATCTTCTCACAGTTCTGGAGGCAGGAAGTCTGGGGTCAGGGAGCCAGCATGGCTGGGTTCTCAGGAGGGCCTCCTCCGGGCTGCAGATGGCTGCCTTTCACTGAGGCCTCACATGGTAAAGAAGTCTCTGGGGTCCCTTATAACTTGATCATAGGAACTCCCATCGCTTCCTCACACCCTAATGACCTCCCGAAGGCCCCATCTCCAAATACCACCGCAATAGGGTCTTAGGGCTTCAACATATGCATGGGGGGCACCATTCGGTCTACAGCAGTAGGACTGGAGTCAAGTGCTCACGAACAGCCGGCATGTCTGAGAAACAGGAAACCTGGAACTCATGGACACCGAGGACCTCAAGTTTCAGCTGAAAATGACGAGGAGGGCTTTGAATCTGACAAGCGGACAAGGCTTCGCCTTGTTCTTCAGGAATGGACAGGCCCAGGGCAGGCATCAGAGGGAGGGAGGGCAGGGCAGCGGAATACATTGTTACCATCACTTGTTCAGGGAATGTCATCGGGGGATATCTTGCAGGTGTTTGAACCTGACCCCCAGAGTTTTTGAATGAAGCAACGGAAGCAGCAGAGACTGCCCCTGCCCCACAGATGTGGGGGGTCTGGAGAATCAGTAGGCATTTCCTCTCCAGGTCTCCCAGGACATCGGTCTCCTGGCTTGCCTCAAATGGCCTCTGTCCCCTAGCGAGGAGGAGCCTCTGAGGGTACACAAATTTCCCTTTATGGCATCCAGTAAATCCTGTCTGAATAAACTACTTGCCAAAGGCAGTGGGAGGACACGCGGGGAGGCCCCCATGACTGGATGCTGGAGGACAGGGCCCTCTCACCCTCTCCCAGCCCATACCCTGCCGGGTGACACTGGTCAGGCCGAGCCTGGGAGGTGCTCACTCACAGTCAGGGGCAAAGCGGCGGCCTCAGGCTCACCCCTGGTCACTGGGCCATCGGCAACCAGAGAAAAAAGAAAAACGACTGGACATGAACGGGAAACGCTAGCCGTGGCTGAATCTAGAGAACGAGCCAACAGGGTCGCCTCACTCTCCCTCCAATCCCGGTGCACATTACACATCCTGGGAAAGTGAAGAGGAAATCGGAAAGTCCCACTTGGGAACTTCTTTTTACTCCCTTCACTTTTTGTTGACGGCCAAGCATATGTTTGGAGCAGCCTCGCGGGTATTCCTAGGACTTCCCAGGGCTGGGGGCCAAATCTTGGGAGGATGTGCATTTGGGGGAGGGGTGGGTGCAGATGGGCCTTGGCTGTGGTCGCAGCATCCAGGCAGGTGTCGGGGCGCCCTGGAGGAATGCCTTTAGACTTTTGGGGTTCTCCAAGGAGGACACTGACGATTTATTTCCCTGGCCATGGCTCTGGCCTGAGACCAGGGTGTGAGGAGCGGCCGGCCACTAGAACCCTGGAGAGCTGCCCTGAAAAAGTGGGCGGCGGGGCCTACTGCAGCATAGCGCCACCTCGTGGCTGCTGGTCCACATTGCAGGTGTAATGTGAGACCAAACAGGAGCGAATTTGGGGGAGGCTGTGTCTCCAACAGAATGGAGCGGTGGGAGAGCGTGTGAACGCCAGGTGACGGCAGGGTCCTGCAGGGAGAGGACAGAGAAGTGATGGGGCAAGGAGGAAAGGGAACTCTACAGTTGAGGAAACAACGTGGGGAAGATACAGGGCAGCATGAAGGCCCGCGGCAGGGGCAGGAGCAGGTCAGCAGCATGGGGGATGGGGGGAGGGGGGAAGTGGGGGAGGGAAACAGACCGGGCTCCCCAGTAGAGCCTTGCCATTCGTCTCAGCTTTGCAGACAGTTTCTTCTCCGCTCCCGTGTCTGATGTACTAATAATTAACATTGTTGTGTGTTAACTTTTGCGTGTGTTAACTCATTTAATCCTTTACGTGTATTTAGATATAGGTATGACATCATCCCAAATTCATCAATCAGGAGACCAGACAGAGAGGTGAAGTCACTTGCTCAGACTCACACAGCTAATAGGTGGGACCCCGGGTGGCCTGGCTCCAGAGCGCCTGTGTGAATCTCTGCCCCATCCTTTCTCTGGGGGCTGCCCTCAGAAGGTCCCCATAGCCAGTGTCTCAAATAACTCAGGAAACGTCTTTGCTAGGCACAGAGTAATGGGCAGGCAGCAGGGCAGCCAGGAGGCCCGGGACTGGAGAGGCGCCTTGCTGTGAACCCACCTCTGCCCTCAGCCATGCACCAGCCCGCCGGGCTGTTCCCAGAGTTGAAGATCATGCTAAGGGAGATGCCATGTGCCATACAAACTGGGAGGCCTCGTTACTGTTTGTACTGATTTTATATTACAGGCTCCCAACATTGGGTTTCTGCATGTATTTTTTAAAAGGGAGATTAGTGTCAACTTTGGACCAGACTCATGTCCATTTCTGGGTATGCCCGTCTCTGTCAGGAACACAGAGGGAACAGAGGTCTGTTTCCTCTGTTGGGGGAAGGCAGACACTAGCCCTGCCCACATCAGGCCCTGCCCAGGGTGAATTCACTCAGCAAACGTTCAAGCAGCTGGTGCATGTCTGCTGGGTCTTTTAAGATGCTTTTTTATTTTTATTTATTTATTTTTTTGATATGGAGTCCTGCTCTATCGCCCAGGCTGGAGTGCAGTGGCGAGATTTCGGCTCACTGCAACCTCCGCCTCCTAGATTCAAGTGATTCTCCAGCCTCAGCCTCCCGAGTAGCTGGGACTACAGGCGTGTGCCACCATGCCCAGCTAATTGTTGTATTTTTAGTAGAGACGGAGTTTCACCGCGTTAGCCAGATGGTCTCAATCTCCTGACTCTGTGATTCACCCGCCTCGGCCTCCCAAAGTGCTGTGATTAAAGGTGTGAGCTTTTGTTTTTAATCTCACATCCTTCCACTGGTCAGTGTTGTCATGCGCACTTGACCCATGAGGCAGGCAGCTGAGGTTCAGAGACCTTAGGCCCCTCAGACAGCAGGGAACGGTACACAGCAGGGAACGTCACACAGCAGGGAACGGCACACAGCAGGGAATGGCACTCCTGGGCTTGAAAAGAGGCCTCTCCAAGACCCACACTAGGGCTCAGCTCCATCTCCTGAATTCTGGGCATTCAGTAGTGGCGACACCAACCCAGGAGGCCCTCTGAGCTGGAGTGCTGAAGGCAGCACAAATGCATGACCCTTGTAGAAAAACAGCAAACACACCCAAACAATAAAATAGCTCTTCCTTTTATTCTCTTTGATTTGGATCATTGGAAATATTCAACAATAAATAAAACAGAGCGGGGGTTGAGGAAAGCAGGATCTTGCTAACGTCATTCGAATGCATCCCAACCAGTGCTCAGCTTTGCAACGACACGGAGAGAGGTGGGGCGGTGGGGGAGAATGAAAAGCAACTTTTAAAACACCAACAGCCACACACACAAGACTGCACAGAAGAAAAAGTGCTCAAAAACTTTGGCTTTGAGGGGAATTCAGTGAAGGGAAGTGACTGTGCAGGAGGAAGGGAGAAACCCACGATCACCCTAAGGGGCAGAGGGCTGGAGGGGGAGGCGCTGACAGAGGCTAGGGTTAAAGCTGACGTCCCACAGCTCAGGACGGGCAACCGATGGCAGTTTTGTACTAGGAAGAAGGTGACTGATGAGGCTGGGTGATGGTGTCACCTGAAGGGCTGGGAGGGAGAGTAGGAGGTGTAAAGGCGGCTCACTGCCCCTAGGAAATTCAGTGCTCTTTTGGTGAGAAAAAAAAAGTCAGTAATACCCTGATACTGACAAGCTGTGAGATGCTGCCTTGCCTGTCTCTGCCTTTATCGGAAGTCTGCCTCCTTTTCTTTGCACAGGTGTCAGGTAGCACCCCAGGGGTGCAGGAGCTGGTGTTTTTACGACAAACACTAAGAGGGAGGTGGACTCCATCTCAAAACTGGCTAGCCCAGTCCACAGGGCAGGATGATCCTGGTGGCAAGGAGCCACATTTGCTGCAAACCAGATGTCCGCGATGGATATAATGATACCCCCCCGGGGCTCTTCCTAGGGGCGAGGACAGGTGCTGGTTCCTGATGGCGCGTGGCTGGTGTCCTGTCACCTTTAGCTGGACCGTGGCCCCTCGGAGCTTGGGCTTCTCTGCACAGTCTTTTTGATCCTAGCCAGGTGAGGGACAGTGAGTTCTTTTGGTTTCCCTTTCACTTGTTGTCAGACTACTTAAAAGCAAACATCTCCGTACTAAATGTTCTCTGTGGTTTGAGTCCACCTTTGCCAAAAGACCAGTCACATCCAGGTGGGACCAGCCTCTAGCACCGCCTTCCGGCCACAGCAGAGAATAGGATTCCATCTAAGCCTCTCAACCAGCCCTTTCCCTAAAGTATCACCCAGATCTTAACTGCCCTTTCCACTTTTTTTTTTTTTTTTGCTATTTTACATTCTGTTTCCTCATACCTGGCTTTCCTCTCTAAGCCTAGCCAAGTGCTTTGCTGAATGATGCTTGGAAAAGCCAGTTTTAAAAGGGATTCATCCGTTTATGAACTTTCTTCAAGCCCAGAATACCTGCAGAGCCAGAGGATACAAATCTGCCCTCCTTTCTCCCCTAAAAAGTGGCTGAGGGGAGGGGAGGTGCATGTAGCTCCAGCTATAGCAAATCAGTGCCCTGACTCACTGGGGAGACCTCATGGGCTGCCTCATCAGCCCGTCTTCGTAGCTTCAGGTTCAGCTCTGGGTGCTGCAGGCAGGGACCCCTCTGCTCCCTGCCTGAGCCCAGGGACCGCTCTGCTCCCTGCCTGAGCTCAGGGACCCCTCTGCTCCCTGCCTGAGCTCAGGGCTGGTCTCCAAGGAACTCTGCCTGGAGAAGAAAGAGCCATAAGCTCAGATTCAGGGGCCTGAGGGAGCCCCCTGCCGCTGCTGACAGCACGCATGGTGCCCTTGTCTAATTCCCAGCCACCTGCACCCCAGGTATGAGTTCCAGCTGGTTTAAGCCAAACTGGTGTATTTAAATCTGGCCGCAACAACTTGCTTTTATTCCATTAAGTGCCCATTGCTAAGCCAATGTCACATAAGAGATGTCTGCTGGGCTATGGGAAAGAGAAATGCGTTCTCCTGCACTGGAGGGTGTGAGAAGGCAGAGACGAGGCCGCCTTGGCAGCCTGAGGACAGAGCTCTGTGCTAAGCTAGCACAGGAGAGTCAGGCACCCCGTTCTGGTTACCCTGTTTTGAGATGCTGAATGGAGACTCACGGAAAGCCCATCTGCAGACAATTTAAACATAGCGCCAGTAACACCCTGTTTTTGCTCAAACTCTGACTGGCACTATCTGTCCCAGACAGTTCACGACTGCCTGTCACTTCCTCTTTCACACTCCACCAGGAAAAGGCCCCCCCCCCCCCGTACCTCCCAGTACACAGCAGCCTTTTAGCAAATGTGCTCAACAGGAAAACTGGTTTTTCTGATTAAACACCAGTAACTAGAGTCAACAATTACTGTTGTCTGTGCCTGTCACTCTCCGCCCCCTACCTGGCTGCAATGTGGCCTTGATTTTCTCATCAGTAAAATGCGAGAGCTGGGTTTGGAGGCTGGAAGAGATCTCACAGCTTGACCATCCTAGTGGGAGGGAGGGAGAACAGATGGAGAGCAGATGACCGACCCAGGCAGCGTCTGGCTCAGACACAGACACATCTTCATTTTGAGGAAACTGTTCTTACACAGCAAAACCCAGAGGTCAGTTGCTCAGCCTGAGCCTGTCCTCCCTATACAGACTCAGCTTTTGGTTTCCTTTTACTTGTTTTCAGAGGTTTGCTGGAAGAGTTCAGGAGACAGAATTGCTCTCTCTCAGTGTCTGATTATCTGGAGTCCATCCCTGGGGTTACTCGGCCACTCAACAAACATTTGCTGAGTTCTTCACGTCATGTATGGCTGTGAGCTCTGCCCATGTTCTGAATGATGACTCAGCGACTTACCAGCCTTTCTCAGAAAAAAAAAATAGTCTTAAAGTTTGGAGGATTTTAAAGCTGAAACAGGTTTTACGTTTGTCTAACACACTCCACATTCTGAACCTTTGAGAACCTAATAACAGCTATGGAACCTCTCTCCAGAAAAACGCTCATATGAAGAGATTCAGGGAAAAAAACAAACTTGGCCTGCAACTTCCAGGGACTCTTGTGAATGGCCTAAAGCCGCCTGTGACCCATGACTGATACCCTCAAGCTCCTCCCTCCCAGTGTGCAGAGGGGGCTCCCCCGAGCCCGTGAGCACAGGCCCCCTGCCTCCTTCACATCACCAGGAAAAGGTCATGCCCCCTCAAAGCAGCAGCGGCCTTTTCAGAGATATTTTCAGCAAGAAAAGTAGTTTTTCTGCTTAAACATTAGTAACTGGAGCCAACCATCACCGCCCCTGCATGCCTGTGGCTCTTCACTCTCCACCCAGCAGCAATGAGGTTTCATGGAGTTTTGGAGACTCCGAGCCTGAGAATGAATCCAAGTCCACGACAAGGAAGAAGGAAGGTTGGGTTAGAACACGAGGATGCTGCGGACATTCCACAAACCATCCAAACCCTAGATGCCCCAATATCCCAAGTCTGAGGACTCCCACAAAACTCCCATAGCTCCCCCATTTCCCAGCTACTGGGTGAGGCAAACTTCACTAAGACACCAGCACCACCAGCAGAGCCAGGGTGAAACAATGTCAGGTGAATTTAAAAAAAATCAATAAATAATCAGGAAGGCTAATGAGGAAAAGAGTAGCCGGGGAATGAGAAGATGAGGTATGAGCCAGTCACAATTCCTGGGACGTACCTGGCCCAGACCCCAGTGACAGCCCCAGGATGGCCAGCAGGGACTTGACCCTGAGCTCAGGCCTTCACGGAAAATGCTGCTGGAGGCCTCCTGTGTGGCCTTGGAGGTTATGGGCACCATACTGAAGAGTCTGAGAATGAGAACGTACATTCCATTCTGACGTGCTCCTGGGTGCTGCTGAGTATCCTCAGAGCTCCGTTCCAATTCAGGTGTTGGCTCAGGAAACCAGAATAGATGATCCCAGCTACAGAGCAAGTGCGGCCGCCAGTGCAGGTCCCTTTTCCCAAGAGGGAGCTTTTGCCTCATTTCAGCCAATGTACGTGTTTCTTCCCCAAATACAAAGGCACATGGGAGTGGTCACATTTAGTCTTGCCACGATTAGAACCACGAGACTGACTACTCAGAGGAACATCTGTGTAAGAAGAGGCATCTGTAGGAGTCAGAAACACAGCGCAAGTTGTTGTTTTTTCTTTCTTTTGTTTTTCAGAGGCAGGGTCTCACTTTGTTGCCAGGCTGGAGTGCAACGGTGTGATCACAGCTTACTGTGGCCTTGAACTCCTAGGCACAAGAGATCCTCCCTCCTCCACCTCCCTAGTAGCTGGGGCTATAAGTGTGTGCCACAATGCCTGGCTATTTTTTTTTTAATCTTTTATTTTTGTAGAGACAGAAGCCTCATGATGTTGCTCAGGTTGGTCTTGAACTCCTGCATTCAAGCAATCCTCCCACCTTGGCCTCCCAAAATGCTGGGATTACAGGTGTGAGCCATGGCACCTGGCCTCAAGTTTCTGTGAAAATCTTTGGGGTAGGAGCCTCTGGTGGCTCATAAATGAGCTTTGGAAAGAAGATAACAGGGTTATGCCAAGCAAGAGGCCAGGCTTCGTGCAAAGAAGGGCAGCATCTTGCCCCTAGTGCCAACACCGCCTGGCATGTCTCTGTGCTGGAGGTAATTGTCACTCAAGTCTCTCTGCCTACCTTCCTTGGAAAACCATCTTGTCTCTCAGAATATGGGTGTCTTCCACATGTGTTCCCCAAGCCCACCCCAGGAGCCAAAGTAATTTTAGTATGTGGAGGTTGAACCTTTCCCAGCGTCTCCCCAGCTCTGGGGCAGCAGTGGGGGGACGCTGTCCCCACCTAAGATAGGTTCTGAGATGTGCTCTGTCATGCTGGCAGAGCTCAGTGACCTTGCTGAGTAGATGCTGCCAACGGCTGGGTGCAAGAGGCTGCAGGTGGCGCCCAGGCACATAGCTGAGGCTGGCCCTCCAAGCTCCGGGGTGGAACGGCTCCGGCAAGGTGCTGGGCTGGAAACACAGAGGCGTGACGGTGCGTCGATCCTCAACCCTTCGCTGCGTCATCTCCCCTTGAAGATCCGGATTTTATTGATGGAGGCCAAGGTGGCCGTCACGTTAGACTCAAAGTCTGCATCGTGCACCCCCGTCTTGCGAAAAGCGCCCGCAGACGGGTTGTTCTCCCAGTAGTGGTGCCAGTTCCCTCTGCTGTCTGCCCCGAAGCCGTACAAGTCCACCTGTGGGGGCAGAGCACAGGTGAGAACCAGACAGCAGGGCTGCTGGTGGTGCCTCCGAGAAAGGAAGCCTGCCTTCGCTCCTGGAATCCCACAGGACCACAAACAGCATTCCCAAGGACTCAGATTAACCCTTCATTAACCCTTCTCTAGATTCCTGCAACTGTCAGAGGCTTAGTGAAGCAAATTCGAGTTAAGTAAAACTCAAGTGCAATGTCAGAAGGTGCCCCGAGGGATTACTGCATGTGGGTGGCCTCAGGAGCCTGGGTCTCACCTCTGCAGCAAGTGCACCCTGTTCTCCCAGGATTGAGGAGCTACAGTGGGAAGAAGGAGGGAACAGAATGGAGGAGAGTGGACGGAAGGCAGGGCTTTGGAGCCAAGCAAATCAGACCGAATCCCAGCTCTGCCACTCCATGGTGCCCCGGGCATGTGAAATCACTTGTTTGAGTGTCACTTTCCTCATCTGGAAAATGGGTCCAAGAATCACGATTGAAATGAGGCAGAAGGCAGGGCTGATCCCTTTCTTCTCTGAGGCCGACACTCATGTGGTCCAGGCGCCCTCACACACATGACAAACACTGCGGATTAATTTGGAGCCAAGCACCCTGCTGGCTGTATTGAAGTTCAGGCAGACCTTATCCGATGCCAGCTGGGCAGCTGCTGGGATAAGCTGCCTTGGAGCTTGTAACTTATGGAAGTCACTGACTGAGCAGTCCTTGTTGGAACTGGAGCTAAATTCAGAGCTCCCACAGCACGGAGGAGGGAGAGGCCCCCCCGAGAGGTCAGAGGAAGCTCTTCAGAGGAGGTGGCATTTGGGTCGGGTCTTGGAAAATGAGTACAAAATGACGAGAAGGAACCACGTGGAGGGGTTTCCAGGGAGAGGATGTGCTACCTGGACTGCAGGGTGGAGGACAGACTGGAGGGGTGGGGAGAGAGAGGGAGCAGTGGACAGCTCCATGTCACATGTGGCTTTCTCAGGAAATGCAACATAGACACAGGCTCACACCAGGGCAGGGACATGAGTGCCAAACAGGTGAGAGCGATGAAAGAAAGGGATCTGAGCAGAACCCCAAGTATAGGTCTGGGACCAGCTGGCTGGAGGTGTGGGGAGATGATAGGGGCACCCACGTTTTTAACTGGGAACCTGCCTTACAATGCCTCTGACTCCTTCCTGGGATTTCCACCAAGCACCAGGCAGGGTGGGGCTGGGACTGGGCTGAATGAGACACGAAGGGACAGGGGAGCGCCCTGCCTGAATCCAGGGTCATGGAGGAGGTGGGGGCTATGTGACCCGCCCTCCTGCTCCTCTCCCTGGGGTGGCAGCGAGCCTGTCAGAGCATCAGTGGAAACCTGAACACAGCGTGGTGGACGGCGAAGGACATTGAAAGGGAAATGCGTGCTTCTTGAGATCACTGGTTTCAACCTTGGTAGAGAGTGGAACCCCTGGGTGCCTGGCTCCTGTTAGTTCTGGTAAAACTGGGCCAGGGTGTGGCCTGGGTGCTGGAACTTAGACCCACAGATGACTCTAAGGAGCAAGTGGGATTGAGAACCATGGCCTTAGACAACTCCCTCTATGAGGATCAACTCCTGCATCCTGAATCTGCTGCTAGACCTGAGCTTCTACCCCCATGGTCATGGGCACTCACACATAACATGCCAGAACTCTTGCTCCTGAGAACTTTCTCACAGAGCACTGTGACTCCTAAAACACCTGGGAGGCACACATTGCAAGCCCTGTCAGAGACAGGGAACCCGAGCTTCCGGAAGAGGCAGGCTAGGTCTACCTGCCCTCCCTCTCCCTGGCCTCTCCTGGGAACACAGGCTGGTGAGCTCCGTCCTCTGAGCAGACCGGCGGGCAGGGGGAGGGCGGCATACCTCATCGCAGACGTGCATTGAGAAGATGACCGAGAGGATGCCGGTGGATGGGTACCGCCCGTGGCCTTGCAGCCAGTTGTCGAAGACATACTTGATGAAGGCCGGGTGGTAGATCAGGATCTGTGGGGAGGGGAAGACATGGCCCTTAGTGAGTTCTGGCGGGCAAAGGACATGAGCGCTCATCAGATGCACATGCTGTCTTGGCCATGGAGACACTGCCATGGGCCTGATGGATACCCCGGCACTCGTGGGCTTCCGCACTTGTAGGAAAGATGGACACTCATCCACACACTAGGAGACAGCGGTGCTGAGCTGATAGGTGCTTTGGAGAGCAAAGACGCAGGGGAGGGCCATACAGGACCGTGTGAGGATGACCGCTGAGCTGACACATAGAAAAATCCAAAGAGGCCAGGGAGTGGGATGGGAGGCTGCTCAGGAGGATGGGGCACCAGGGAACAGCGCGCAGTGCGAGCGGACACTGTCCATGAGTGAAGACACACACGCCAAGCCACCTGGTAATGGCTGGAATCATCGCCAGTCTTTCAAATGACCCCATATCCCAGGTTTCCCTCTCTTCATACTACAGATAAGGGAATTGAGGCTCAGAGAGGCAAAGTGACTTGCTCAGTGTCACACTGCTGGCTGTGTGTGTCACACTGCTCAGCAGTGGCTGAGCTGGGAGGGGGCCGGTATCAGGCCTGGCCTTGGTTCCACTACCCAAAGCCTGCCTTGAGGACAGTGAAAGGGACTTGTCAGGCAGGAGAGGGCGTGCACATCCAGAAAGCCAAACTCCATTGCCTAGGAATGGACTGCAAGCATGGATTACGCGGGTCTCTGCTGCACCACTCACCTCTCAGTGTGGCCTCCTACCATCTCCAGGAGGCTGTCCCTTCCACCAGCCCCACGCTACAGAGATACATAAGCCGCTTCTTCCCTGAGGCAGCACAACCCAATGCAAAGGGCAAGACGCTGGAGGCACAGGGCGTCGTCAGTTCTAGGCTCATCCAGAACTAGCTGTGTGTCTCCGGGAAGTTTCCTGACCTCTCTGAGCCTAAGTTTGATAGTATATGCAAAGGGCCAGTGTGATGGGCACCTCACTTCCCTCCTTCTTCTGCCCTTTGCTTATCTCTTGCCAACCCCACCAGGGACCTGCTGGGGAAGATGCAGACATGGAAAGACTCGGAGAGGCAGGAGGTGAGGCCCTGGCTTTGAGAGTAATTCACAAACCGCAGCATGCATAGGGCGTCCCGGAGAACTTGTTAAAGGCCAGAACCCGGGGTTGAGATGGCTTCAGCAGGTTCGAGACGGGCCTTAGGATTTGCCTCTGTGACAAGCTCGCGGGTGACGCTGCTGCCCTGGGGCCCCCACTTTGAAAATCTCTCCCAGTATTTGACTTCTTCCCCCAGGCGGGTAAGTGGGAGATGCTACCCTCCAGCGGCCTGGGGGTCTTGGGTCTGTCTTGAAACTCGATGCTGTACTATAGAGCAGAGCCTTAGACAAGGAAGATGGAACTCAGAACAGGGGCCTGGGCCTCCACTCACCTTCTCCTGTTTCACTCTGATCTTCGCAGGGACCGGGACGTAGGTGCTGCAGTTGGAGAAAGAGAAGCTGGTTAACGGGCAGGGGCCGGCCCAGGAACTTGGAAGTACAGCTCTGGGGGTAGCAGCTGAAGAAGGAAGCAGAGTGGCCTCTCCTGCCCCGACTCCTTCCCTCAGGGACCTGCACCTCCCTACCCTAGTCGGGTTTCTACCCACAGCAACCCTCGAGAGACACAAGAGGGCAGCCTTGCCTAATTTGAGGATGTCCTGCTGGGTGTGGGCCCCGTTTCCCAAAAAGGTGAGGAAGACTTGCTCCAAGCATAGCCTGAAGGAGAGGAGTGGGGTTCGGGGTGCCTCGACCTCTCAGGGCCAGAGTGCCTCTGCTCAGATGCTGGGAACCTGGCTGGGGAGGCCCTCGCTGCCCTTTTCTCACCTGGGCGTTTGTGTGCTCCCCCAGCGCAAAGGTGTCAAAGCTGGTCCCATGGGTACGATTCATGCTCCAGGAGACTTCAGCTGAGCCACATCCGGACCTGGCTCCCACCCCACCCCACTCTGGCCCAGCTGCCTCCCTCACTCCTGGTCTCCTGAAGGCACAGCCCCACAGTCTCCTGCACCCAAGTCCTGGGGCTGGGATTCACTCTGGCCCTGTTCCTAGGAAACCTGGCCAAAGTTAGGATGGCCTGTGGAATTCCAGGTATCAAAGCACTTTCCTTCAGTAAGGGTCAGATGAGAGCACGGGAACTGTGGGTTCGGCCCTGGGCAAGGTGCTTGGCCAAGCTCCAGAGTCCTCCCTGGGAGAATGGAGGTCATGATAATGGTTATTGTGGGGATTAACTGCGATTACTTGTGCTGAGTGCCCTGTGCGGTGCCTGCTCAGGAAATGAGGCTCCTGACCGTCAGGGAAGCCACAGCCACCTTGCTCAGCACCGCCTGCCCAGGGGAGGAGCCCAGGCTGCAACTGCACCCCCACTCCCCATCCCGCAACCTGCACCGGGCTAGGCTCATGGAAGCTTGGAAAGCAAGGTGCTGCCGGGCGCGGTGGCTCACGCCTGTAACCCCAGCTCTTAGGGAGGCAGAGGCAGGAGGATAGCTTGAGCCCAGGAGTTCCAGACCTACCTGGACAATATAGTGAGACCGCATTCTCCACAAAAGGTGAAAAAAAATAAAAAGACAAAGAAGAAAAGCTAGGTGCTGTCACTGTGAAGGTGCACTTTAGAAATAAAGGGAGGCAGAGCCACATGTGTGACCTTTCTAGTGGAGGCCCCCTTCCTGGGCATGTGGAGGTCCCTTCAGGAATTGTTGGCAGCGGGACACTAAAGCTTGTGTTTTAAGTTATTGGGAGGGGACAGGGGAGAGTTGGAATAGTCAGGGAGGTGGCCACGGCAACTGGGTTTGTGTGTGTCGGGGGAGGCTGCAGGAGGGGAGGCACCCTGGTGGACAGACAGCATGGCAGGGTGGCGGGTCAGGGTGCCACTGCAGGGGGTGGAGCAGTGAGGCAGGGCCTCAGGGGACTCACTGGGAAATGGTGCCTGTGGTGGTGGCGCTCACCACCCACTCCAAGTCGATGGTCTTGAAGGGCACCAGGACCATGCTGACATTGTCCCCCAGCTCGCGGAAGCTCTCAGGGTACACCAGATGGTGGGTGGTCTTGGTCCCGACGTCAGCCTCAAACCCTGCCGTGGGTGCCCTGTTCATCCTGTGGGGAGAAGGGAGAAGAGCTGAGTCGTGGAGCATGGGCAGCCGATCTCAGAGAGCCTGGGCTCCACCAGCCTGCTGTGACCTCAGGGGCGTCACCTGCCTTTCCTAGGCCTCAGTTTCCTCATCTGTAAAATAGAGACAATGAAGACACAGTTAGCCCTCAATGGGGCCCAAACCCAGCAGGACATCCATGAATAGGCAAGGCTGAGGGGTTGCTGTGAGTAGAAATCTGACTAGGGTAGGGAGGTGCAGGTCCCTGAGGGAAAGAGTCTGGGGCAGGAGAGGCCACTCTGCTTCGTTCTCCAGCTGCTACCCCCAGAGCTGTGCTTCCAAGTTCCTGGGCCGGCCCCTGCCCGTTAATCAGCTTCTCTTTCTCCAACTGCAGACCATCTCATCCAAAGGCTATTCCCACAGCCTGCTTTTACAGTCAAGGAAACCCAACTCCGATCGTGATCATGGACATTCCCATGGGACACTTGGCACACTGAGGCTCTGAGAGGCAGGTTTGAGGACTAAAGTCAGGAATCACAGACAGGAGACACTATGCTAGAAGGCCACGCTTCTCAGCAGGCAGCACCTGTGAGTGGTGTGGTGGGAATGGCAAGAAACCCAGGAAAGGCTCGGGGCATCCTCCTGGAGTATCTACTTCACTTAGCCACGTAAAATACATTTTACTAGAAGATGTGGTTTTTATTTGGTTTTATTATGGCCTAGATTACAAATTGGGGATAATTGTTTTTTTTTTGTTTTTTGGTTTTCTTTTTTTGAGATAGAGTCTCTTTCTGTCACCCAGGCTGGAGTGCAGTCGTGTGATCTCAGCTCACTGCAACCTCTGCCTCCTGAGTTCAAGAGGTTCTCCTGCCTCAGCCTCCCAAGTAGCCGGGACTACAGGCACACACCACCACGCCTGGCTAATTTTTTGTGTGTTTTTAGGAGAGACGGGGTTTCTCCATGCTGGTCAGGCTGGTCTCGAACTCCTGACTTCAGGTGATCTGCCCGCCTTGGCCTCCCAAAGTGCTGGGATTACAAGCATAAGCCACCATGCCCGGCAAAATGGGGATGAATTTTGAAGATAAAATAAGAGTCCTCACATCATTTCTTCCCTCTTCCCAGGCCTCCACATGCCAAGCTCCCAACAATGGGGGACCTCCCGTGTGTGGTTTTCTCTCTGCACACAAAGGCCTTTCTAGTCCATTCCCATCCTGCAAGGCAGAGATGGGGAAACTGGGGCCCAGGAGGTGCAGTGTGTCCAGAGACACCAGGACTGAGCCTCGACTTTCTGAGCCTGAGCCAAGACGCTTCCTACAGATACAAGGGGCCTCTGGGTACAGCCTGGTGAGCTTGGAAGAGGGCCTGGCACTTACCTGAGCACAAAGTCGTGACTGTCTATCTCAGGCCCGTATGCAGACTCTCTCAGGTTGCCCGAGTTGCCTACAACAGCACAGCGCCGGCAGCCCACCAACCGCTTCTCCAGCAGGGGGTCCACGTTCCCAGGCACCACTCGGAACAGCTCCTTTATGGTATCGTTCAAGTTATTGGGCTTCTTCTCTCTCTGGAGCCTCTGTGGGTAGAGGACAGAGGGTGGTCAACCTGGCTTTGTGACTCCAGCTTCCTGGCAGCAGGGTCCCTGAGCCACCTGCTACTGTTTGCTAGAGCCTCCTGTTCACCCTTTTCTCTGCTGGGATCCTGGAGATGGAGGTGGCTCATACACAGATACCTTCACTTCTGCCTTCAAGGAGACTCTGGGTTACTCAGGAAGTAAAGAGGTCATTCATGTATTCTGCAAGTGTTTACTGAGCACCTACTATGTGCCAGGTGCTGCTGAAGCCACTTGGGTGATCCAGCCACACCCAGCCCCATAGGCCCCTCCAACTCCACATGTCCAGGCGGAACTCATCAGCGTTTCTCCAGCCTGCTCCTCCCTGGGGGCTCCCCTCCCTCTGAAAGGCCCCCCCATCCCCCTATGTGGCACAGCTTGAAAGAGAAAAATAGCGGAAGCCTTCTAGCTGTGTCTTACTCCCACCCTTGGTCCCACTGGTATACTGGTATACCCGTGTTCAGAGCAGCATTTTCATAATAGACAAAAGCTGGCAGCAAGCCTGTGTCCAGCGATGGATGAATGGGCACAACGTGTTCCAGACATATCATGGGATATTATTTAGCCATAAAAAGAAAATTTTGAAATAGGTTACAACATGGATGAACCTTGAAAATACGAATATGATCATTAGCCAAAGAAGACAGAAGCTGCTGTGGAGGGTCTGCTCCTGTTTGGTTTACAGGCTATGTCGCACCTGTTTGTCCCCAAAAGGCCTTTGTAACCAGAATCCCATGGTGACACTGAGTATCGCAGACTCGAGGCTCTGAAGGGAAGTCTGGACTTAATGTGGTCCCAGCAACTGCTGCTACAGGGGGAATCAGATCCAGAGAGAGGATGGGATGTGGGTGAAGCCACCTCCGCCATCGTGTGGCCTTTCCCCACCCCTGCTGGTTCTCAAGTGAGGGTGACTTTGCGTATGCTTGTGCACCCACACACACACATGCACCCCACTTGGGACGCCTGACAATGTCTGGAGACACTTTGGCTGCTGCAGTTGGGGACGGGGCACTGCTGGCATTTAGTAGGTAGAGGCTGGGGATGCCACTAAACACCCTGCAATGCACGGGACAGCCCTGTGACTAAGGCTGATCCAGCCCCACAAGTCCGTAGAGCCGAAGCTGAGAGCGGACCCTAACCCTTACCAAGCCTGGCTCACTGCCTCCTCCACTAGACCCTTGGATCTTTGAAAGAGAAAAGACCATACCTGCCCGGTTCTCTGTCACCTCCCCAGAGGCCATCCCAGGACCTGCACACAGTGGTGCTCAACACACGTGAGCAAACCAGGACTCAGCCAGGTCTTTGGATTCACAGCCCAGGGCTTTCAACCCTTTGAAATCTCATGCATGTTTTCTGCTCATTTCAAATAGACCATAAGCTCCTTGAGTGCCTGGAGGGTCCTTCCTCCAGAATCTACCTGGATAACCTCTAACTCTTTCCTGATGAGCCTGGCCATCACCTCTTGTGGGAAGCCTTCTCTGATAACTCTAGTCTCCAAGGAGAGCTGGACATGGAGACCTGTCTCCTGTACCCACTTCCTGCACAGCGCCTCTCATCCTGGCTTGAAGTTTTCTGTTTTCCCTTTCCTCCCATCACTCCTGCAACCCAGGAAAAGAAAGATTATCTTTTCCATCTCAATGTCATAGTGCTTGGCATATAGTAGGTGCTCAATAAATAAGAAATGAACACATATATCTTGCTCTTCTTCGATCTGTTTTGCATTTAACAATGGGAATGACCTTTTAAATGACAAGTTCAGATCATGAACCTCCCTGTAAAAATTCCACAGTGACTTCCTGTTGCATTACAAGACACCCCAGAGTCTTCACCTGGGTCTTGCTGACTCTCAGGCCTCGTCTCACTGCACCTCCCCTGATTCACAGCCCCCAGCCATGCAGAGCTCCTCCACTCCCCCAGCACATCCAGCAGAGGCCACGCTGGGGCTTCGGCACGCGCAGTCCTGCCCTTCTCACAGCCGCTGCCTTCTCTGCCTATGGGTCTCCACTTGAGTACTGCTGTCCCAGAGACCTCCCTGGTGACCCATTTACAGAAGCCCCCTCTAAGTTTCATTATAAACCTCATTTGATCTTTCTTCACAGAACTTCTGTGTGAGCCTACCTTGTTTATTTCTTATCTTCCCCTCCCAGCCAAAATAAAATTCCATGAGAATAAGGATCTCTCTCTCCTCTCTCTCTCTTTCTCTCTCTGCATTTCTGTAGTGGTACTGGGTGAAATAGTGACTCCCTGAAAGGTAGGTTCAAGTGCTAGTCGCCGGACTCTGTGAACACGAGGACATATGGGAAAAGGGAGCCTCTGCAGGTGAAATTGTTGAGAATCTCTGCATGAAATCAACCTGGATTCAGGGTAGGCCCTAAACCTGATGACAGGTGTCCTCTTAAGGAGAGGGACAATCAAGGCACAAAGTGACACAGGGAGGAAGGCCCTGTGGAAGCAGAGGCAGAGGCTGGACTGTCGCAGCCCTGAGCCCAGGAATGCCCAGCACTGCTGGCAGCCGGCAGGAGCCAGGAGTGGGGCCTGGGGCGGCTTCCCCCTCAGAGCCTCCAGGAGGAACCAACCCTGCCCATAACTTGATTTCAGACTTCTGGCCTCCCAAGCTGCGCAAGTGTGCACTGCTGGTGTTCTGAGCCATGAAGTGTGCAGACATTTGTTATGGCAGCCATGGGAAACTAAGGCTGTGCTTCCTGCTGAGTTAGATATAACAGATCCTCAATAAATAGTGTTGGACAATTATCTGAATCCTGCTAAATGCCTAGCAGGCCCCAGGTGTACACGGGGGCTGAGTAATTCTGGGAGCACCTCACTCTCATTATTATATCCTCACCCTCAGCCCAGACCCCCCACTCTCAGTCCAGACCTGCAATCTCACCCCAGATCACTCATTCTCAGCCCAGACCCCCACTCTCAATCGAGATCCCACACTCTCAGTTCAGACCCCCACTCTCAGTCCAGAGCCCCCACTCTCAGGCCAGACCCCCTT
>CM052663.1:79763458-79774329 GCA_028533165.1 Leontopithecus rosalia
CCAGACGCCCCACTCTCAGCCCAGATCCCCCACTCTCAGCCCAGACCCCTCACTCTCAGCCCAAATGCCCCACTCTCAGCCCAGACCACCCACTCTCATCCCAGATCCCCCACTCTCAGCCCAGACACCCCACTCTCAGCCCAGATCCCCCACTCTCAGCCCAGACCCCCACTCTCAGCCCAGACCCCCCTCTCGGTCCAGACCCTGCTCTCAGGCAGTGTCTCACCAGCCACCATCGGTAGGTGTCGTCCTCCAGGAGTGCATTCTGGGCAGTCAGCAGCGGCTGCACGGTCTGGTTGAACCTCTCGTCGAACCATGCCGAGAGCTTGCGCTGCCCGATGCAGTGGGTGCAGGTGCAGGGCCTGTGCTTGATCAGCCTCCTCAGGTTCTCAGAGAGCTCCAGGACCATCTGCTTGGGGAACCAGGTTGTGGCCACCATGGTGTGGGCGTAGTTCAGGAAGAAGGAGGTGAGGAAGATGAAGAGCACGAGGAAGGTGAGCACTTTCAGGGTCCTCTTCCGTAGGGTGACCATCTTCCCTGTCCTGATGGCGGCCTCCCTGCGATGGGCAGCAGGAACTCCCTCCTAAGAGAGGAGAAATACGGAAGAAAAATCCCAGAGGTGGAGGCTCGATCAGAAGGGATGGCAGGAATTCCAAAGGAGGACTCACGGGCTGTTAAACTCGACTTCACTCCCACTGGGGGACGACCCCCAGTGTGTCCCAGACACCGCTGTGTAGCAGATGAAGGCCATTAGTGGCGTGTTGGCTTTGCTTGTATATATTTACCTTTTCAGAAAATAGAGTAGCCTATTCTGCTGCAATCCTTAAAGAGCTGATAATGTCTTCTCATGAAGCTTTACCCAGTGATTTCCTTTCCCATTCAAAGAAGCTAAGGGGTAATTAATCTCTGTGACAGTCCAGGGTCCCTCAGGAGCAGAGACCTTGAAGGAAGGGTCTTGGTATAGCAGGGACGGAAGCTGTCTCTGCTGTCCTCCTCCGACTGTGGTTTTTGATGATCCTTAATTAGGGCTTTGTCTTTCCCATGCTGTCACCAGACACATGGTGGTTACACGACCAGCTTAATGAAGGCACAGAAGGTTGTCTGTCATCTGCAGAGAAAAGGAGGAAGAAAACAGAGTGTGATTCTGTGATCCTGCTATAAAAATGTTTCTCTCCACATCTCCACCAGGATGCATTATGTGGCCTTCCTTCTGGTGTCACGCCAACCTGGCAGGTGGCTCTGGATGGTTTATCTACCTTTGTGAGCCTCAGTGCGTGCATACAATGGATGTTATCAACTCTTTGCAAGGTTGCTATGGGGTGCAGAAGGCGTCCCCTCCATGTTCCCAACAACCAGAACCTACCACATTGACACACTCAACAAACATTTGTCAAATGAGCTCGTGACGCCTGTAGGTACAATATGCACAGGGATTGTTAAATCACGTGACTTGCCTTCCTTTCTCCTCTACTCTCCTCCAGATTTTGGATTTCAGCAACAAGCACAACAAAGGTGTGCTTACAGAGTGGCCCAGGTTTCCTCCTACCTGGGCATTCAAGCTCTGCCAGTTGGCCTCAGTTCCATAGAAGGGGATTTAGGCCAGGTTCAAGTTCTGATTTCCCAGATGTGGAGCCTTGGGAAGGTTATTCAACCATCCTGACCCTCAGTTTCTTCTTCTGTAAAATGGGATACTAACACCCCTACTTATAGAATGGTTATAAAGATGAGATAAAATGATGTACACTGGACATCTGGTGTTTATTAGGCCATTGTGAAATTTTAATTTTCCTTCTTCAACATATGAATGAATCAATATTCTTTGGTGGTCCACTGAGAGCTGACAGGACGATATATTCAAGCACATCTAGCTCCTCAGATAATCCTCAGAATATACTGCCAGCTAGATACTAGTTTCTGCCTTTGTCTTGGAAGAAATGGAGACTCAAAGAGCTTAGATGGCTTGCCTAAGGAAAGGAAGAAGCAGGACCTCAGTCCAAATCCACAGTGCTCGGATTCCTTGCATCTGGAGGGGTTGGGGGACCAGGAACCGGGGTTGGGGGGTGCTCTGCCCTGGAGTTAACACCTGTCTTGTTACTTGGTCTTCAGATTACTATGGCTGGTGGGATACAGAGCAAGGGGTGAGTATTCTTTTGAAGAAAGCAAACGTGTACTTCTCAAATGCCCATTGGAGACCCCCCAACCCCGATCTCACTGATGCCTTGGGAATTCTGTCTGGTACAACTGCAGTTATACCTCTGCACTGGAGCACAGCCTCCTTGACCTTTGCTTGGAATGCTGGAATGCTTCCCCCACCTCTATTTGTCTGATCAGTTCTTCCCCATCCTCAGGGTATAGAGAGTCAACAGCAGGGTATTTTTTTTCTAGGAAAATTAAAGTTGAAGGGAGATTGATCACCTTTTGGTAAAAAGGGGGCAGCTCAAAGACCAGTTGAAATCCTCAGTGTCTATCTGGAACCACCCAGGGCTCAAGATGTGATGGGTGCAACCTACCACTTCCTGAACTAGAAGCCCAACGTATGGAGGATAAGTCTGAGCTCAAAAACCAGATTAAATCCACAGTGACTTTCTGGAGACATCTAGCTCAAGGTGTGTGGGTGCAGACCCCTTCAGCTTCCCAAACTAGAAGCCCAGTGTATGGAGGCTGAGGTCTGAGCTCTGCAGCTCAGTTGGCAATGTCATTTTTATCCAGCCTCTGCTCCATTTTTCACTTTTCACGACATCCTGGATTTTGTTTATAACCTGGTGGTGTCCACAGGCGTCCCATCCAGTTCTCTCCCCACCTGCCCCCATCAAGGAGCAGCTCTGTAATTTGAGTACGAATGACTGCATCATCTCAGGTAGGCTCTCAGTTCACTTGACTGGCAGAGGTTTCCCACCTCTTACTTACCCTGGTAATTGATCCAGGGTTGGGCATATGCCTTAAATCATCCTGTCAAACTTTGGTAGGGAGGGAATAAACTTCGTTTTGCTCTGGATGGCTTGTTGTTCACATGTGGAGTATCCTGCTGGGTATGTTGCTAGCTTGTATAGAAGAGACTAGAGTTGAACAGCCCAAAGAAATGCTGCTAAAGCCCTGATCCAGTTCGACCTGCAGCCCTCTCCCCTCCACGTCTTGACTTTTCAGTTACATGAATAAATCCCCTGTATGGGGTAAAGCAGATACTTTGTACCTTGAAGCAACATGAGTGACCACAGGTCATAGATTCTCCTACCTCTGTGCCCCAGCTCAGGCTGCCCCTACTGTCCAGAAAACCACTCCACCCTGCCTGGCCGACGGCTCTTACTCATTCTCTAGGGCTCAGCTGGTGCTTTCCCTTGGAGGAAGCTTTGCCCACTCTTGGGGTGAGTTAGGGGCCTCTCCTGGCTCCCCGATGTCCTGGCTGTACTGTCTGCACTCTTCACTCATCTTTCTCCTCCCTGGACTGGGAGCAAGGTGAGGATGGAAACTCAGCCTCACTATGGCGGTGGCCCTGTCACCTGTGCACACACTCAATGTTCAGTGGAGGCGCGGGGCATGAAGGAACCCAGAAGTGAATGAAGGGAAACACAACGCCGGCAGTTCAGAGGGAGATCTGAGCAAGCACAGACTCCAAGTCAGAAGGTTTTGATTCTCAGCAGCCTGTCCCACTCTGCTCACTGCGTGATCCTGAACAAGTCACCTGAACAATGGGAAACTGGGGTTGATAACAGAGATTCTGCTCTTTCCTTGGGGCTGTCAGCCCACCAAAGTGTGTCCATTCGTCTCATCCACTGACTGCGTATTTGCTGGTCCTTGTGATCTCCAGGCCCTGGACAAGGTGGCTGGGGTACCTCGTAAAAGGATTTAAGGTAGAGGCCTCCCAGGTATCAATAGCGCCCCAGACCCTCTGGAAGAAAGGAGGTTGGTATGGAAGGATCAGACACAGGGTGGAGGAGAGGAGTGGGTGGGGTGAGAGGGAATCTGGGCGTGCAGCTGGGGTGAGAGTGTGTTGGGCTGGAGAAGTCACAGCCAAGACTAAGTTTTCTCTGGGTGACATGGAAACCTGGTGGTGGGGCTGAGCAGAGGAGGGCCATAGTCTTACTACATTTGCCTTTATAATGAGCAGGGCCTAAGACGCCCATGCCCTTAGTGCCTCTGTACCCCTAATGCCATGGCAGAGATGAGTTCCCTGAAATAGATGACTGTTTTATTTTGTTTGATTTTTGAGATGGAGTTTCACTCTTGTTGCCCAGGCTAGAGTACAGTGGCATGATCTCGGCTCAATGCAACCTCTGTCTCTGGGGTTCAAGTGATTCTCCTGCCTCAGCCTCCTGAGTAGCTGGGATTACAAGCATCCACCACCATGCCTGCTAATTTTTGTATTTTTAGTAGAAACGGTGTTTTGCCATGTTGGTCAGACTTGTCTCAAACTCCTGACCTAGGTGATCCCGAGGCCCAACTCAGCCTCACAAAGTGCTGGGATTACAGGCGTGAGCCACCGCACTAGGCCTGAAATAGATGACTATTGAATCGTATTGACCAAACAAGGCTCTGGTTGAGAGGTCAGTTTCCCTATAATGTCCTGACTCTGCGTGAGAGATATTAACACTGTAGGCTGATGCCAGGGGTAGAGCGAGAGGTGGGGCAGAAAGCAAGGTTGTGCTGCACAGGCTGTGGGACTGTTGACAGCCTCCTCCTCTCTGGGGCATCCTGCAGCCACACCTCCAAGGCCAGGGCACTCCCCATAACCAGCAGAGGCTTCTGAGCTGGTATCATTTAGCGCTTTCCAAAGCCCTGGATAAAACTGCAGTGGAAAAGCAAAATCACCGCTCCACCCTTATCCTGGCTCCAGGGAAGAAACGAGGACTGCATGTCTTCTCTGCGCTCTAGCAAGTGTAGGGCAGCCCGCAGGCATGGGGGAATGCCAGCCCTGGCTCCCAGAGATGAAACCTGGGCCAACACAGTAAGGACCAAAGATCTCTGCATGCCGAGTGTGCAGTGGGGAAGGCTGGCCGCCCAGAACAAGGAGAAAGAAGAGAGGGAGCAGGGAAGGATGGGGAAGGAGGGAGGCTGGCTCCCTGTCCTGTGCTGAATGGCGGTCATTTCCCAGCCACATACTCAATATGAGAAGGCATGAAGCACCTGCACACGACAGAGCTTAGCAGTGTCACCAGCAAAAACTGACAAATGTCAGCACCCTTTTGAGGACCAGAAAGTAAGAATTTCCCTAAGGAGTGTTCCTAATGAAGATAAACTCTGGCAATGGGGAGTTGAGGAGCAATGACCAGAGACGGAGGGAACTGTGTGAAATTCCTAGAAAACCAAATGAGTGAACCACACAGGGTTTTGAGCCTGTGGTAAATACCTGTGGAACGGAATGGTAGTAAATATGCATCACAGGCTGGGATGCCCTCCCAGCCCTTCACACAGCCCCTGGAACTAGGATCACCAGAGAAACGCCTGAGCGAACCTTGCAGACTGTTGGCGAAGCTGATGCTTTCAATACAGAGCAGCCACGACTTTCCCCCATGTGATCCCCAAGTCCCCGCGCAAGGTGGGTAACCCTTACGCTTGTCTCCCTGAATTAAAAAAACTGAAATCCAGAGAAGGCAAGTGACTTATCCATCGTCACACAGATGGTGGCAAAGCCAGACACCTGCCTTCTCCTGTGGCTTTCTATGTAGCCACGGATCATCATTCAACTTCATGAATACCTGCCCTTAATCTTCCCTATTTCCTTTCTCATAACTTCTCTGGACTTGTTTACTGTCATTTTTCTAGCTTCTTATATTGGATATTACCTCGTTCACCCTCCCTTCTTGCTGCGCCTTCTCTATTTGAATTATGCATTAAGTTCTTCATTTCAGTGGTGTCTTTTAGTTCTAGAATTTCCACCTAATTTTTTGACAGGTTCTACTTTGCTGGTTCTATTTTGTCATCCATCTCTATGCAATTACTCACCACAGCCACCTTAAAGCCCGCGTTGGATATCCTGTGATACTTGGATAATGTGGGTCTACTTCTACTGTCTATTTTCTCAGTTGTTCTCTTTCTTTGGTTATTTGGTTCTGTCCTTGGTAGGCCTGGTTGCTGTTCCACTGTGTATGACAAAAATGCAGAGGCTCTGGATGAGGCTGTCCTCCTTCAGAGAGGACTGGCTCTCTCCTGATGAGCAGGTACACAAGAGGCAAATTACTTTGTTCCAACTGGAGCTGTGTTTCGCTTTTCATGAAGACTGGTCTATTTCTGGTTTGCTCTTGCCCTGGGGCACAGCCATTCTCAACGGGTAAAGTGAGATGCCTATCAGGGTGACTTCCTTACAGACTCCTCTCTACAACAACTTCTGTCTCGCCTGTACTATGCAAGCACCATAAGCTTAGTTTAGCCTTTCTTTTTTCTTTTCTCTCTCTCTCTCTCTCTCTCTCTCTCTCTCTCTTTCTTTCTCTTTCCTTCCTTCCTTCCTTCCTTCCTTCCTTCCTTCCTTCTTACCTTCCTCCTCTCTCTCTCTCTCTCTCTCTCTCTCTCTCTCTCTCTCTCTCTCTCTCTTTCTCTCTCTCTTTTTGAGGGAGAGTCTCACTTTGCTGCCCAGGCTGGAATGCAGTGGCATGATCTTGGCTCACAGCAACCTCCATCTGCCAGGTTCAAGCAATTCTCCTGCCTCAGCCTCCCGAGTAGCTGGGACTACAGGCATGTGCCACCATATGTGGCTAATTTTGTATTTTTAGTTGAGACGGATTTCTCTATGTTGGTCAGACTGGTCTCAAACTCCCAACCTCAGGCGATCTTCACCTTGGCCTCCCAAAGTGCTGGGATCATAGGCATGAGTCACCATGCCCAGTCTTTTTAACTTTTCATCTGGTGTTTCTATTTGGTTGCATAGACTCTGGATCCATGAAATTAAAGTGCTGGCAAATGCCTTGAAAGGAAAATTTTAAAAGGCACGAGCACACGTTCTTTTCTTTGTGGTTCCTTTTGCTCTAGGTTCTTGATTCCTTGTGTTTTAGTTGACTTAGTGGTCCTGAACTCGCTCACTCCCTCTCCCTACCTACCTGTCTCTGTTCTGCTTCCCCGCCTTGTGTCTGACACTGCCAAACACTGAACTGCTGCTTTCTTCTTGTCCTCTGAACCCTCTGCACAAATCAGCACTTACCTCGCGCAGAAAGGGAGCAGGGAATATTGGGTTTGCCTCAACCTGTTTCCCTTCTCTCGGGGGTCTTCGTACCTCAAGTGCTGGCTGCCTTAGCTGTTCTCTAATGCCTTCAAAGAGCTGGACGTCAAGTTCTTCCAGCTTTTACAGTTCTCGGGGGAGAAAAGATCAGGTACAAGCTTCTGCCATTGCCCGAGGTAGAAGTCACAGCCTCCTTCCTTTGCCTTTCCATGTTCTTGTTCTTGGAGTGGTTGCCTGTATGTGTCAGGGGCTTGGCAAATTTGGAGAAGCGGGTGGAGACCAGAAAGGCCCCAGAAGTGCCGAGGCAAATGTCCTCACACTAGCCAAGTGTGCAGATGGTGGGAGGAAGGGCAGGTTTGCAAGCTGGAAAATCGCAGCTGCAGCCATGGCAGCCACCCCCTCCCTGTCCTGCCCAAGGGCCCCACTGCATCTGCTTTTACTTTATGTCAGAATATCCCACTCCCAAGCCAGCTCTGCACAGACGGTGGATGACTTCTGGCGGAACACATCCAGGGACTTCCCATGAAACAGATCCTCCCATGTCTTGGCCTTTGGGATCCTGGCCTGCTGCCTTCAAGTATGGGCACAGGGTAGGACCAAGTAAGACCGGACCAGTAAATCTTGTATACTTCATCGCCCTCAAACCTTCCAGTAAGAAGAATGACTCCTTCCTAAACCGCTTTCCAGCCCTGGCCTGGTCACTGGATGCTTGGAACCCATTTATTCTGATTTTGGGAAGAATTTGCTAGTGGATCATGGCCAACAGATATCTGAACAATAACAACAACAACAAAGGCACAGACAGACCTGAATTCAAATCCTGACTCTTCCCATTCCTGGCTGTGTATTCATGGACAAGGCAGTTGCCCTCTCTGATCCTTGGTTCCTGAATCTACAAAATAGGATTTAAAATGCTCACACAGGCTGGGCGCAGTGGCTCATGCCTGAAATCCCAGTACTTCAGGAGGCCAATCGCTTGAGGTGGGTGGATCATTTGAGATCAGGAGTTCGAGAGCAGCCTGACCAACACGGTGAAACTTTGTCTCTACTAAAAATATAAAACTTAGCCAGGTGTGATGGTGTGCACCTGTAATCCCAGCTACTTTGGAGGCTGAGGCAGGAGAATCACTTGAACATGGGAGGTGGAAGTTGTGGTGAGTCAAGATCACATCACTGCACTCCAGCCTGAGTGACAAGCGAAACTCTATCTCAACAAAAAATAAATAAAGAAAAATGCTCGCACGAAGGGTAGCTGTAGGACAAAAAAAGTGACCAACTCAGTACCTGCCACAGAGTAGATGCACCACAAAGGTCAATTCTGTCTTTCCCCATTAAGCTTCAATCTCCGCATTTGTAAAAAAAGAGAGAAGTCCAGCAGAACCCTCCGCCTATCCCACCGGCATGGTTATTTAAAAGACCACATGTCTACTCCTATGGCCCAGACCTCCCAAGACCTTAGGAGGTCCTAATCCACTGGGGGAAAGGTCAGGATTCCCAGGGGCTCCTAGACCCAGAAGACTCAGCAATAACCATGCCTTGGGTCAGGAGGCAGCTGGGCCCAGAGGCTGATGTACAGGGTCAGGCCCACCTGTTTGCAACCAGCTTTGACCTTCCCCAGGAGAAGTTTCCTCAAAGTTCCTCTAATAGCTCCAATTTCCCACTCTCCCATCGGTCTTTTGTCCCACATGCTTAGAAACACAGGTGCATTGTCTTCTAAAGTATCCAAGATGTACACATCTGCAGGAAAGCCTGGCCACCCTCACAGCCTCTGAGTGCCAGTCTTGAATTGGGGGTCATCTTGTTTTTTGCATCGTTTTTTACAGTTTGCCAAAACAGTCACAGCTGCCATCCATTTGACCCTGTCAGCAGCCCCATTCACTGAGTGGTGAACAGAACACGGGTACTGGGGGTCAGCCAGATCTGGGTTGGAATCCTGAATCTCCTACCTTCTAGCTGAGAGGTCTTGGGTAAGGGGATCTACCCGATCGGGCTCAGGGCCTGCACCAGCATGATGGGGAAAATCACATCTCTTCAAAGGGACACATGAGGATAAAGTGCATAAACGCTCCAGATTTAACAGATGCTCAATACACAGGAGTTACCTTTGCTGTCAACTTACAGACAAGGAGACTGAGGCAGAGAGAGGGCAGGCACCCGGATTGAGTTAAAACAAACAGGAGATGGCAGAGCCAACTTGGACCAGGTTTTCTGTATCTTTGGGATCAATGTCTAAACGTTTCTTTCCTCCTTCCTTCCTTCACCCTTTCCTACATACTCTGTGTTAGGCATGGGCCCCCAGGAAGAAGATGCTGTCCCTGGAAGCTGAGAGTGTGGAACTTCCACATGGAACCCTCCCAGCACCGTCCCTTGTGCCCCTGTGTTATTACAAGGGGGTGTGTCTGAGATCCACTTTAATCCCTTATTCAGAGAATCAGGAGAATAAGAAACCTGGGCCAAGTGAGTCAGAGCTGGAGGCGCCTGCTTGGAAGCCTTGCCGGGCTTTAGGAAGCCTGCCCCTGCCCCAGGATTCCTGCCACCTGTCCATCTCCCTGCAGCTAAGGGTACTCCTGGCCTCATACTGCTCACACTGGGTGATGAGGCCTTCTCTTTGCTGATGTCCTTAACCCTCCCTGCTCCCTGGCTATCACATACTGGGAATTGTGATGGGAGACTGAAACATTTAAGGAGAACTCAACAAACTTGCACCTATGATCAGTGAATGAGGCTAGAAGCTAAAGTGGTATCTGCAATCCACATGTCTCAAAAACCCTATTCAGAGTTGCATCCACCCTGGCTGCCTTCCAGGGCTCAGGCATCCCATTTCTTGCTGCTGGCAGGGGTTCCTAATCTGGTCACTGTCTATGGGAGTGAGGGTTTGATCCCACACTGCTGTGTGCTTCCCCTGTACTGCAGGGGCTGGAAGCATAGGAACTACATTTCCCAGCATCCCTGTCCATAGTGCTCTGGAAATGGCAGAGATCTGACCAGTGATAGCTGGGATGGCAGGTGGGCAAGGAAGGAGCCTTCCTCCCTTCCACAGTGGTAGAAGCTGCTGTGTGGCTGCCCCAGAACCTGGACTCCAGAACCAGTCTCCTTCCACCTCCAGGCTGAGGGCCACTGCAGATTCTGCCCTGACTTTCTGAAGCTCCATGGCCTGTGGGCCTCAACCTGAAGCATTGCAGCCAAAACCCTGGAGGGCATTACCTCCAGGGTATTATCTCCTGGATATTGCCAGTCTCACTGCCCTTCTAGGAACTTCCTAAGCACCTGGATCCCTGCATCAAATCCTTCTGCTTCAAGCTGCTGCTTCACTTCATTCCACAGATGTGCAAGCTGAGCTCAGAAATGGGAAGTGACTTTTCCCAGGATACACAGCAAAAGTCCACCAGAGCTAAAGAAAACCAGATACCCCAAACCAAAGGCACATTTGGCTCCTTAGACTGAATCTGCTCTGTTCTACAGGGTGGCTGCCCTGTAGTGGGTATTCCTCCCATTCCCAGGGAAGGATCTTAGGAGGTGTCATGGGCTGCAACTGAAAAGAGAGAGGGTGGAGCTCTGGGGAGGAGAGGAGGTCAGGAATTGGTTTAGTTGCTGCCACAAGGGGTGGGGGGCTATTTGTTGTGAGCCCTGGGAAGTTATTTGAGCTGCTGAACTTCAAGTTTATCAACTATAAAGCAGGGGCTAAAAACTGTCCTTCCTTGAGGTGACTGCATAAAGCAGTTAT
>CM052663.1:79774429-79824460 GCA_028533165.1 Leontopithecus rosalia
GGTGTGAAGTGGATGGTGCCAGGCTGAGGTCTGTCCCTGTTCTGGGCCTCCTTGGCACTTGAGCTGTGGAAGAGGGGCCGGCCCATCCCCACTCCATGGTGGCAGCATGAGTGCTGGGTGGGGTTTGCGAGTGGCGCAGCTCAGGGCCTGGCAGGGGCAAGCCTGAGCCCTCCTTTCCCATGTTTTGCTTTCTCCCTGGTTGGCTCCTTCCAGCTCAGCTCCACCCGCTCTGAGTCACCCTGAAGCTGGCAGCTGTGCTCTCATAGCCGAGCCAGACCTGGACCCACTCGACACCGCTCTCCCCCGCCTCGGGTCGGGAAGGATCAGCCGTGAGGGCAGCCAGCCCCATTTCCCACCAGAAAACATCGTCCAAGAGAAACAGGGCCACAGTGAGGTAAGACCTGAGAGGAGGCCCTGGCCCCTGCAAGGTAAACATGTGGTGACAAGCTCCCTGTCCATGGCAGGACTGGGGGACTTCTCTCCTTCTATCAGTTAAAAACTTCTATCAAGGCCGGGCGCGGTGGCTCAAGCCTGTAATCCCAGCACTTTGGGAGGCCGAGGCGGGTGGATCACGAGGTCAACAGATCGAGACCATCCTGGTCAACATGGTGAAACCCCGCCTCTACTAAAGTTACAAAAAAATTAGCTGGGCCCAGTGGCGCGTGCCTGTAATCCCAGCTACTCGGGAGGCTGAGGCAGGAGAATTGCCTGAACCCAGGAGGCGGAGGTTGCGGTGAGCCGAGATCGCGCCATTGCACTCCAGCCTGGGTAACGAGAGCGAAACTCTGTCTCCAAAAAAAAAAAAAAAAAAAAAAAAAAAAAAAAAAAAAAAAAAAAAACTTCTATCAATTAAAAACTGCTGAATGAAGCCAGCCAGCAACTGTGCTGTGCTGAGGCTCCCTGTGCCTCCCAGGAGAGAAGGGAACACCCGCCGCCCCCCACCCAGGACAGCAGCCAGGGAGCACAGGGCGACTTGGGCCACCTCAGGAGCCTGGGCCAGTCAGCTCATCATTTGTAAATGGGACAGTGGTGCCAGCCCAGCTCACCTAGACTCGGCTAAGTGAACAAATCAGTGGATAGTTGGTTTGTCCTGGAAGTCACTTACTTCATTTTCCGAGCCTGTTGCCCAGGCTGGAGTGCGGTGGTATAATCTTGGCTCACCACAACCTCTGCCTCCCGGGTTCAAGTGATTCTCCTGCCTCAGGCTCCCAAGTAGCTGCGACTACAGGTGCGCACCACCATGTCTGGCTAATTTTCGCATTTTTAGTAGAGATGGGATGTTGCCATGTTGGCCAGGCTGGTCTTGAACTCCTGACCTCATGGTCTCCCCCACTCGGCCTCCCAAAGTGCTGGGATTACAGGCATGAGCCACTGTGCCATACAATCATGTTACTCATAATCTTGAATATTTAACACACATTGGAATCGATGCTATTGGTTTATAGATATATATGAAGTACTTAGAACAATTCCTCACCCTCACAAAATAATATTCAACATTAATATTAATATTAGGAAAAGGCCACCTAGCGGGGATCATCATTCCTCTGAGAAACTCGTAACTGCATGTGTGTGCGTGTGGCTAGCAGAAGGCGGGGTTGAAAATGAAGATGAAATGGCATGTGTGAGTTTCACAGCTTCTCCATGCAGACACTTCACATACAGCATCTCACTGTGTCCTGGCAGCATCTCTGACCTGGACACTGCCATGCCGTTTGTGGATTCTCTCCCTTGCTTTCATTCTTTCATTTGACAGTTACTCACCAGGCACCCGCCATCTAGCAGTCACTGGCCAGTGCTGGACAAAACAATGATGAAGCAACATAGAATGGTGGGGTGCGGTGGCTCATGCCTGCAACTGCAGCACTTCAGGAGGCCAAGACGGGTGGATCACTTGAGGTCAGGAGTTCGAGACCAGCCTGGCCAACGTGGTGAAACCCCATCTCTAAAAATACAAACAAATTAGCTGGGCATGGTGGCAGGTGCCCATAACTTAGTCCCAGCTACTCAGGAGGCTGAGGCAGGAGGACTGCTTGAACCAGGGAGGCAGAGGTCGCACCACTGCACACTAGCCTGGGTGATAGAACAAGACACCTTCTCAAAAAGAGAAAAAAAGAAAGAGAGAAAGAGAAAGCAGAATGATCTTCATCTTTGCTCACTGCAAACTTGACATCACGGAGGGGACAGAGACTGAGATTATTAAGGAATTACACAAAAGGCCAGCTGTGATGGTTAGATTTAATATGTCAGCAGGCATGTGGCTCATACCTGTAATCCCAGCTATGTGGAGGCTGAGGCAGGAGAATCACTTGAGCCCAGGAATTCAAGGCTGCAATGAGCCATGATCAGACTCCAGCGTGGGGTAGTGAGATTATCTCTAAGTAAATACATAACTGTAATGAGCCAGCTTGGCTAGGCCATGGTGTCCAGCACTTTGGTCAGACACTCGTCTAGGTGTTTTGGGGACAGTAACATGCACATGTGGTGAAGGGCTACCATCAAGGAACGTTAAGTAAAGGAGATGACTGCAGGTGGACCTCATCCAATCAGCTGAATGCCTTAAAATAAAAACTGAGGTTCCCTGGAAAAGAAGGAATTCTGCCTCAAGATTGAAGCAGAGAAACAAAGGCCTACCTGAGTTTCCAGCCTTCTGAACTGCCCACCAGAGTTTGAACTTGGCAGCCCCCACAGCTGCCTGAGCCAGTGCTGAAAAGTTGAATCTCTTAATATGCATACACAAATACGGGATAGGCTCTGCTCCTCCGGAGAGCCCTGCCTGGCAAGACAGCCTCCTTGCGTGGGAGGGGCTGGCGGATGTCTGGGACCTGGTAGTGGCCCAGGGTCCACAGGGCGGACGGGTGAGGGGTGAGGGGGTGTGAGAGCCTCCCCAGCAGGGGAAGCTACAGGTTCAAAGGCCTGTGTGGACAGTAGGTCAGTCCGAGGAACCAAAAGAAAGTCAAGTGTTCTAGCACTTTGGGAGGCCGAGGTGGGTGGATCACCTGAGGTCAGGAGTTCAAGACCAGCCTGGCCAACATGGTGAAACCCCATCTTTATTAAAAAGAAAAAAAAAAGTCAAGTGGAGTGAAAGACTAGTGGTGCTGCTCTGCGGGACGGGCCAGGCAAGTCTGGTGGCCCAATAAGGTCTGGACAGCTTCCTGGGAGCCACAGGAAGCCCTGGAGGAAGGCCAGTGGGAGAGAGGGGACTCAGGACAGGCAGTGACTGCCTTGGTGCCCTCCCTGTGGGACAGCCAAGGGCTGGAGGCCTCTTGCTCCTGTCAGATGTCCCCATCCACATATTAGCTGTGTCCTGGGGTCTCAATAAGTCTCTGTCCTCTTGTCTCTTCAGCCCCAGGGTTGGAAACACCCCCATCATTTCCAGCTCCAGGGACTGCCCCACACTTGGGGATTCCCACACCACACCAGCACCTTGTGAATCACCTTTAAACTCAGCTCCCCGCCACTGCCCACTCTGAATGCACCATTTGCATCCTACCAGCACTATGACCAGTCCAGGTGACCCCACAGACCTAACTCCAAGGGGCACAGCCGACAGTGTGGTCTAAGCAATGAGTGCCCAGGAGCTGTGCCCCACAGAAAGCCCTGCCTCCCCCTTTCCCCACCCCAGAGACCACCCAAGCTACTCCCGGAGCAGGCGCTGGCCGCCTCGGAGGATTTACAGGAAGCGTGTGGGGCAGCTGGATGCCCTGAGCCCTGGCTTCCCCTGCACCTTGGGCAGCTGCTCTCGCTAGAATCCTCCCAAACTCCGCTCCAGCTCCGCTGAAGCACTCACCAATCGGGTACTTCGTTGTCAGGCTCGAGATAGCAATGGCATCTTTGGCAGGGATGGCACCAGAAGCTCCCTTGCACCACTCAGCCAAGCTCCACACATTCCAGGTCCCATCAGGGGGATACCCCAAGCAGCCTGTCCTCCAAGCTCCCTGATGACAGCACCAGCCCCTCCCACAGAAATGTAATCAACACCAGCAGAGCCAGAGGGCAAGGTCCCTTTAGCCTGCCCATGGCTGCTCCAATCAGTGCCTGTAGTTTGACCACCACCCACTCCTGAGCCCTCTTGGAGTTTGATCTGCTCTGTCCTTGCCTGCTGTTCTCTGACTCCTGCTGGGCTTAAATATCAAAGAACCTTCATTGTTTTATAATCCTGCAGACAAAAGCCATGAAATATCTAACTAGATCTAGTGGCCTCTGGTCTGCTTCTCCTCCTCCCCATCTCTGCCACATCCCCACCTTATCTGTGCACGCCTGACCCACCCATATTTAAAACATTTCCTTTGTGTGGTTGCCTGGCTTGAGTGTAAGTTGGGCTCTGAGAGGCTACACAGCTTTTTAGAGGCTAGCTAGAGTGGGAAACGGGCAGCTCCAGGTCCTATGAGGGAGGTGACACCATAATCCCATTTTACAGATGGGGATGCTGAGGCCCTTGGGCACCAGTAGCTTACACCGGGTCACGTGGCTGGGAGGGCGAGGGCTGATTCCTGAGGCTGCTCTTCCAGGCTCCACTGCCATACCTCTCACCCAGGTACGCGAGCATGCCTTCAATGCTTCAAGAACACAGCTGGCGGCCTGCATATCTTCATGGCTAGATAGTGAAGCCACAGACTAGGCCAGCTCCAGGACCCAGCCCAGGGTAGTTCACATGCATAAATCTGCTCATGAGGAACCAGTGCCTCCCAGGACATGACGCCAAGCACCTTAGTGATCCACAAGTGGCAGGCGAATGACAAGCAAAGGGAGAGGGAGGCTGCGTGAAGCAGGTGGCCGTGGAGACAGGGGCTTAGCACTGAGGGAGGAGGGCGGAGGGGGAGGGTAAACCAGGCCTGTGCCCCAAAACGCACATGGTGGTGGTGATGGAGACAGTAGTCCATCGTGGAAGTCCAAGTCCTGAGGAACATGGACTTGGGGACTGAAGGTAAGTGGGAGCCCAGCTGGCTTGTGAGCAGCAGATAGTAGTGACAGCAACTGGCACATGGCGGCTGGACTGGAGAGGGGCCACAGGACACCCTGTGGGAGTCTAGAGAGTGGCCCAGCCTCCACAAAGGTGACTTGGGAAGCCTGTTTCCTTGGGAGTCTCTGTGTCCTTCCTTCCTCCTTTCTGCACTGATTCTTGCCCATTTCCCCCACAGCCCAGGAGGGCCAGCAGGCTGGGAGAACCCTTCGATGTGCCTGCAAATCTTCCTCTTTGCAGCTTAGTGCCTCTTGATTGTTCCTTTGCTGGAGAACTCGGGGGAAAAAAAGATTCCCCTGAAGCACAAATAGGGGCTCAGAGAAGGCAGTGTGGAGAAGTGCCCCAGAGAAACATGATTAACAGGATTAGGGTCACATGAGAAGGAGGCGGGTATGTTTTCATATACACAGCCTCACAGAAAGAATGTAAATCCACAAATCTTCTTACGTGTGTGGATGGAGGAGTGCTAAATTTGGAGTCCGAGGACATCCAGATGACATTAGAAGCGTGTAACGTGGTCAGGAACTCAACAGGTTGCGCTACACATGCACCCAGGCTCACACTGTCCCAGAAGAAAGGGTTTCCCCCGCTCTGGGTGGTGCAGAAGTCTGATAAAGAAGAGACAATTCAGAGCTAATGCCCTTTGCACCTGCGCTCAGGTGTCTGTCGCTGGTTCTAAAACCCTCAGCATAAAGAAAAGACTGGAGGTGCAGCCGCTCTCCAGCTGAGATTCACAAAGTCCGACATGTGGCTTAAAGAGGCACCTTTCTCCCTTGTCCCTGACTTCATGGAAATATTTTAACACTACTGTTAAAATATTTCAGGGGCATCCAGGAGGTGCCTGAAAAAGCTGAGGGGCAACTCTGGTGGCATCCACAATAGGGATTACGATTGCATTCTCAACCCAGCTGCTACAATGCAAGGTGTGCAGCACTATCCAGGGCTCTTGAGTGGGTGGGAGTATCAGACAACAGCAGGCGTTTGGCATGAACTATCCCCAGACACAGAAGGTTGGAGGGGTGGCACGGTGTCCACTGGGGTCACAGGATTAAACTGCCCTGGCCCAGGCCCAGCCACACCTCTGGGCACCAGAGGAGAGGAAGTGTAGCCCTCATCAGAAAGGGCCCAGTACTCAGGAAAGGAGGGAGACCTTGCCCTCTTGACAAGGGACTGCCAAGCTGTCCACAGGGAGGACCTAGAGCATGGGTGGCCAGAGTAGATGAGCAAGGATCAGCACCATGGCGCCAGGGCATGTTCAGAGCAGCCGAGGCCTGGCAGCCCTGATAAGACTCAGGACAGAAGATAAGAAGGGACACTGGGCAGTTTGGGCCAGCAGAGGCCTACCAAGCAGGTAGGAGAATGGGAGCCAGTTCTGACCAAGAGGCATTCCCAGAGCCTGTCCCTGGGGGGCAGGAGGCATGGACCATGGAGAGAGTGAGATACTAGTATTGATGCCTCCCCACATGCACCCACAACTGGTGAGTCCTGAAGATGGCTGGGGAAGAAAGCACTGGGTCCTGTCCCTAAAGTGCACCAACTCTGCGCCAGGCACTGAGTCGGCACTTCTCTTAGGTTGCTTGGTTGACCTCAACAATTTTACCAAGGGGGGACACATTCCCTTTCAAAGTGAAGAAATGGGGCCAGGCACAGTGGCTCATGCCTATAATCCCAGCACTTTGGGAAGTCAAGGCGGGTGGATCACTTGAGGTCAGTAGTTCGAGACCAGCCTGGCCAACATGGTGAAACCCTGTCTCTACTAAAAATACAAAAATTATCTGGATGTCGTGGCATGTGCCTGTAGTCCCAGCTACTTGGGAGGCTGAGGCATGGGAATTGCTTGAGCCTGAGAGGTGAAGGTTGCAGTGAGCCAAGATGGCACCATGGCACTCCAGCCCGGGTGACAGATCAAACTCTGTCTCAAAAAAACAAAATGAATAGAATAGAATAGAATAGAATAGAATAGAATAGAATAGAATAGAATAGAATAGAATAGAGGGTGATCCAAGCAGCCCAGCTCCAGAAGCCCAGCTCTTCCCGCTAAGAATCTACCTCTTGGCCTCAGCTGGTCTCTCTGGATGGAGCTCATGCACCACCTGGGGAAGCATCAATGCCGCAGGGGGACTTCTCCACTCAGTCCTACTACCCCACCCTCCCCACAAAGTGATCACAAATGCTTCTCACCCTCTGTCCAATAAGGAGGCGACTCTGGCAGGAGAGGTCAACTGAGCTAAGCCGAATGACTGCTGGGAATGTCAAACACCTCATGGCCAGAGGTGCCGGAGGCAGGGGCCCTCTGTCCCAGATCTGTCGGAGCGGGCCACCAGGTGGGCTTCCAGCACTGGGCGTGTGCCTCCCATCCCACACTACAGTCCTTTCTGTGACCTCCCAGGGGTGGGAGGACTGGACGCTGTGTCCCCAGCTGCCCATTAGAAGGCCTCCCACATAGGGAACACAGCATTTAATAAACATCTTGTTCTGCTTAACTTTAAAATACACAAGTGTCATTTTATCTCCTCCCACAATCAAGTGACAGGAGGTGGGCCTTGCCAAGGCTGGCTGTACTCCTTGGGTATTGGAGAGAAACGAAGATGGAAGGGCAGGAAGTCTAGGGATGGGGATGGCAGAATGTACCCAGCACTGGCTAGAGGCCTCCATCTCAATTCCAGCTTTCATGCTTGGCCAGCTGGCTGACTTCACAAAACCTTCCTCAACCACAAGTGCAATCCTTGTCTTTGAGCATCCTGGGGTGGGTGGAGGGTGCACATGAGTTTGCATGTGGGGGACACTGTGTGTAAGCCTTAGCTCCCTCCAGATGTGCAACATGGGGTGGGAGGAACGTGACCTAAAGAGAGGCCACTCTGGTTGGGCGAGGTGGCTCACACCTATAATCCCAGGACTTTGGGAGGCCCAGGTGGGCAGATCATAAGGTCAGGAGTTCGAGCCCAGCCTGGCCAATATGGTGAAACATTGTCTCTATGAAAAATATAAAAAATTAGCCAGGTGTGGTGGCACGCATCTGTAGTCCCAGGTACTCAGGAGGCTGAGGTAGCAGAATCGCTGGAACCTGGGAGGCAGAGGTTACAGTGAGCCAAAATCATGTCACTACACTCCAGGCTGGGTGACAGAACAAGACTCTGTATCAGAAGTAAAAAAGAGAGCCCACCCTATCTATTTTCTCTTACCCCTCTGGGATTGTAACTCCTTTCACCTTCTTCTCTTCCCTTCTCCCCTGAGTGACTGACACTACCCTTTATCCAGGAAGACACTGGCAGGCAGATTTTGCAAGCATGTCTGAGTGTGTGTGTTGTGCACTAGAGCTACAGAGCAAACATTAACAGCTTCTCAGGGAAGAAAAGGGATAATAAAAAACCTAGAAGGATGTATTATTACTAGGAAGAATTTGATTTTTCTTATGAATGCAGAGAGTAAGCACAGGGTCTTCAGATTCAATTTCTATTTACAAGGGCCCTCACAATATGCCTGGGAAGCAATGTTCTTCCTATTTTACAGGTAAGACATGCAGGCTGAGAGAGAGGAAGGGCCGTCTGACACTCTGTGCCCTGGAGTCTGTTCCAAGAATCTCATTCCTATTTGTTAACTGAGGCTCAGCTTCTGAAAGTATTGACTAAGGTTTCAAACTCCAAAAAAGCTTGCTCTGAGCTCAGGCTTTGTGGACAAAAGCAGTGAGATCTTACCCACTTTACAACACACCTGACCCAGGAATCTCATGTCTTCTGCTAGGATCCACGAAACACTAACAGGCTAATCTGTCAGTAGCACCAGGATAAAAGCAAATCCCAGACCTTGCACCCTCTCCCGCCCTCCTTCGTGCTGTATTCTGCTCATGCCCCCACCTACCTGAAGCCTCCAGTGGGTTCCCTCCACACCCACAATGTAATCCAAGGCTCTCATCAAGGCCTGCAAGATCCTACAGGAACTGGTCCCTGCCTACCCTCTGATTCCATTTTCCATGCCTTTTCCTTGCTCACTCTGTGGAGTTACGTCAGCCTCCACGCTATCCCTCAAGCAGACCAAGCACAGAACGTACACATAGGCTATCTGAGCTGCCAGGAATGCTCTTTCCACAGGTAGTAAGGTCATTCCTCACTACTATAATTCAGGATGCTGGGTCACATGGCAATGCCTTACAGAAATTGTCCCTGAGCCCTGATGTGGCTCACCCTCTGTATTTTGACTATTCTCTTCTGTGGGAAGTAGAAACGTTCTTCTTCAAAGTTTCTTTTCTTGTTAAAGAATAATAATAACAAATGTTAGAAATAATGGTCTCTTTTAAAGACTTTCTTCAAAGCCTTCTTGCTTTTCGCCAGTGATTCTCTGTTAAGCCCTATCCTATGTAGCTGTTACACATGCTCACAAGCACGTAGTACACTCTATGTCTGTGATATCTGTGCTGGACGTGCTCACAGTCATATCCCAGCCTGCAGCCTATGCCCCTTCCTTACTTAAACTTTCTTTTTGTCCTCCATTGCTTTTACCTGTTTAGAGAAATTTTAAGTTGTTAGCCAATCGAGTTTTAGTTTTAGATAGTGAAGTCTGCCTCCAGCCAAAAGAGATCAGACACAGCAGTAAAGATAACCCCAAATGCGTACAAGATAAATATGTCTACTTTTCCTTTGTTCATTGTACTCTCATGGCAAGATGGCTACCAAGAGCACCCTTTCTGCAGAAAGTAAAGATTGCCTTGCTGAGAGATCCTGTCTAAGTGCTGGTTTTTCTTTGTGGCACCAAGCATCTGTTTCTGACATTTTCCACATGCCTGACTAGCTGATAATGCACACTTACATATAGCTGAAAAGATTCCCCATACAACTAAGTTTCTTGAAGTCAAGGGCTTTCTTAGCTCCCTACTGTGTTTCCAGAAGAATGATCCTACACTCTTTCACAACCACCTGGTAAGTAGGCATTATCCCCATTTTATAGAAGAGAAAACTGAGGCTAAGAGAAGTCCAGCAATTACAATTTATCCAATTTTGCACCTAGTTGTTAGAAACAGCATTAAAATCCAGATTTTTGCAAGGCTAATGCATTGCTTGGAAATGCTCCTCCATGAGTTTCTTGCATTCCTACACATCTTGCTGGGTAGACAAAGAATGTGAGGCTCTGACTGTCCTGTACCTGGGTTGCGTTTGCAGTAACCAATACTGAGACATGCGATAGATAGTGTCTCCCTCTGGGACAAAAAGCTGGCATGCTTGCTGTCTGTTACCAAATGGTGGCTCTCCCAAGCTCAGTGTTCCTGTCCAATACCGTAACCATTGCATGTGCAGGCATCTCTATGGGCCCTCTGCCTGCATGCCATGACACTTGGAGGTGGAGGGGAGCGGACACAAAAGCTCACGCTGCTTTTGAACGGTGAATAATAAAGTCAAGAATTCCCTGGAGTTTTACCAGAGAAAGTGGTCAGGTTGAGCCTGAACTGCTGTGGATAGCACATGCTGTGTGTGATTTAGTCTTAGTCCTCCTGGTACATGCCCCTGGCCCCAGACCCTCATAAGCACTTGCCTAATTGATAGACAGACAGATGGATAACCCAGTGGTGCTGAATGATGATGGGCTTGCTGGTGAACCGCTGAGCTGCCTGATCCTTGGAGGGAAGCTACAGGGCTGGGCTCTGAGTCCCACAGCTCAGGAGCTTTTTGAGCCTTTCTTACAAGAACCCTTCAGGAGCTTACAGGCAGTAACCAGACAGAATTGCTTTCTGAGTATTATTTTTCCAGCAGAGTAAGATTCAGTTAATGCAAGGCTTAATAAATTCCTCTGAGCCTTGAGGAAAGAGAGACATTCTGCTGCATCTGGAAATGAGTTTCTGGTTCTGCAGCCACAAGTCTCCAGTCAAGGAGAGGTGAGAATGTGCCAAGGCTCTGGTGTGAATGTCCAAGATGGGACCACCAAGGTACTGTCGCCCTTCCTAGGGCATCTCTTTGCTAAGAGCCAGGAGGTCTACAAAATCAAAGGGGAGCTGACAGAAGCCCCTGTCCCCATACCTGGATGCTACCTACCTTTGAGGCAAAGGCTGTAGCATTTCCAGATCACAGAGGAGCACACAGATGACATACCTTTCTGTTCCATTTTCTGAGTCTCAGGGAGGGGGCGTGACTTGCCCAAGGTTGTCCATTGACCGAAGTGCCACAAAGATGAGACTACCACGCAAAGAGGCACCAGGCCCTGCTGTGGGGCCCAGAGCTCTGGTTCCTAGAGAGCCTGGAGCCTTGGAGCAACCTACCTGGGAGGGGGCCCGGGCCTCTGTCAGCCATAATGGGCACGATCTTGAGTGCAGGTGAGCTGATGCTCTGGGATTGTCCAGGCCAGGCACCCATGTGGGATGGGGCTGTTTTTCTCAAATACCACCCCTCTTCCGAGTTCTTTTTATCAACTCACAAATATGTGTGGGTAAAATCAAAACAGAAAACAAAGTCACAGAGAAGCTGCGGTCCCTAACTCCTCAGCATATCTCTTTCAGCACACCCACCCCTATGAGCTGCTCCCCTAGGAACTTAGCTGGCACCAATACCACCCTGTGATGAAGGAGAGGATTTGAATCCAGAGACAGGGGCCTGAGCCTAATGGCTGTGCCAAGACAGAAGTCTGTTGGCCTCTGCACCCTTACCTGGCCCCCAGACTCTGCCTGCTGCACCTCCCTCCCTGAGCGCAGCCCAAGGTCAGCAGTATAGTTTCCAAAACTATTTCTTCTCTTATTTCTGTGGTTTTTGAACCTGGGTTCCTGCTCTGCTTGGAAAGACGGGCCTGACAAGACAGGACTGCAGCGTGCTGAGAACTCACAGCCCTAGTTAAAGAAGGCATTTTGAGAACACATACAAAGCAAGAAGATGAAACCACTGCAAACTCCACCAAAGGCAGAAATTGTGCGAAGAGGATTAAGGATTAAGACAGGCAGTTTCCTATTAGAGGTACACCTTTCTTCTGCCCCATGCAATTCTGTTTGATTTTCCTTGCTGCACAACCCTCACCCCACTGCCACACTCTTGCGGACACTTGGAGTTGACTAAGGAAGGGATACTAGAAGGGAGCAGGCACTGTGATGGTGGCCGAGGTGGGGGGTGGTAAATACACAGACAATCAAACTCAAAGAGCGTAATGGTACACCAAGCACACTCCCTGACTCAGGGCCTTTGTACCTGCTGTTCCCTCTACAGAAGAATCCATATGGCTTTCTCACTCACTGCATTCATGGTTCTGTCTAAATGCCCTCCTTGGAGAAGCCTTCCCTAGTCACCCTAAAATAGCATCACTGTCTCCGCCACTTATTCCGCAGCATTCGCCTTCACAGCCTTCATCAGGAACTAGTGCACTACTGTGGGGTGAAGGTCTGTCTTTCTGACTTTCCCGCCAGGAGGCAGACTCCTCCCACCAGGGGAGGTCTGACTCCCTGATTGCTGTGTCCCTGCTCAGAGCAGTGGTAGGCCCTCAACGAGTATCTGGGGACAGGAGGCAAAGCGCACTGTGAAACAGCAAAGCGCTCAGCACTCAGGGAGCATAGATTCATTCTGATGTGTGCCGCCCGAGAGGTGCGGGTGTGGTTGTTTCTGGGCTCAGTGTCCTCATCTGGAAAACGGGATGATTATAACGGAACTTCCAATGAGCCCTGCCTGTGAACAGACAGGGCCAGTGTCTAGCTAGTGCAGGTGCCCTCTGATCTATGGACCTCTTGTTTGGAGGTTTGTTTTTTTTTCCTAGCTGAGCTCTGCTTGCACCTGACCGAGCAGATCAACTGTCCTCAAAGAAGGGAAGGTAGAACTCGACCCACAGACTTCCTTTGGCTTTTGCAAAAACAAACCAACCCAAAATACTACAAAACCACACCGTGTAACTATACAACCATCCAGAGCAGTGCTGAGTGAGGTTGAATCCTGCCTGCCGGCTCCTCTGTGGCTAAGGCAGGATGTGGGGCACACAGCTCACGAGGATGCACCTGGCCCCACTGTGGGGTCCCAGGGGTCTGGTTCCTAGAGATCGTGGAGCCACAGAGCAACCTTCCCGGGAGAATAGACCCAGGCCCCTGCTGGCCATGGTGAACTCAATCCTGAACCCAGGTGTGCTGAAGCTCTGGGTCTGTCCCAGCCACGGCACCCACTGGGGATGGGGCTGTTTTTCTCAAATGCCACCAGTCTTCTGAATTCTTGGACCCAGGGGCCCTCTCTTTTCAATCCAGAAATCCGTGTGAGTAGCATCAAAACAGAAAACAGAGTTGCAGTTCTCTTCTTTTTAAGGCAAATAAAGCAAGGCAATTTAGAACATAGGTTCTGGAGTCGAAGAGAGCTGAGTTCGAATCCCAGCTCTGCCACTTACCAGCTACATGACCTTAGTGGAGTCTCTTAACCTCTCTGAGATTCAGTTTCTTCATCTGAAAAACAGAGGAAAATACTCAAGAAACTTACCATGGGGAGAGGGCCTTGGGATCCATTAGACAGTTTCTGTCCCCTCTTGGCTCAGATATACACAGTGAATGTTAAGTGCTCACATGAAGCCTCTGAGCCCTTTCAAGCCTCTCAGTGTGCAAAGAGAACACAGTCACCTAAGGAGCACTGGATGGGAGCCAGGGGACCTAAGTGCAGAAGCTTCCTGTCCCAAAGTGCAAACACAAAGCTCTGATCTCTAACCACTTCCTGTTGTAAAATGCTAAATTTGGAGAGCCTGCCCCAAAGAGTTTCAACCAACATGCAAAACACCAGAATAGGGGAGGAATGAGTCAGAGGTCAGGTGGGGGAGCTCTTGCCTAAACCCTGAAGGATGAGGGTGGGTGGGGTAGACAAAATGAGAGGATGGCATACCCTTTCTCTGGGACCTGCTGTGTGCCTGGCACTGGGTTAAGGCCTTTCACATGCATTATTTAGCCTCAGCCAGTCCCTTGGAGTAGCTCCAGCCTCGCCATCACACACAGGAGGAAACCCAAGCTCGGAGGTCGAGCAGCTCGGTGTCCCAAGGAGAGCAAGGGCAGAATGCGGACTGGAACCCAGGTCTGCAGGTCAAAGCCCGTTCTTACCCCACCCCCATCCCAAAGGAAGCCTGTGCTCCCACAACAGGGCTGGGGACAGGTCACAGATCTCACTGGGCAGGGCCGGAGGTAGTTCAGAGTCTGGCATATTCTTCTCGCTGGCAGGAAACAGACAGCTAGGCATTTTGTGAAGGAGCAGAGAGACATGAATCTAAGACTCAAGATCAGAGAAGTGGTGTTGCCACTGTTGTCATTTTCTTCCTAAATCCTGAATGAGAGGAGGGTGCTCAGCAGAGGGCAATAACAAATGATCATGTCCCACCCACGGCTGGCAGCAGCTTGGTCACAGCTGCTTTTGCTCCTGTCACCTGTAATGCACTTTCCCACCAGGGACAGGGATAAAAAGAAGTTTCTGAGCCATCAGACCACCTGGGCTTCTTTCTCACCCTCTCCCCACGGTGCACCCATGCCCCATCAATAATGGATGACTCTGAGGCCCTCAGACATTAATATCACCAGGAGGCCCGTGGGGCCGAAGGACGGAGGAGGTGCCTGGGGCGGGGCTGCCCTGCCTCTGACTCTCCAGGTTAAGGACTCAAAAGAGACATCTTTTGTTTAATTAAAAGTAAAGAACTTTTCAGAACAAGCAACACCTGCTGTGTGCGTACTTTCTCCCCAGCGCTTCAGGGAAGGTTGTGGAGAAGAGACACAGCTTGGCATCACTAATGTCAGCTGGGCCGAGGGCAGTGATGAGGGCCAAGGCTATGGAGCAAGACAGCCTGGGTCCAATGCCCAGCTCCGTCATTCACTGGCTGTGCATTCTGCCAGGAGTCACTTCACCTCACTGTGCCTCAGTTTCCTCATCTGTAAAGAAAAAGAATAATCGTGCCCACCTCTTAGGGTTGCCGAGAAGATCAAGAGGCTCAATGACTATATAAAGTGCTTAAAGCGTGTCTGGCATGTCATCAATGCTCCCCGAGGGGCTGAGCTATCATCCTCATCATCATCTCCTTCTCCTCCAGGCCAGATGCTGCACTTCTCGTAAAAGGAATCTTTGTTTGTGTTTCCCTCATGAGGAAGTTGAGACTGAGGGGGTCAAAAATGCTCTGAATCAGTCAGCATACGAACCACGAATTAGCAGTGAGCTGGGAGGTCGCCAAGAACTAACACCTGGTACTCTCCTTCCCAATGCTGCTGGGCTGAGCCACACCAGGCGAGGGGGCTTGCACAGGCTTGGTTGTCCCCATGGCCTTTCATCTGTCCCTCCCCAGCTAACAGAGCTCTCTGCTAAACAAATGGCCTAGGACATCAATCTTCCTAAGCAAGGACAGATGTGGGAAAGGTAACATGAGCGAGGATGGAAAAATCAACATGGGGTTTCTCAGTGTTGCCATGGAATCCCAAGAGGTTGCCCCAAGCCTGGGCGGTTCCTCAAGAGCAGGAAAACACTCAGGCTCCTAGGCATGACCAGAAACTGACCCAGAGACAGGCAGTGAGAGTAAGTTCTCCTACGCCCGTCCAGCCCAGCCCTATCCGGCAGGGTCACCGGTGCTCTCTTGGGATGGGAGCAGTAGCTGTGGGAGGGGGTTTGGAGAAGTACTGTCAGTTTGGAATCTGTAAGAACATTTCTGTAAAAGAAAAAATCTCTGGCCAGGCGAGGTGACCTATGCTTGTAATCCCAGCACTTCGGAAGGCGGAGGTGGGCAGACCAATTGAGGTCAGGAGCTCGAACACCAGCCTGGCCAACGTGGTGAAACCCATCTCTGCTAAAAATATAAAAATGAGCCAGGTGTGGTGGTGGGCAACTGTAATCCCAGCTACTCAGGAGGCTGAGGCAGGAGAATCACTTAGACCCAGGAGGCAGAGGTTGCAGTGAGCAGAGATCACGCCATTGCACTCCAGCCTGGGTGACAAGAGTGAAACTCCATCTCAAAAACAAAACAATCTCTCTGAGTCGACTCTGAGCACTACCCAATACTTAGGAATGGCCACAAAAGGCCATGAGGAAATGAAATCTCCTGCAATTTCACTGGCAAAGCGAGCTTTGTCTTAACGAGATGCATCCCGGCTGGCAGAAGACAGTGACTTGGCCAAAGTCACTAAGCAGGTCAGCAACGCAGCAGGGAGTGCAGCCCAGGGAACCTCACACTCTGCTCGCCTTCTGTCAACTGCCTCGTGACTCACTGGGGGACTCCAACATCCATTTCCTGACCACCTCATTTATGCCAGGAATTGGGAGAGGTTGCCAAAGGAGAAAGAAAGCAAACGAGGCACTACCATTGCAGGGGATGCCCAGTCATGGCATCACATGGTAATGTGGGGCCGCTACCACCAGGGCACTAAGAGCAGCCTGGCTCTTATTCCACACTTGTCCCAACCCATTGAAATCATCACAACAGTCCTGCAGAATTGGCCCTTGCTATGGACTGACCTGTGCCCCACACCACCACCAAATTCACATGTCGATGCCTGGATTTGGAGATAAGGCTTTTACCAGGGTAATAAGGTTAAATGAGGCTGTAATGGTGGACCCTAATCTGCTAGAACTGATGTCTTTATTTAAGAGAGAGAGAGAGAGAGAGAGAGAGAGAGAGAGAGAGAGAGAGAGAGAGAGAGAGAGAGATGCCAGAAGGCACTATCTGCATATGCACAGAAGAAAGCCACGCCAGAAGGACAGCCCTCATCAGAAACCAACCCTGATGACACCTTAATCTTGGGCTTCCAGCATCCAGATCTGTGAGGAAATAAAATTCAGTTGTTTAAGCCAGTGAGTTTATGATATTTTGTTCTGGTTGCTTTAGCAAATGAATGCAAGGCTGTAATTACCATCCCCATTTTTCAAATGAGGAAGCTGAGGCACAGTGTGGTGAAGCACCTTGCTGAAGTCCAAATGACTACAACTATTTTTTTTTTTTTAGGATGGAGTCTCGCTCCATTGCCCAGGCTGGAGTACAGTGGTGCGATCTCAGCTCACTACAACCTCTGCCTCCTGGGTTCAAGCGATTCTCCTGTCCCAGCCTTCCAAGTAGCTGAGATTACATGTACATGCCAGCATACCCGGCTAATTTTTGCAATTTTAGTAGAGGTGGCATTTTGCCATGTTGGCCAGGCTAGTCTCAAACTCCTGACCTTGTGATCCACCTTCCTCGGCCTCCCAAAGTGCAGAGATTACAGGCATGAGCCACTGCACTCGGCCGCTCTTTCTAATTAAACATATTTTAAATTTAAAATACAAGTCCTCAGCTGCACTCATTAATTAATTAATATCACTAATTAAATTAACTGAATTAATTAAAATTGAAAAAAATTTTTTTCAGTGTACCTCACTGAATTCCAGTTTTTCATCTGTACGATGAGAACAACAAGGCCGGGCATGGTGGTTCACGCCTGTAATCCCAGCACTTTGAGAGGCGGAAGTGGGCAGATCACGAGGTCAAGAGATTAAGACCATCCTGGCCAACATGGTAAAACTCCATCTCTACTAAAAAATACAAAAAAATAGCTGGGCGTGGTGGTGCACACCTGTAGTCCGAGCTACACGGGAGGCTGAGACAGGAGAATTGCTTGAACCCAGGAGGTGGAGATTGCAGTGAGCAGAGATTGTGCCACTGCACTCCAGCCTGATGCCTGGCGACAGAGCAAGACTCTGTTTCAAAAAAAAAAAAAAAAGATGAGAACAACAGGACTGACCTGATGCGGTCCTTGTGAGGTCCACACAAGACAACACCAATCATGGGCCCCGCATTCTCTTGACTGGGCATCCCCTGCAATGATAGTGCCTCATTTGCTTTTGTTCTCCTTTGAAAACCTCTCCCAGTTCCTGGCATAAATGAGGTGATCAGGAAATGGATGTTTGAGTCCCCCGTTGAATCACGAGGCAGTTGACAGAAGGCAAGCACACAGTTCCTCAGGTGCACCAGCTACATTTCAACTGCTTAACAGTCTCATGTGGCTAGTGGCTACTGACCTGGACAGTAACGACATAGAGCATTTCATCATTGGGAAAGTTCTATTGGAGAGCACTGACCGAGAAGGAGAGAGCACAGGGTCTGGGCCAGACGGACTTGCATTAATCCTTGTTCTACTCCTCCTGGGTTACTGTACCTCACTGAGTTCCAGCTTTTCATCTGTAAGATGAGAACAACAGGACTGACCTGATGGGGTCCTTGTGAGGCTCACACAAGACAACACATACAAAGTGATCCACTCAGCTTGGGCATGTAGCAAGAGCTCCCAAAATAAGAGCTAATATTTTTAGGTTTGAGCAAGTAAACGGCAGATCTCCTTTGTATTGCAGTGGGAGATGTGATGGGCAAGCTTCGGAGATAGGATTGGTTGAAAAAAACTTGGTGAACTGCAGAGGGAGCTCGAAACCCAGATGTACAAGTTGGGCCTTGACCCAGAGACATCTGGGAGCCTTGGAAGATTATGGGCAGCAGGAAGGAAAGGCAGGAATCCAAGAATTCCACATAAGAAACGTGTTCTGGACTCCGGGGTCCAGGGAGTTTGGTGTTTCAATCAGACTCCAGGTGACAGTAGGGAAGAGAAGTGGGTGTGCCTCCATGCTGTTAGGAAAAGACGTGTATCTTCAACTCCACTGCTCATCAGTAGGGGAAACCACAGAAAAGGGTTCCTTGACCTCCTGCTTTGCTCCCTGAAGTCCTGCTGTGCTTTATGGGGCTTCTTGGAGAAAGAGAAAGACCAGAAAGACACAGTCTCATGATAGCTCTTCTCCCGCACCCACGCTCATGGAGATGGCAGGGAAGAGCATAGGCTTTGACCCAGGACGGTTGCTTTGAGTCCTGGCACTGCCATTTGTAGCTGTGTGGACCCGGGAAGGTATTTCACCTCTGCCAGCCACAGTTTCCACCTGGCAGGCACGGGCATCATAAGGCCCATCCCTCGGAGTTGCCGGGAACGTTACATGAGATAATATAGGCTAAGTTTCTTGAAGAGTTCCTGGCAAACTGTAGGGGCATGAAGACCCATTGCTTCTTTCTTCTCCAGGCTGGCCCAGAGGATGAGCAGGAAACCTGAGCGGTGTGGAGGGGCAGGGGATGGTAATCACGAACCGCTGGACTTCCCTTAGGTAGCAAATTACGCCCGGTGACCCTCGGAGCCACTTCGCCTGGAAAGGCAGGTTTCAGGTTTTTGTTTTCTTAGCTGGGGTCAGGCTACCTGGAAGGTGTTGGGTCCCTGCAGAGTAGATGCTGCTGGCACTCTGCCCAGGGGCCTCTTCTGGCTGGGACGCCACCCCTCAGCTGCTGTGACTATTGGCTTCTGGCAGCTCACAGCTGTCCCTTGATCCAGAGAACTGCCTCTGGCTACACAGGAGCTGCCTCCACTGGGAGGTACCCACCCTCTCATCCTCCATACCCCAGGCAGTTCACAGACAATGAGGGAGGAATGTGGGGTTACACAGGCTGGCCTCCTTTGCCTTTTCTTTTGATTTCCCCTGCTGATGATAAGTACTAGAGTTGAAAAATTTATCTTTCCCCAGCAGCAATGGAAGCACACTCATTTCTCTTCCCCACTGTCACCTGGAGTCTCATTCAAACACCAAACTCCCTGGACTCCAGAGTCCAGAACATGTTTCTTCTGTAGAATTCTTGGATTCTTATGTTTCCTTTCTGCTGCCCATAATCTTCGGAGGCTCCCAAATGTCCCTGGGTCAAGGCCAAACTTTTAGGTTTGTAGCAGAGCGTCATGGTGCAGTTTGTGTTCTGGGTTGGCTATGGGATCAGGCTGAAGGTTTACTCTAGCTGGGAGCACAGCTCTGCTCAGCAGCTCCCTGGTTTAGCCCGGTGTCCCCCACCCCTTTCCCTGGAACACTTCCTCGGCAATCCACATGCATGGAATCCCAGCCTCAGGCTCTGCGGGGAGGGAACTGAGAACCGCGTGTGAGGCTGGTCTGCCCAGTGACTGTAAGGAAGAGACGACCTCAGAAGTAGGACACTCACTCAAGTTCAGAGACCTTTGTCAAGAGCAGAGAGGATCCTCAACGACCACTGGGTCCAGACTCTTGGCTTTTGTGAGAAACCAGAGGCATCGGTCATTTAGTAAGGACTCGTTGGGGCCCTAGAATGTGCCAGGTCCTCTTTGGGATACAGGAGATACAATGCCTAGTGAAATATATAGTCCCTCTCTCTGAAACCTTGTGCATCATACAAAACAGTCCAGATAATGGTAAATGCTTTTGCACAAAATCCCATGGGACTTGGAGGCAAGCAGAAATGAGGCAAGTATGAAACTCAAGCTGGCTGCCTGCTGTGCTGAGTAATGAAGTCCCTTGTCTCTGATCCAGGAAGCTCCTGTCTTCTGCCAGCTTCTGTCAGCAGGCTAATTTGTCAGCCTGCAAGTAGTGAGACATCTCAGGCTTGTCACAGTTCTTTGCAGTTACTAGCCTCATGTGACTATTTCCAATTAAAATCAAAGTTTAAAATGCAGTTCCTCAGATGCACTCATTAATTAACTAATTAGTGCTACTAACTAAATTAGCTAATCATTAAAATAATTAGCTAATTAACTAAAATTGAATGAAATTTAAGGCACAGTTCCTGAGTTGCACGAGCCAAATTTCAAGTGCTTAGTAGCCTCATGCAGTGAGCGGCCTGAACTGGATGGTATAGATATCAAACATTTCCATCACTGGGAAAGTTCTGGCCAGGCGAAGTGGCTCATGCCTGTAATCCCAGCACTTTGGGAGGCTGATGTGGGTGGACCACCTGATGTCTGGAGTTTGAGACCAGCCTGGCCACCATGGTGAAACACTGTCTCTCCTAAAAATACAAAAAATTAGCCAGGCTTGGTGGCACGCACCTGTAATCCCAGCTACTTGGGAGGCTGAGGCAGGAGAATCGCTTGAACCCAGGAGGCAGAGGTTGCAGTGAGCTGAGATTGCTCCATGGCACTCCAGCCTGGGCAACAAGAATGAAACTCCATCTTAAAAAAACTGTGCTGGAGAATGGCTCTTCACACTTCTCTCTAGAAAATTCTCCTGGCTTGCCTCTGTCCCTACGAAACTGCACCACACACCTGTCCTCAGTGGACTTCCCAGGTCAGGTCTTTCGAAAAAGAGTTTCAACACCTGAAGATAAATCCTCAGGAATAAGCCAATGAGTGGCCTTTTGAAAACCAGCTCCACTTCCCAAAGTGCTTCTCTGGGCACAACGTGCAGGCACCTGTGAGATACAAGGCCAATAAATAGACCATCACCCCTTCACCTCCATCATTCGAAACAGGGGCTACAGGAGGCTCAGAGAATACCGCTCACATCATTAGAGAGGAACTCAGGCAGAGTGAGATTTCAGAGAGAGTCCGCACCTATTTGAAGGGAGTAGGTCCACTGGGTCCACTGGGCAATTCTAAACCAGTGCTAAACCATTTGGACACTCAGTCTTCTCTTTTGCAAAAATGGGAATGCAAAACGTGGGAGTGGATCGAAATTTTCAGTTTAAAACGCAGTTCTTCAGTTGCACTCATTAACTAATTAGTGCCACAAAGTTAGCTAATAATTAAAATTAGCTAATTAATTAAAATGGAATAAAATTTAAAGCACTGTTCTCAGTTGCTCCAGCCCAATTGCAAGTGGACTTACAAACTCCATGCGTACTCTGTGCAGTATCCGGTCTTCTCATAACTACTGATAGCATCCAGTGGTCCTCCTCTACCCCGTGGCAGCCACCACAAGCTGAGAACAGCAGAGACTCAGAGCAAACTCCATCTCGGGGAAGGACAGGGAATGAAGCAGGCATCTGCAGCAGCCAATCTTTGGCCCTCTTTTTCTAAGTCCTCACACTGTATGATTCATGCAAATAACCAGTGACCTTTTCAAATAGGATTTTAAACGATAAACAGAAGTGCTTGTAGCCATAGCAGATAGAGGGCAAAGAAACGAAAACCTCATCATTTTCCTTCTTTAAATCTCCAACATTATCTAGTGCCCGAATTTAATCCTTGTGATACATTTGCACATTTTGGCAGTAAATACTCATCTCAGGGGTTTTAAAAGATCAACAAACACATTTTGAAAATTCTTATCAAGCCAAAGCTTGCTAAGGACAGAAAAGCAAGGTTATCTGGGCTTGGGGGTTTTAATTAACAGTGCTTACTGGGAGGCAGATAGGTGTTAAATCTGCAGTCCTTGCAAAAGTAGCAAAGACTAGCATAACAGAATTGTTCCAGCACATCTAATAACAGAAGGGTTGTTGTATTTATTGAACACCTACTATGTGACTGGCACTTGGCCTACAGTAGCTAATATTTCCTAACTATTTAGATGTGCACTCTTTTAGACATTTAATATGGATGAAGCCATTCAATCTTCCAAACACTCTATTATTAGGTGTCTTATCATCACCCCATATTTATGCAAGCACAAAGAGGTGAAGTCACTTGTTCCAGGTTACAAAGCTAGCAGGCAGCAAAGTCAGTAACCCCAACCTAGGTCACCAGGCTTTGGAGTGAGGCCAGCATGTCATGTCAACACACCCTACCTAAATCGCCTCACTCCAGCTCACTACAGACCTTTCGAGTCACATACTGTGTTCTCTAGAGGGACAGGACTAAGGATAGATGCATATTTAAAGGGGAGTTTATTAAGGAGAATTGACTCACACCATCACAAGGTAAAGTCCCGTAATAGGTCGTCTACAAGTTGAGGAGCAAAGAAACCAGTGGTGGATCAGTCCTAGACCCAAAACCTCAAAAGAACAGAAGCTGACAGCACAGCCTTCAGTATGTGGCCAAAGGCCTGAGAGCCCCTGGTGTAGGTCCAAGAGTCCAAAAGCTGAAGAACTTGGAGTCCAATGTTCGAGGGCAGGAAGCATCCAGCATGAGAGAAAGATGGAGGCTGGAAGACTAAACCATTCTAGTCCTTCCATGTTCTTCTGCCTGCTTTATCCTAGCCTTGCTGGCAGCTGCTTAGATGGTGCCCACTCAGAATGAGGATGGGTCTGCCTCTCCCACTCCATTGACTCAAAGGCAAATCTCCTTTGGTAACACCCTCAAAGACATACCCAGGAACAACACTTTGTATACTTCAATCTAATCGAGTTAACACTCAATATTAACCATCACACATACCCTCGTCTCAGAGGCCACTGAAAGGCGAAGGGCCTGTCCCAGGTCCCATGGCCAGCTGTGCGTCTGCGAGTCTGCACAGGGTTGGTGCAGGCCCAAGCCTGTTTCTCCAGTATGTGATAAGAACAACAAGCTGAAGGTGGGGAGGGGAGGGGGAGAACTCCCATCTGACCCTCTCACACTCAGAAAACCCTTTGCAAAACCAGTTGGGTATTTTAGTTTATCATTAAAAGTTATAGGATAGAAAAATTATATCTTAAATCCAGCAGTGGGTTTAAGAACATCTTTGAAACAGCATTAAAAGAAAAGGGTAAAGGAGCTAAGTGTAAAATTCCCATGTTATTCCTTAAGATCGGACCTGACAATCCAGTCCCTGGGAGGGTCCAGATTGGAGGGGAGGGGAGGAAGAGGCCTGATGCTTCCATGGAAGGAATTTCGGGGGGGTGTCCTCACTTGGGGTAACACTGGGACTGACAAAGACCAGGTGGTTGGCTGAACACGTCTCTCAAGACATAATGGGCCCGGTGTCCTCTGAGAACACAGTCACCAAAGTGGAGAGAATAAAGATCAGAGGAGAGGCACAGGACAACGGGACAGCCCTCCGGAATGCCACCCCCAACTCCGGCCCATTGAAGAATTTCCCCCAGGCCTGGATGCCTCAGCCTTGACTTGTGACTCTGCCCCTGCCTGCAGCAGTGCCCACTCTCGCCTCTTCTCCTGGGGACTAAAAACCTACCAAGATCCAAGTTGATGCCAGCACATCTTCCATCAGTGCTCATCAGTGCCGGGGACTTACATGTACACCACTTTTGAGTACTTTTCCTTTTCTCTAGTTTTTTGTTTTTCTTTTATTTAATTTTGGAGTGTAAAGACCCCCCATATTTATATAGAAGAAAAGACTGAACACGTCAGAAATGTGAACGTCTGTACACAGTGTCCAGGGCTGCTCTCGTACTGTGATGGCACAGTCAGGAAGATGGAACCTAGATGGCATGGCTCTCAAAGCCTAAAATATTTACTATCTGATTCCTTCTAGAAAAAGTTTTTGGCCAGATGCGGTGTCTCATGCCTGTAATCCGAGCACTTTGGGAAGGTGAGGTGGGTGAATCACAAGGTCAGGAGTTCAAGACCAGCCTGGTCAACATGGTGAAACCCTGTCTCTATTAAAAAAAAATAGCCAGGTATGCTGGCGCACACCTGTATAATCCCAGCTGCTTGAAAGGGCAAAGGTAGGAGAATTTCTTGAACCTGGGAGGCAGAGGTTGCAGTGAGCTGAGATCACACCACTGCACTCCAGCCTGGGCAATAGAGCAAGACTCCATCTCAGAAAAAAAAGAAAGAAAAAGAAAAAGTTTTTGACCCCTGTGCTAAGAGATTAAATGCCCTGAATGACAGTGCAAAATTAATGGCAAACCAGGAAGCATCTATTCAGCCCATGTTGGGCACCTGGCTAATATTCGTAATAAACACAAAGAGCTCTTGCAAAGTGATCACAAACCCACACAACACAAATTTTTTAAATAGTAGATAAAAGGCAAATCAATATTGAAGGGATGCACATGACCAACAGGCTACAAAGAGCAATTCTACTTCACTAATAATCAGAGCAACACAGATGACAAAGATGGGTCCTTTCTTACTCATGGGGATCTAAGATTAACACCAGTGCCCCACGCCTAGTTCATTCTTCACAGGACCATTTCCCACCCAGTACAGCAAGTTCCCTGGCCAGGGTTGGTGGGTACTGTTCATTCTGATTTTAGGATCCCTACAGGAGCTCAGAGTGGACCAGTGTCACAGCTATTTACTCCCCATCATATCTTCAGCAAGGAACCTGGGGCAGGAGCTCCTTCCATGCCATGGAAGAGAATGGAACAGGCAGGAGTCACGAGAGTAAGGGCGGGCTGGGGTTGCCCTGCTCCCATGGGATCCTGTGCTCCCATCTCGCAGCCACCAGTCCTTTCCCAGGAACACCTCTACTCCACCACATGCTCTCATTGTGGGATGATAAATGCACGGGCTACCCTCCCCCAATGGAAGCAAGGGCTCCCTAGAAGCTCCTGGTACTCCTGCATTCTTGGGCAATGAGATTCCGTCCTGGGGCTTGACTTCCAAGCAAATAAGCAAGACTACATGGAAGGGGGTATCCTGCCATCCCGTGGCACTAGGGGGAGAAGGTCAGAATCCAGACATGGCATGGGTCTGCCTGTTGAGACCCTCGAGTCTCCTGGGTCCCTGGCCTTTCCCGTCCAGGGTTCTAGGTCTTCAATTCAATCCTGTGGGGCACCCACAGCTTCCAAGGCGGGAGGGAAGCAACACGGTACATTTCCACATAGCTCCCCGCACATCCTGGCTAATGTCAAGCCCTCTCTCTGCCCAGACAAACCCTACTCATATTCCACAGCCCAGATGATCTGCCCGTCCCTTCTTGCTGTCTTTGGGGTGATCCAACTCCCCCACCCTCTGCCAGCTTCTTCATTTGCTGGACCTCTCTGCTCTCCTGTCGTGGTCCCGGGCTTAGTGGAAAGGCCTGCCTCTAGGGACGAGGTCCTCACTGCCACATCTTGCAGGAGAGCGCCCTCCCACGACATGCCCCAGGCAGCCTCCTGGGCCCATGCCCTGCTACTGGCAGGATCTGGGGCCCTCTCTGCTTTGTCCTTCTGCCTTCTCCCTTACTCTGTTTCAGTCACGTCAGCTCCGGATATCATTTGGATACCTGTCTCTTCCAAATCTCACCTTATAATGTGATCCCCAGTGTTGGAGGTGGGGCCTTGTGGGAGGCGTCTGGGTCATGGGAGCAAATCCCTCATGAATGGCTCGGTGCGGTCCTTGGGGCAATGAGTGAGTTCTCATTCTACTAGTTCTGGAGGGTTCTCATGGTTAAAAGAGCCCCTCTGAATGCGGTTTTGGCCCAATAGGCTCTGGCCGCCTCCCCTTTTCCATCAAGTTTTTCCTAGTAGCTATTACATTTCCCCTCTTTGACCTAGAAATCTTCCTGCTATTACCCTTGCCATGAGTTTTCTAGACAAGCAACCTAAAATTAACAATTAGCACAGCTGTCATACTAATTATCATTTTAATCCCAGGCCTAGCCTATGAGTGAGCCCAAAAGGAGTTAGAATGAATTGAATTGGTAATTAGTTTAAACCAAAACAAATGATTTCAACTCATTTGATTATGATAAATCATAATTACCAAATGCCATCTATTTATATAAACATTACATTAGCTTTTATTATGTCTTTTTTTTTTTTTAAGACAGTGTCTTGCCCTGTTGCCCAGGCTGGAGTGCAGTGGTGTGATCTTGGCTCACTGCAACCTCTGCCTCCTGCTCCTCAGGTTTAAGCAATTCTCCTGCCTCAGCCTACCAAGCAGCTGGGACTACAGGTGCCCACCACAATACCCGGCTAATTTCTCTACTTTTAGTAAAGACGGGGTTTCTACTAAGCCCTCCAGGCTGGTCTTGAACCCCTGACCTCAGGTGATCCACCCGCCTCAGCCTCCCAAAATGCCAAGATTCTAGGCATGAGCCACCATGCCGGGCCTTATCATGTCTTTAATGGGGGTAAAAGGCTATTGCTCCTCCCTGCTATGCCTCGAAGGTATAATATGACCAATATTTATTATAAGCACTCTCCCCTCTCTCTTTCTCCCTCTCTCTCCAAGGGGCATGCAGCTCCCCTTCTTCTTCAGCCACAACTTGAAGCCTCCTAAGGTCCTCACAAAAAGCAGATGCCAGTGCCATGCTTTTTGTACAGCCTGCAGAATTGTGAGCCAAATAAACCTCGTTTATTTATGAATTACTCAGATTCAGTCAAATCCTTTACAGCAGCACAAGAATGGACTAATACACTCCCCATCCATTCTTGAATCTCCAAGCTCATTTCTGCCCCAGGGCCTTTGCACCTGCTGAATTTTCTGGCTCCCTCTTATCATTCCTGTTCCAACTCAAATGTCATCCTTCAGGGAGGAGAAATATAAGGCCCAAACCTGTTTACATTTCTCTAGCTGTGTTCTTGGCAATTTAGATCCATCCATTCAACCAGAGTTTCAGAATAGCTCTGTGAGGCTGGCAGGGCAGTAATTATAAAAGTGGCCAGCCCAATGTCACAGCTAAAACCCTGCAAGCTAGGACTAAGCCCACGTTCATTTCCTAAGTCAAGTGGCTGATCACAAAGAAGAATCAACATCTCTTACTGATGATGAGATTTTATAGACAGGCTCTCTAAGAACACCAGGTCAGGGGCAAGAGTAGCATCCTTAAATCAGACTCCAGGGTTCCACCTGGAGGGGCCCTTCAGAAAGAGACAGAGGTGCTCTCTGCACCTTCAGGGTGAACGTGTTAGTTCAGCAAACATATAAACCACTTTCCCTGGGCAGAAATAGCACCTTGGCAGCTTCCTGCCCACTGGCATGAGAGCTGTTTTCCTTCTGGTTGGCAGGTTAGAATTTGCCCTGTGCCAAGTTCCTGGTTAGGGCTTTACTGAAACCATGATGGGGACATTTTCAGTAATACAGTGGCTGGACAGTCCCATGGATGAGGGCCAGCAACCCCAGCCCTGCTCTGGATTCTGCTGTTTCAAGCTGTGTGACCTTGAGCAAGTCCCTTTACTCCCCTAAGCTTTAGTTCCTGCCTTGAATAAAGGTGCTGGGGAAGAGCTCACCAAACTGGTGGGCAACACACTCAGACTTGTGCACTTTTATTTTTTTGTTTTTTGAGATGGAGTCTTGCTCTATTGCCCAGACTGCAGTGGTGCAATCTCGGCTCACTGCAACCTCCACCTCCAGGGTTCAAGCGATTCTCCTGCCACAGCCTCCCAAATAGCTGGGACTATAGGTGCGTGCCAACCCACTAGGCTAATTTTGTATTTTTAGTAAAGATGGGATTTCACCATGTTGGCCAGGCTGGTCTCGAACTCCTGACCTCAAGTGATCTGCCCACTTCGGCTTCCCAAAATGCTGGGATTACAGGCCTGAGCCACCGTGCCCAGCCCAGACTTGTGTACTTTATGTCGGTCACTAACTCCCTGGGGACTTCTGTAAAGTCCTTAACTGCTGAACCTCAGTTTCCCAACCTGTCAAATATTGGGCTAAGTCAGAGGTATGAAAACAGTTGCCCACAGACATTTTTTCGTCTGCACTAGAGAGTAAGACCAAACTTCAAATTAGCTACAATAATCAGAAAGTCTTTTTTTTTTTTTTTTGAGACAGAGTTTTGCTCTCGTTACCCAGGCTGGAGTGCAGTGGCGCAATCTCGGCTCACCGCAACCTCCGCCTCCTGGGTTCGGGCAATTCTCCTGCCTCAGCCTCCCGAGTAGCTGGGATTACAGGCACGCGCCACCATGCCCAGCTAATTTTTGGTATCTTTTGTAGAGACGGGGTTTCACCATGTTGACCAGGATGATCTCGATCTCTTGACCTCGTGATCCACCCGCCTTGGCCTCCCAAAGTGCTGGGATTACAGGCTTGAGCCACTGCTCCCGGCCCAGAAAGTCTTACATAAAACGAGTTCTGACTACCTTTAGTAGAGGAGGGGGAGAATGCAGGAACCCTGGGCTCACATCGTCAGCCACACTAGGCACCCCTGGCCATACAGGGGCTGAGCGGCAGCCTTCTCCTTTGCTTGGCACCTGGTCAGTTTTAAAATTCACTGCAGACCCCACTGCTCTCTACTGTCTTGCCCAGATGTTTCAACCCATTTGTGTTACCCACATGGCCCCTGGGGATATATGAAACTGAATCCTGGCTAAGTGTTACAACAGCTTCCTCTGCTCCTACTTTCCATGACTTGTCTGATATTCACATGCTACCAGATGCTGCCTGTCATCCCTGGGGCAGTCAGTGTAGGACTGACCAGCTTGAGGCTGGGTCCTACAGGGCTGCCTTCCACTGCCCTGCTAAGGGAGAGGCCCTGCCTCTGCCAGGATTCCAATCCCCCAGTCAGGACAAAGATGACAGCCTCGGAAATGCACCAGTCAGCCACCAGCCGTGTGAAGCGCTCTGCCATGGCTGCAGCCTCCTGTAATTACCTGCCACATGTAATAAAGGCCCCACTTAGGAACCTTAGAAAGGACCATGCTCCTTTTTCTTGGTAATTTCCTGATCAGAAAATTTCAGGGTTGGAAAAGGCTTTTAAAAGGGCATCTGGACCAACCCCTCATTTGACGCTTGAATCTCCTCCAGTGAGACTGACACATACCAATTGGTCAATGACTTCAGGAGGCTGGGAATATACAGATGCAGCAAGCACAGCCCTATCCAGGAGGCCTTCTAGGCTTGGAGGCTGGTCAGGTAAACAGTGACAAGGAAGGACCTCAAGAACTCTAAAACCGGAAAGCTACCATTTGCTCAGCCGTACTATGCACCAAACACTTTGAATAAATTATCCCACCTAATGCTCAAGAAAATCTTCCAGAAAGTGCTATTTTAAACCTGCAGTTTGCAAGTAAGGAGCTGAGGCTCAGAGAGGTTAAGGCCCTTGGTTAAGGCCACACAGCCTGTAGGTGCTGGAGCAGACTCTGATCCCAGCAGTGCAAGGCTCTGTAGGAGAATTTGTAACCATGACCTCAGCCTGCTATTCTACAAGGGCAGCCCATGGAAGGAAGAGAGGAGGCCTGAGACTAGAGCTTCTCGGAGGTGTAAATGTCTATCTACGTTAAATTCTGAAGGGTAAGGAGAAGAGACACAGAGGTCAGGGTGGGGTAGGGAAAGGGAGGACGGAGGGGCCTGGCTGAGGGAAGGCAGGGCAGGCATGGAGGTCTGGGGGGCTAAGCCTACAGCAGGGAACAAAACGGATGAAGGGAGCTGAAATTCTAGAGGAGACAGAGACTATGTGAAGAAATGATAGGGGTCAGCCTATAGGGAAGAACGCAGAGGAGAGGCCTGCAGCCGGGACAGCGCGCAGCGGGGCGTGGTGTACACAGCACCTGCCCACACGCTTGGTGTATATTCCACAGTGAATCCCGTCTTGCTGGAGGCAGCCCCCTCTTCTGGCACCACAGATGTTTCTGCATCTTGACACTTCTGCCTTCAAAATGCTCCTATTTGTCCCAGTTTCAAGTGAAACAATTTAGATCATCAGGATTCCTATCACATCCTACAAGTCACCAAGAAAATATGTTGGGTATGGGCCCACCAAGGGCCTTTTCTGAATCGGGCGTTCATGGGTTTGGATTCCTGTTCGGCAGAAACATGAGCCCCCTGAAGGGAAGCAGGGTCCCTGACAGTCCACCCCTCCACAGCCTCCAGTCTAGAACAAAAGGACACTTGCTGGAGGCATCAAAAGCCTCAAAAAGTGCTCTCTGCTCCTACCTCCTACATAATTCCCCTTTTAGGAATCCATTCCAGGAAATGGCTTAATGTGCAGTTGTGCAGTTCTGTGCTCAAAGATGTTTATCATGTTCTTTTTTGTGGTTTTTTTTTTTTTGAGACAAAGTCTCACTATGCCGCCCAGGCTGGAGTGCAATGTCACAATCCCAGCTCACTGCAACCTCCGCCTCCAAGTTTCAAGCAACTCTCATGCCTCAGCCTCCTAAGTAGCTGGGGTTACAAGTGTGCATCACCACATCCAGCTAACTTTTGTATTGTTAGTAGGGATGAGGTTTTGCCATGTTGGCCATGCTGGTCTCAACTCCTGACCTCAGGTGGTCCCCCCGCCTCAGTTTTCCAAAGTGCTGGGATTATAGGCACAAGCCACCGTGCCCGGCCTATTATGTTATTTTTAATAGCAAAATGTTAGAGAGCTCCTCCTGCATGCTCCACATTAAGGAAATCATTAAATAATCATGACATGTTCAAATAGCTGTTACAGGACAGAAATTTCTCAATCATCAATAATGCTCAAGAAGAATTTTAAATAACATGGAGGAATATCTGCTACACTGTTAAATTGGGAAAAAATACACAAAAGAATTTCAGAATCATAATTCCAATTTTAGTATATTTTAACCTAAAGGAACCAAAATACCGTGAAACAGAACACTATAAACTACTAAGAAAGGTGCTTTCTGGGAGAGGTGGTTTCTGTAGGTTTTGCTGTTTTTGTTTTGGCCTTTATACTTTTCTCTGTTTTCAGGATTTGTTTCAGTGGTCATGGGCTACTTTTCTATTCTAAAATGAAACTTCCAAACAAAAACAACCCTTAAAAATGGTGGTGCCAGCCAGGCGCGGTGGCTCATGCCTGAAATCCCAGTACTTTGGGAGGCCGAGGCAGGTGGATCACGAGGTCAGGAATTCAAGACCAGTCTGACCAAGATGGCGAACCCCCATTCGACTAAAAATACAAAAATTAGCTGGGCACGGTGGCAGGAGCCTGTAATCCCAGCTACTCAGGAGGCTGAGGAAGATAATTGCTTGAACCTGGGAGGTGGAGGTTGCACTGAGCTGAGATGGCGCCATTGCACTTCAGCCTGGGCAACAGAGCAAGACTCCAACTCAAAAAAAAAAATGGTGGTGCCTTTACACTCTTCTCCAGCAACCCCAACTCTGGGTGGAAAATCTCCCAGAAGACTTTGACCCGAGCACTCCCAAGAGCTGTATAGAATGGGAGAGCCATCTACGATTTTAAATTTTATTTCTAGAAGCATATGCCCAAATCAGAGAAAAAAATAGGAAACAATATAGAAAACTAGCAGGAAGGGAAGGTCAGAGGATATAGAAAAACGCAGACCCAGCCACATTTTTTAAAAATCTAAAAAAAGTTACAAATGATTTCCCTGGAATGGGGGCTCAGGACACTGCCCCTAGATGCTGAGGCTCCTCAGGCACAGAAAGTTCCCTGCTTTACTTCAAACCCCTTTCACAGGCACAATGTGGTTTGACCTCTAACTCTCTGAGAATGTGTTGCAATTCCAAGTCATTGCTGAAGGTCTGAGGCTCAGAGAGGTTAACTGACCTGCCTGAGGCCACACAGTCTGTGTGGGGCAAAGCAGCAAGTGGGACCTCAAGTCTTCTGATCTGACTCTCAGAGTACCTTCCTCGTACCCCAGCTTGTCCATGGGGCTGCGGTACTGGCACAGAAAATCCTATGTTCATATCCAGTAGAGTCACCCAGTGGCCACAGGGTCTCACTAGTTAACCCCTGGGAACCTGGGTTTCATCCAAAAACTGAAGACAAACATAACACTAGGCTAAGGGGCAAAGTGTTAAGCACATGGCACCCCATAAGCACACACCAAATGGACACACTGGCTACTGTCGTTATTTTGTCACCACTGTCCTCCCTGGAGCACAATCCCTCTCTGGTCTCCTGGTGTGCCCCCACCACCCTCGCCAGGCAAGGGAAGGGTTCGTCTCATGGTCTCTGTCCCCAGAGCCCAGGACAGAGAAGGTACCGGGAAAATGAGCACTGGGAGGAAGAAACAGGGATGAAATCTCTCAAGGAGAGACAGCTTTGCTAGGGGAGACATTCGGCACAGCGTTTCCAAACTTCATGGAGTTTCTGGACAACTGTGCTCGATTCACTTCTAATTTCAAACACATGGGGCTGTGCTCTGTGGGCCTCTCCCTTCTGCCCTGCTGACAGGGGAACTGCACGGCTTCTGGGAGCAGGGGAAGTGGGTCCTAACTCTTCCGTGGGGGTTACTGAGTCTCCCAAACACCACAGAGCACATGGGAGACTGGAGGGTCCAGTGTCACAAACAGACACTACCACACCCCCATGCATGCCTCTGTCTTAGCAGAAATCACAGAGATGTGCAGCTGTTGCTTTCTACACCCCCAGAAGCAGTACAGGGACTCCACAGCCAAGCCACCTGAGCCTCAATCTGGCTGTGCCCACTCTTTGCTGAGCACCCTCAGACAAGTCATTCAATCTCTCTGTGCCTTTATTTCCTCCTCTGTAAATCGAAGACGGTGATGCTTAAACTGGCAGCTACTTCAAAGGGGCATCGCAAGGATGCATCAAGAGTTCCTGCAGAGCATTTAGAAGGGCCTCATTGCAGGTGGAATGGTCACTTGTCTTGCTCTGTGATAAAGCAAAGTAAACTCTCATGGGATTCTCAGGACCTCCTTGGAGGCCTGCAAGAGGGCAGCACCATCACCAGGTACCAGATTTATGACCACTTGAGAAATGTCTGCTGAGCAGCTTGCTGGAGAACAAGTACAAGCGGACTGGCAGAAGGCTGAGTATGGGAGCCACAGGAGATGAGGTTAGGGGACTCTAGCCCTGGCCCTTGTCTCTCGGAAGTGGAAGTGTATTTTTTCACCCTCTGGCTGTTGTGACATGCTTTAGCCAATGGAATGTGGGAAGAAGTGCCACGATGCCAGTTCAGATCCACAATCATAAGAGCTTTGCATACCTGTCCATTGGGGAGCTTCTGACCTCCATTATGAGAAAAACATGCTTTAGGCAGCCTATGACCCTCCAGCCAGGGCCAACTCAACTCAAAGACTAAGCCAGAACCACCACATGAGACCCACAGACCCATGAAATCTAAATGAATGCTCTTATGCCATTTCACGGTTTTGTTACACAGCAACAACTGACCAATACACTCTCTCTGCTCAATTGCTCCTATACATTGACTCTGGCTGGCCCTCTCAGCTCAAAAAAAGCCTGGAACAATAATTTAAAAACTACCTATTAAGCTTTTAATGAAGACTGAATGAGTTATTATTACTCCAATTTTCCAGATGAAAATGTAAAACACAAAGAGGTTAAGAACTTGTTCAAGTCTCCCAGCTAGAAGGTGGTAAAGCCAGGACACAAACCCAGGCATTGTTCCCCAGAGACAGAGCTCTCGACCACTGGGCAACACTACAACTCCAGGTGAGACCAGCACTTTGCAGGTGAGCAGATCCTGATGTCACAGGATCCTTGGGCTGTTGCTTCACCACCCAGAAACGTCTGTGGCCAGCAGCGCCTTCTGCCTGAGTATTGTACATGCCTCCTGGGCTCATTACACCCATTGGACCCAGTAGGTTGTACTCAGTTTGAGCCAGGTGCAGAGCAGCAAGGGGTGTGTGGGTGAGTGAGTGCAGGGTCTGGCCACTGCTCATAGCCAGGCATGCTGGTTGCTGTGGTGGGATGGGCAGCTCCAGGCACTGGCAAGGGTGCCAGCACCATGTGAGGCTCTGGCTGGACCAGATGTACCACACACAGCTTCTGCCGCAGGCACCTATGTCTGGACCCATGTCTGGATGAGGAAGCAAGACAGCTGCCACATTCCTAAGTAACACATCTAGAAAGGTTCTTGGGAAATATGGTGGCACCTGAAAGCTTGGAGACACCAGAAACTGCAGAGCCCCAGAGAGGGTGTCATAGCCCTGGCTTGAGGAACCTCTAGGTCTGGACTCCCCAGAGGGCCACAGCTTTTCTCTCCTTCTCCTCACCTGCAATGTGATGAGCGGGGGAAGGAGGATGTGTTTCAGCCCCGTATGTGTTACAGCTGTTTCAGTCCCACCATTCGGTGGGTCCTGAGTTCTTGTCCCATGTCCAGGAAGAATGAGGTACATGGATAGCTGGAGGGTGATCAAGGTGGAGAGCAGCCTCACTGAGTGACAGAATAGCTTTCAGTTGACCTGCAGTGAGTAGCTCCTTTCTACAAGCAGGTTGTTCCAATGAATGTCTAGCTCTCACCAGGAAACACATAGTGGGTAGCTCCTTTCTGCAGTCAGGTCATCCCAAATATCTGAGAAGACCTAGAGTGGGTAGCTCCTTCCCACAGCTGGTAGTCCCGACGTCTGTGTGTTGGACAGAGTCCAGGGATGTTACGGGCTCAGAAGGGGCAAAGTGCATGCTGATTGGTCCATGGGTGACCATGACTGGCTTGGAGAAGCACCATAAGTTCTTACTCTAGGACACAGACTCCACCTAGAACTGGCAGCCTGGCCATAGGCTTTAGGCTGTCCCTGGTTTGAAGGTGGTGTTTCACCTGGGACTTGCCTCTTTCCACCCAGGAGCCTGTCTTCCTCCTGCCACCATCAACATGCCATCTACAGCACCCAGGTTGTATGTGTGCTGAGGAGCACCTGCAGGCCCACACTGAGCTGCCCTCAGTCCCCTCTTGCCTTCCCTCCTGTGCCCAAAGTCTGGAGGGGGCTGAGGCGGCAGGGGTCTGGCATGTCAGCCCCACCCAGAGTGCATGCACACCCAGCTGGGTTGCAACAGCACCTGGGCTCAGCTTTAACTTTGTTCCAAAATCAGAGTGGGCCCTGGGAGCGGGGAGAGGCCAGGGAGCAGGAGCGGGCACTTAAAAGCCTGCATGACAGGGGGACTTCCTGGGCCCCCAAGAGCACAGGGATGTCTGGCTCCAGAGCTGTGCCCAGGGGCTCAGGGCTCCTGCCTAGGGGCAGCTATGTCCAGGGGCTCAGGTCTCCTGCCCTGTCAACTTGGTAGAAGGTGAGGCTTTCACCTGTTCCTGGCCCCTGCCAGCTCTGTGGAGCGTGCCACCCCTGATACAGCTGGCATTCCCACAGCAGCTGCTCCAGACAGGCCATCGCTGCCATCACTGACAATTCTTTCAGCTCACAAAGGTAGCCACGAATTAGGAAAGTTGGGTCAGGCTCCAGGCAGCCTGCATTCAGGCAAGCTCAGGAGTTAAGGATGCCCACCTTTGCAAACATAACAACTCTACCCATCCCTTTGTCTCCTGGATACAAGAGGCCCCACTCTCTTCTGCCATTCTACCACACTCATTCTGCAGCCAGAGTCTGAGACCTGGGCTTCTGCAGTGAATTTTACATCAAAAAGAGGAGAGGTTGAAAAGTTCATGAAGACTCCTAAGTCTCTCCAACCATCCAGAGCCACAAAATCCATGTACAGGCCTCATGAAAGGTTTTTTCTAATCAAATAGTTGGCTCCAACCAGCTAGCAGCTTTCTTTTGATCTAGACATCTGTCTCCATAGCAAAAGGCATCCACTGAGGGTCAGGGACCTAATGGCTTGCGGGGTTCCTGAGATACAATTATGTGTCAGAGAGAAACAAGGAAATTCTGGGACTTTCAGGCAACGGAGAAACCACTGTAAAACCCTGCAATTACAGGGCAAGAAGAAAAAAGTGAGCTGCCACAGTGCCTGGGGTAGAAATAGCCTGGTGTGGCTTCCTGGACGGACCTAGAATGTTGCACAAGGTGACGCCAGAGTGGTTGCTTAGAAGGGAGGTCACTGGATGAAGTTTTCCAGCTGAGTACAGTGGGTGGGATGCACTGTTGTTCCTGGGGCAGAGTGGGTGAGGGAGCTGTGGGGAGAGATGAGGAAGCAGGACAGGAAACCACATTTGCTGAAGGTCAAGGGCTCTGTGATAGGCAGACACTGAGACATCACTGTATTCAGCTCTCAGAACAACTCAGCCAAGTCAGGCTTTGTACCCCTAGGCACCAGACAAGAAAACAGAGGGTCAGAAAGGTGAGTAGACTTGCCCAAGCCCACCTGATCCCTGATCTAGCTGATTCCAGGCCCCAGGGCACCCAACCATGCTAACTAAGGTTAAGTTTGTGCAAGTTTATACTGTCACTTCTTTGTGAAGAGGCTGCTCCTTAACAAAGGATAAGATGGAGAGGTTCTACTCAGAGGGGAGGGGAGGCAGAGAGAAAGAGGGGAGAGATTTTGCCTCTGTTTGCCTATAGATGCCAAGCCAAAAGAGGGGCTTGGGCTTAAGGAGAAAGCACTGAACTGGAAATTGAATCACTCAGCTTCAAATCCTGCCTCTACTGATATCATATGGTCTTGGGCAAGTTACTTTAGTTCTCTGTGCAACAGTGTCGGCATCAGGAGAAAAGGGGTCCAGGTGGTGGGAGGGAAGTGTCCACTCTTGGCCCCTGCAGGTCTGAATCCTTTACGCTGCATGTGAGCTTAGAATGATGGGTATGAGCCAGGACCCTGGCATCAGACTGCCAGGTTCAAATCCCAACTTTGCCAGAAGCTACGATGTGAGTTCAGGCAAGTCGCATATCTGTGACTCAGTTTACCCTGTGTAAAATGAGCATAACGGTAATATCCACCACATGGGTTGTCGTGATGACTAAATGTGATCATGTGTGTGCAACCCTTAGAACAGCACTTGGCTTGTCCTAGGCACTGGAGAACTGTACTCAGTGTTACACTGAGACCTGACTCAGACCATGGGCCACGCACAGCCAGAGATCTCGAGGAAAGAAGGAACGGCTTGCTTGCTAGGGTGTCCCACACCTCAAAGTCTCCACCTGCCCCAGCTCACACCATAGCTCCCTGAAGGCAATCCATTTGGGCCCTGGCCACCCTAGGGGACTGACCCATCCTCGTCAAGAGCTCATTAAAATTACCCGGAAATGGTGCACTTGGAGGACCCTATTTAGTTTCACTCCCAGGGCCCCCAAAGACCACACCAAGCCCCTTGCCAGCATTTTGTGGCTGCAGGGAAGGAGCAGGGCTGAGCCTGGATTGCTAAGCTCAGTACCCACAGAAGTGCCATTCACTTGCTGATTGATTTATTCACACATCCTGGGAGCCTACCCTGTGTCAGGCACTGTGCTAGGCTTTGAGGGCACAATGCTGACGGCGGGACAGTCTGTCCCTGGAAGTCTCTGTCCAGTGATGGGAACACTGGTAATTAGCAATTAGTAAGTACATTGAGCTATAGAAGCCGTTTCCCTCTACGGCCGACACTGAGTCAAGACCAGGGGTCTTGACAGCCCATGAGCCAAATCTGGCCTTGCTGCCTGTTTTTGCAAATGAAGTTTTATGAAACACAAATACATTGATTCATTTATGTTTTGTTCGTGGCTGCTTTATGCTACAACAGCATAATTCAACAGTCATAAGAGATATGATTTGGCCCACAAAACCTAAAATATTTACTGCTTGGCCCTTTGCAGAGAAAACATTTGCTGTGCCTGGATCTAGGTAATTAGGGCTCCAAGGGCAGGACTGCCTTTACCCTCCCTACCCCGGGGCCTAGTATTCGCAGTCCAATGTGACCAGATGAGAATGTGTCACAAGACAGGGCATCAGCTTCCCAATGGAGATGGTCCTTCCAATGAGTTACTAAGGGCCAGTAAATGCACTTGCTAGACAAAGAAATAGAAAAATGGCCTGTGCTAAGGCACATGGGGGCTTTGCAACTAACAAGCTAGTACAGAAACGCAGCACAGGTGAGACGAAGTGAACCAGTGGTGACTGAACAGACCATACAGAAAAGACTGGCAGAGAGCTGGGCAGAGCCAGGCGTACCTAGTTTGCGGGCCAGCCCCTGTAGTGATGGGTCCTCCCACCGACAAGACAGGCTTTCTAGCCCTTTTGCCACAGTGCTCAAGGTGATGCAGACGGAGGCTGACTTGGTCCTTGCCCTGCGGAATTTGGCATCTAGTGGAGGAATGTGTCAGGCAAATGCCAAGCAGAAAGTAGGTGAGAGAATGTGGCAGTTCTGATGAAGGAGAGAGATGGGCCTTAGGAACTTAAGAGGTCGGAGGTGCTGCTACCAAGCAAAGGTCATAAAACTTGGGACCTGCCGGCTCTCCCATATGGTGAGATGGAAAATCGAAAGGCCCAGCTAATAGGGGAGGCAGACAGATGGACTCCCACTGGAAGGTGAGGATGCCAGGTGAGAGCTGGACATGGAATATCAGGGGACCTAAAGGAGGGGTTCCAGGCCCCGTGGTGGGCTCTGGGGTGGCCTAGAAGAGCCGCCTAGGCAACCTAGAAGAGCCGCGTAGGCAGAGAAGCCTAGGAAGTCAGCAACAGGCAGTCTGGGAGGAGGGGCAGTGTCACTCCGGAGGATTGCCATGTCACCAAAGGTCAGTAAGACCCCCTCCAGTCTGGCCCTTCCCATCTCACTCATCCACTGGCCCCTCATGCACCGCCCAGGCTCCCAGGTTCTCAGTTCCTGACTCACCAGGCATAGCTCTGTCCTCCACTTGAGAGCTGTCCCCCAGACACCCACGTGGTCAAGGTTCTTGCCTTCCTCAAGTCTCTGCTCATCTTTCTCTTCTCAGAGTGGCTGACCCCGGGTCTTCTGCTGCCAGCGCTCCCCGGGTCCCCAGCCCTCTCTTTTCTAGCACCTGTCCTCCCGCACGTCATGGAATATCTCATTTGCGAACTTTGTTATTTAGCAGAAGTCTCCCTGACTAAACTGTAGGTTTCACAAGGAATTTTTTCTTCTTAGTTTATGGAAGTGTCCCCAGCTCTCTGAACCTGCCCAGCCCTTGGAGGCATTACACTGGCATTTGTTAACTGAATTAATGAATAAACTAGAGCAGGGAGATGACATGGTGGGTCTTGTCCTATTCAGAATGCTTCCACATGAGCATCACCCTGAGGACCTCGCCCATGGCAGTTACTCGGAAGATAAGGAGGCAGTGTCTTTTTATTTTTTATTTTTGAGATGGAGTTTTGCTCCTGTTGCCCAGGCTGGAGTGCAGTGATGCCATCTCAGCTCACTGCAACCTCCACTGCCTGGGTTCAAGCAATTCTCCCTCCTCAGCTTCCTGAGTAGCTGGGATTGCAAGCTCAGATATAGCCTGGCTAATTTTTGTATTTTTAGTAGAGACAGTTTCCCCATGTTGGCCAGGCTGGTTTTGAACTCCTGACCTCAGGTGATCCCCCCACCTTGGCCTCCTGAAGTGCTGGGATTACAGGCAAGCGCCACTGCGCCTGGCCCATGATGCCTTCTTAGCATGCTCTGATGCTGTGCTCAGATCACCTACGCCAAGGATTTTGTTGTTGTTCTTGAACCTATGTGTGTTTTCAAAGGCTGAAGGAATGTGCATGCCTTTGTAAAGTTCACACGGAGAGCTTCCAGAAAAAAAATCATTTCAGGAAAAGCATCCTGTGTGACAGAAAGAGCAGTCTGTGGCTCCAGGGAACATCCTGGGGTCAGCATCATGGGTTCGTTCTTTGATTTCTGCGGTGCCTGGAGCCAGATGTTCTCCGTCAGGCAGAAATGAAGACAGTTGCTTCAACAGCAAAGGGAGAAAGAGAAGATGAGGAGCGTGGTCAGGAGTTGCCACAAAGCACTTAATCCAGAGCTCCAGGGACACAAAGAGGTGAGGGCAGGGGTCCACAGACTCCTGGAGCCCCAGCGGCTGATCTGTATCTGGGCTCCCACATTTATGATTATGCTCTGCAGCACCCTAAACACGGTGGTGGTTGTCCCCCATCTTAGCAGGAGATAGAAAAGCTGCCTTAAGAAATGGCTTTTATGCATTCATATTTTTATTTTATTTGTTTATTTATTTTGAGTCAGAGTTTTGCTCTTGTTGCCCAGGTTGGAGTGTGATGGCGAAATCTTGGCTCACTGCAACCACCACCTCCTGGGTTCAAGCGATTCTCCTGCCTCAGCCTCCTGAGTAGCTGGGATTACAGGCATATGCTACCACGCCTGGCTAATTTTTGTATTTTTAGTAGAGATGGGGTTTCTCCATGTTGCTCAGGTTGGTCTCAAACTCCTGACCTCAGGTGATCTGCCCGCCTCAGCCTCCCAAAGTCTTAAGATTACAGGTGTGAGCCACTGCGCCAAGCCCCACATTCATATTTTTAGAAATGATGTGAAATGGGTGACTTGTGCTGTAGTCACATTTGTGATTTTTTAATTGGTTTTAATATATGTAACATACATAGCATAAATATAAGTGAATATATAGTACACATGCATTATACACACATATGTAGTATATATGCATTATGTATGTATGCATATATACACATATATGTGTATAGTATGTATGCATGTGATATGTGTGTGTAGCTATAGAAACATAACCTATATAGCATTTAATATGTACCTGTCTGTTCTAAAAGCTTTATTATATTAATAATGTAACTCTTACGATAATCCCATGAGTGTGTACCATTACCCCATTTTACAGAGGATGTGAGGTACAGAGAAGTGAAATCTCTTGTCTGTGGTAACTCAACTGGATGCAAGTGGGTCCGGAATGCAATTCCTCCCTACCACCTCCCTGACCCCAGGCAGCCTGCTTGAAAAGCCACGTTCTTCTCCAATGAAAACACATGGACACAGGGAGGGGGACAACACACATCAGGGGGTGGGGGACGAGGGAGGGAGAGCATTGGGACAAATAGCTAATGGGTATTTAAAACCTAGATGACGGTTGACAGGTGCAGCAAACCACCATGGCATGTGCATACCTATGTAACAAACCTACACATTCTGCACTTATATCTTGAAACTTAAAAATTAAAAAATATAAAAAAGGAAAAGCCACGTTCTTAACCCCTGTACTGTGGACTGTGGTTCTTAAAAAATGTTTTAGGGATCTCTGTGGGTCACTGAGACCTTTCTGGGGAATGCATGATGTCAGAGCAGTTTTCATAGTAAGACGAAGGCTTCCTTTACTCGTTCACTCTCATTCTCTCCTGCATGTCCAATAGAGCTCCCCAGAGGCAAATGACATCTAATTTCACAAAAGACTGAATACAGAGGCAGAGATGAAAACCCAGCTGTTTCCCCTTAAGCCAGCTTGTAAAGGGATCTGTAAAATAATACCACTCTTCTATTTTTGTTGTTTGGGTAAGTAGTTATTTTTCGTGAAAATGTCATTTATGGGACAGGCGCAGTGGCTCACACCTGTAATCCCAGCACTTTGGGAGGCCGAGGCATGTGGATCTCCTGAGGTCATGAGTTTGAGACCAATCTGGCCAACGTGGTGAAACCCCATCTCTACTAAAAAAAATTACAAAAAGTAGCAGGGCATAGTGGCGGGTGCCTGTAATCCCAGCTATGGCAGGAGAATCACTTGAACCTGAGAGGCAGAGGTTTCAGTGGGCCGAGATTGTGCCACTGCACTCCAGCCTGTGACAGAGCAAGACTCTGTCTCCCCCACAAAAAGTCATTTATGTTACCATATGATAGATTCATTATTGTTTTTTCAAATGAAGTAATAAATTAATATTTAAATAATTCCTCAATTTTAGTATAGAAATATGATACATATTAACAGAAAAAAATCTATGAAAGCAAAAGCTACTCGGAGCTAATTACAATCTATAGTAATTGCATGAAGGGGTCAGCCCCAAGAGCAAATGTTTGGGACGGTTTATGTGATGCCATGTTCTGCTGTTCCTCAGTACCAAACGTCCAGTGGTGTCCTGAGGAGAACATGTTTAGCAATTTGCCAGAACTGTTCTTCCAGCTCTGGTGCAGGATCTACAGCATCCTTAGCCCTCACCTACAAAATTCCAGAAGGTTCCACAGGTGCTGGCATAGTCATATGCCCCTCCCCAGTGTGGAGGGGGAGATTATTTGAGGACATGAAGCATAGCTTTGGAGGGATATCTTCTGTGTCACTCCTTCTCTCACTCCTTCCCATATACATTCATTCAAACCACTATGGAACTAATTAAGTGCCAGGCTGGAGCTGAAGGAGTGGCTGTATGTTAATTTGCCTTCTTGACTGTTTCCTTCAGAGGAATTACTTGGGAGCTATGGTTCTCTGAATTTCCACTGGATGCTGGAATTCCAGGAATCCCTGGATTTCCATGGAATGTGTGCGTTCTAGTCCCATCCCCCACCCTGGCAGTCCAATGGCACTCTGAATTCCATGGGAGACCCATAGAATTCCAAACCTCAGAGTTGGGTAAGATTCCTTAACTATGTGGCGCCCTAGGGACCAAAGAGAATGCAGACACCCAGGATTCCATGATCCTTGTCTGTGCTATTTTTCCCTTGTGAATTACCAACACCCTAATTTTTCCAACAGACTTGAGGTGAGCCATGGGCTCTAGGCAGGCTTGGGCTCTAGAGCAGCCTCCACACTGGTAAGAGCTCACCTCGCTCTCCACTGATTCACTGCACATTAGCCCCCAAGAAGTGATAGGCATGAGAATGGGCTTTCTCTCCTATCAGAAGTAAGTTCCTCTGTCCGAACTTCTGGTCCCTTCATCCGTGCCTCCATCCCTCCCAGTTCCTCATTCCTCCCTGATCTGCACTCTGGGCCCTGCAGGCAGATCCACTCACCCGTTGAACAATCCCACTGTGGCTGTCTCCTGGACTTTGCACTGGTCCCTGTCCCACCTCAATAGGGATCCTCTTCCAGCTCTTGTTCCCCAATCTCCCTTCCGCTCCTGATTTCACAGCAAAGTCACAAGGGTAACAGGTGGCAAGAACCTTCAGAGCATTTTCAGTATCTCTCTCCTGGGAATTTATTGGGAGGATAAAGTCCAAATGACAGAAAATGCTAAAAGCAACACAGTGCTGTTTGTGATAATGATGTACACTGATATATAAGCTATGCACATATGCAGCAACAGGGAGAGATGGGTACTTAAATATGGCACTTCCTCTTGGTGAAATATTAGTACAATACAACCATATAGCACAATTGTTCAGGGAAATTCCATAACACTTCCTGAGTGACCTCTCCTCCACCCAAGTACTGGGGATTCGATGGGGAAATAGATGGGCCCCGCCCCCAAGGACTTTCCAATTAAGTGACTGACAATCTGTTGAGCTTGCAAAGTACAGACAGCCAATTTCATTCTATTCAACTCACAGAATAAGCAAATCATCTCCCCAGACCCAAAGTCCTTCCCTTCTTCCCCTTTTTCTGACAGCCAATCCTCCAGCACAAACGATATGTTTAGAGACTCTGAGAAAGTGTTTGACATGAATGCCACTTCTTCCATTGCCATTGAGCAAAATGGTGAAGTGACATCCCTGCACAGGCATTGGATCTAGAACATAGCACAAATGCTTGCCAAATGGATTTCAGACAGGCTGGCTTTGGGTTCCTTCAGGTCTGCTTCCTCCTCTGCCCCATGCCATTCCTATCAGAAAGGGCTGTGGGGTATTTTGGCAGAGTGTGTTTGCCTAAGTCAATCGGAGGCAGAGTTGCAAACAGCAGGTATTCTATATTCCGGCCTGCATGGAACGCAGACAAGGTGCGGGTCGGAAAGTGAAAGAACCTACAGACATAGGGTCCGCCCATTTTCAGTTCTCCAAAGGCTGGAGGCAAGTGGGAGGAGCTAAAGAAGAGAGAAGTCGGGCCGGGAGAGGTGGCTCACTCCTGTAATCCCAGCACTTTGTGAGGCCGAGGCGGGTGGATCACGAGGTCAAGAGATGGAGACCATTCTGGGCAACATGGTGAAACCCCATCTCTACTAAAAATACAAAAAATTAGCTGGGTGTGGCGGCGCACACCTGTAGTCCCAGCTACTCAGGCGGCTGAGGCAGGAGAATTGCTTGAACCCAGGAGGCGGAGGTTGCAGTGAGCCAAGATTGCACCATTGCACTCCAGCCTGGGTAACAAGAGCGAAACTATGTCTCAAAAAAAAAAAGGGAGAAGTAATCCCCAAGGGGCACAGGCATGTGGCCAGCTAGCTGGACATCATGTTTATCAAACTAGCAGCTGGGCTGGTTCTGCATGGCCGAGACAAATGGACACACTGCAGCAGCCTTCAGAGCACCAGTCTCAGTGTGGGTGAGGCAAAGGTGTACCTGGCCCGGAGGGTGCTCTGTGAGTCCAGTAAAGAATGAGGTCCAGGCTACCACTGCTCAAGCGGCTCCCAGTGCAGCAGGGGAAATAGACAGGCATGCGGGCCCTTCCCCACAAGACTGTGGTCAGGGAAAGGAAGGCAGACACAGGCACGGAGTTTAAGGGCTGCAGAGTGAGAAGTCCTGCCACCGAGGATGGAGTGGAGATGGGGAGGAGGAGTCCCAGAAGAGACAATGCTAGAGTTGAGTGTGGAGAAGGGAGGGCTCCCCAGGAAAGCAGGAGAAGGGCACTCCAGGTCAAGAAGAGCATGTGCAAACCTCACAGACCAAGTCCAGCAGATACGGCGGGTACTTCACCTGCGGTGATGAGCACAGGCTACAACCACATTACATCTATATCTAGGCCCACAGCCACAGCTTTAGATACATGTTGTTCATAGAGTACTGGCTGTTAGAGATTGCTGAGCACTTTCACATACACAGGCATACTCCACTTAATCATTCTTCACAGATACTGTGCTGTGGGTCTTTTTGGTTTTTGATTTTTTCACCAGTTGAAGGTTTGTGGCACCCCTGTGTTGCCATTTCTCCAACAGCATGTGCTCATTCTGTGAGCATTTGTTAGCCATTAAGTTACTTTTGTTTTTAGAAACAGGGTCTCATTCTGTCAAGCTGCGATCATAGCTCCCTGCAGCCTTGAACTTCTGGCCTCAGTTTCTCAAGTAACTAGGACCACAGATGCATATGCACCACCGCTCCTGGCTAATGTTTTAAGATTTTTTGTAAAGGGTGAATCTCGCTATATTACCCAAGCTGGTTTGGAACTCCTGGCCTCAAGCGATCTGCCTGCCTCAGCCTCCCAAAGTGCTAGGAGCATAAGCCAGCATGCCCCGCCAAAAACAGTATTTTTTAATTCAGGTATGTACCCTGTTGTTTTAGACATAATGCTACCACACACTTCATAGACTACGGTACAGTATAGTATAAATATAGCTTTTATATGCACTTGGAAACCAAAACAATTTGTGTGACTTGCTTTACTGTGATCTTTATTGCAGTAGCCTGGAACCAAGCCTAAAATATCTCCAAGGCATGCCTGTATTAACTCATTCAATCCTGGAGGTTGGTGCTGCAGTTATCTGTTATGTCCATTCTGCAGATGAGGAAACTGAGATCAAGAGAAGATACTGTATCCAGGGTGGTGAAAGAAGCAGAAGTGTGATTTGAACCCAGGTCATCTGTATTCAGGGTCCACACTGTGAAGATGACTGATTAGCAGAAGGTGGGATGGGGTGGGATAAGGAGAGCAGAGATGAGGCTGGGGGTCTTGGTCCGGCCCTGACCATGGTGAACCTTGTCCTTCCTGTGGACTCTGTTCCAGGACAGTAAGGGTTGTGGGCATTGAAAGGAGGAAGGACATACCCTGATGCCCTTCAGGAACAAAGGTTATCTGTAAATGCCCAGATGCTTATTGCTAGGCTTGACTGTAATAAAAATTAGTCTTCCGAGAAGGGATCAATCTATAGGTTGACTTTTAGTAGCACACAGAAAACTTCCATCCTTCTAGCGGCCCCTCTCTTCCTGGGACATTGGCATTATAAAGGCCTCTGGGCCTGGCGACAGTGGTTCACCATGGAAAGCCCCTTCTTTCTGGGAAGAATGTCTCTGCTGCAGCCACATAGCCTCCTGAGCTGGCAAGATGGGAGGCCTGGCTCCTGTTCTTACAGCTAACTCATGTCCTGCCACAGGCTCACTTATCACGGGCTCAGCGAGGAACCGTAGTGATAAATGCACCTGTCACCAGGCGCAGTGGCTCACGCCTATAATCTCAGCACTTTGGGAGGCTGAGGCGGGCAGATCACGAGGTCAGGAGTTCGAGACCAGCCTGGCCAACATGGTGAAACCCTGTCTCTACTAAAAGTACAACAATTAGCTGGGCATAGTGGTGGGCCCTTGTAATCTCAGCTACTCGAGAGGCCGAGGCAGGAGACTCGCTTGAACCCAGGAGGCAGAGGTTGCAGTGAGCCAAGAATACGCCTTTGCACTCTGGCCTGGGTGACAGAGCAAGACTCTGTCTCAATAAATAAATAAATAAATAAATGCGCCTGTTAATTACTCAGCTTTCAGTATGGGCCAGACACATTACCCAGCTTTTGAGTCCTCATGTCATATAATCCTCACAGAACCCTCACAGGTGGGTACTATTATTACTTCCTTTTTTATAGATAGGAAAACCAAGTCTCAGAAGGTGTTATTCCCACCTGTTTCATAAAACCTCTCGAACTCTGCTCATCCTCTGCTCTCACATCCTAACAGTCAGTGCAGAACACTTTTGTGCCCACATTTGTGGGGATTCTTCCCCATACACTATGCAGTGGACACCAGCTGGGTATCCTCCAATTTAATTCCAACACCGTCTACCTGGAAACAGTGTCAGATCCCACAGGTTGAGGGTTCACTCCCCAAGACCACCCCCAACTCCTAGCCCAAACACAAGCCTGCAACTTCTGACCAACTGGCTTCAAGTTGGGTTCCCGCGATTGCCTTCTGGGTTTGATTATTTGCTAGAATGGCTCACAGAACTCAGGGAAATATATTTCCTGGTGTAAAGGATACAGATAAAGAGATGCATGGGGCAAGGCATGGGGGAAGGGACATGCTACCCTCCAGGAACCACCAGTGTGCACCTATCTGGAAGCTCTTCCAACCCAGTCCTCTAGGGTTTTATGGACACTTCCTGACATCAGCATTCCTTCACCCGGGGTACAGGGCAGGAACCTCTCTAGGGAGGACCTCAAGACCCACAGTCAGAAAGGCAGGGAAACATTAGAATCCTGTGTAAGGGCAGGGAAGGAGGGCAGGAGAAAGTTGGAGAGATTCTGTGTCCTGAGGCTGCCACACCCAATATTATCACAAAAGGCTATAACGAAAGAGCCAGGAACTGTGGAGGAAACCCAGCCATCATCCTAACACCACACCACCCAAGCTCCAAGATTTTCTCCAGAAAACCATAGTTTCTGGAGAAAAGCCTCCGGGAGAGGCACCAGGTTTGCAGAACTGCAGGCACATTCTCTGGAACCCTCTACAGATTTCACCTCCCTTTAGCATCCTTCTCCCCCATGGAATCAGGAAAACAAGGCCCTGCATGAATGAAGGTCACGAGGCTGGCAAGCAGCAGAGGCATCTGGAATCTTGTTCCTACTAACCCAGGGCCCGGCTGTCTTGGATCTCTGAGTGCCCAGGGAGGGCACTTTCTGTTTGTTGCCAGCTGCCATGGTTTCAGCTGTCAGGTGCCTGACCTTTCTAGAAGATGGAAGTTGTGACTGCAAAGCCTCTCGCCAACAGCTGAGAAGAGCTACACTCTGAAGTCTGGAAGGTCTATGTGTCTTCTGGTCCATTTTATACAGAAGACAATAAGGGCAGGGAGGCTCTGGGTTTGAGGGCACTGGAGAGCCCTGGAGGGCTTCCCAAAGATCTCTCTAGTGAAAGGTGGAGGGAGAAAATACAGGCAGAAGGAGCAAACAGCAGTCCAGACTAAGTCCCATGACAGCAGAAACCATGTTTCTGTTTTTTGCTGCTGTATCCCCAGTACTCAGCATGTAAAAGACACTGAATAAATAAAACCTATTGAATGGCGGGGCATAATGGCTCATGCCTGTAATCCCAACACTTTGGAAGGCCGAGGCGGGGGGATCACCTGAGGTCACAAGCGGCCAACACGGTGAAACCTCATCTCTACTAAAAATATAAAAATTAGCTGGGCATAATGGCATATGCCTGTAATTCCAACTACTTGGGAGGCTGAGACAGGAGAATCACTTGAACCCGGAAGATGGAGGTTGCAGTCAGCTGGGATTGCACCATTGCACTCCAGACTAGAGACTCGGTCTCAAAACAAAACAAAACAAAACAAAACAAAACACTATTGAATGCATGCGTGAGTGAATGAATCTGTTATAGCTGGCCAGGAGAGGGTGCAAAAGGCTGAGAGAGAATTCAAGCACTGTTAGCACTTGGTATTCCTTTCTCTGTGTATTCGTAATTAGACATCCCACTTTCACACCTAAAATCAGAGCACTCCACTGTCCTGGTTAAAACCTTCTTGTGTGGCTCAAACACATATTACTCCATTCTGCAGCTGTACTGGATTTAGCTCATCTCTTAATCTTGACATTGTGTGTATATCTAGCATATTGCTTAAAGGAATTATGCAGTGAGGATGATGGGGAGGCAGCAAGAAGACTGGGCTCTGGAGACATGTTAAGTCTTCAAAGCGCAGCCCACCCTACCCCACTTATTAGCTGGCTCTGGAGACACTGTAAGTCTTCAAAGCACAGCCTCCCCCCGCCCCCCCAGCCCCCCCCACCCCCGCTTATTAGCTGTGTGATTGTAAATTACTTAACCAGTCTGTGCCTGGGTCTCATCATCAGTTAAGAAGTGAATGACAGCAGCCGGCCCTCAGGGAGGCTGTGGGGTGAAATCTAGATGTGGGGGGTTGTTAGAAAGGCGGGAGAGCCACAGCCAGCCCCGCGCGAGAGTGCTCGCAAACACTCCACCCTCCCCAGGACTCCTGGAGCTCAGCTGATTCTGAGAATGCAGTCCCTGAAGTGGGATCACAGGTCAGCCTGCAGAACTGCAAGGAAAGTGCCTTTGAAAATCCCAGCAGAAGCAAGAAGAACAAAGTTCTTTAGCCCTATTCCCTGAGCCCAAGCACAAGGACTCAGAGGATCCAGAAGGCAAGTAAGTTCACTGCACCATGGAGCACCAGGATTTCCACTGCCAGATCCCCTTGTGGCCAGCTCACCCACTGGGTGCTAAGTAAGAGAAGGCACTTTGGCTGACACTGCAGCTCACAAACATGGCAAAGAACCAGAGCACGTCCAGAAAGCTGAAGTGCTGGCCCCTCGGCTGCACCCCACTTATCTAGGGCTTGCATTTTATTTTAAAATCATAACTTTGTATTATTTTTCCTTAAAGAGGACTCCCAAACTGTATAAGCTTCAGGACCCACAGAACCAGAACTGCACCTACACATACCACCGATTTATTAATTGGTCTGTTTCTCCCATTAAATTATCATCATCAGCCATGTATGATGCCTCATACCTGAAATCCCAACACTTTGGGAGGCTGAGGCAGATGAATCGCTTGAGCCCAGTAGTTCCAAACCAGCCTGGGCAGCATAGCGAAACCCCATCTCTGCAAAAAAAAATATAAAAATTAGCTAGGCATGGTGGCACGTGCTTATATTCCAGCAACTCAGGAGGCTGAGGCAGGAGGATCACTTGAGCCCGGGAGGTCGAGGCTGCAGTGAGCCATGATGGTGGCATCCCTGCACTCTGGCCAGGGTGCCAGAATGAGACTCTGTCTCAAAATAAATAAGAAAATAAAATAAGGAAATAAATAAATAAGTTATTCACATTTTGAGGACATAGCTTTCATCTGTTTTACCTCCAGTGCTGAGCCAAGTGCCAGTGACTCAGTGAATATTTGCTAAATGAGGGAATATATATATATATATTCCCAGAAGGCAAGTAAGTTCACTGCACCATGGAGCACCAGGATTTCCACTGCCAGGTCCCCTTGTGGCCAATTCACCCACCGGGCGCTAAGTAAGAGAAGGCACTTTGCTGACACTGCAGCTC
>CM052663.1:79824560-79862850 GCA_028533165.1 Leontopithecus rosalia
ACACACACACACACACACACACACACACACACACACACACACACACATATATATGAGATGGAGTTTCACTCTTGTTACCCAGGCTGGAGTGCAATGGTGCAGTCTCGGCTCACCACAGCCTCCGCCTCCTGGGTTCAGGCAATTCTGACTCAGCCTCCTGAGTAGCTGGGATTACAGGCATGCGCCACCATGCTCAGCTAATTTTTTTTTTTTTTTTTTTTTTTTAGTAGAGACGGGGTTTCACCATGGTGACCAGGATGGTCCTGATCTCTTGACCTCGTGATCCACCCGCCTTGGCCTCCCAAAGTGCTGGGATTACAGGCTTGAGCCACGGCGCCCGGCCCAAGGGAATAAATAAAAAGAAAGGCAAAACAGCCTTAATGAGAAGTTCTCTCCCTCTTCATTTCACTTATGCCCCTTGGATCCATCCTCAAAATCACCCTCGACACATTAATCCGCTAATCCTTCTCTACCCATCAGCCTTTCAGATACTCCAGAGTGCTCCCAAGTCTCCCCCACCTCTCACCCCAAACAAACCCTGTTTCTGCCACTGCTGCTCTTTTCTTAAAGGTTATCAGCAACGGAAATTCCAACAGCGCCTTGCTGCTGCCCATCAGTATAGCTAACAACTGCCAGGATGTCCTCTTATCTAATCGGAGTGCCCTGGCCTGCAGGCGGCCTCTGGGCCAGCTGATAACATTTTGTTGTTGTTGGAGGAAATGCTTTAGCTCCAAGGGAGAGTATCTGCCCAAGTGACACTGCCCAGAAGGAAGAGGCCTGGTTCTCTGGGGGGAGGCCACAGCCCCTGAACAGGACGGAATCAGTCCCTGCTGTCGTTTGATCAACAGACCCTGCTCTCCTCATCTCCCTGTTTGCTTTCTCCTGTCAGTCATGTGACTTGGTTCTAGAAACAATTCCTGCCCAGAAGAGACCCTCATTGACTACCACATCCATGCTGTGCCTTGCCCCAGGACCCCTGACCATACCATATATATATATTTTTATTTTAAATTTTTTAACTGTGGATCTCTTCTTCTTCCTCACCCCTAGCTAGGATCTTTGTCTGATTAGAGCAGTGCCTGGCACAGAAGAAGCTCAGAAATGTTTGTCAATGCCTGCCTGAAATTAGCATTTATCTAGTACACATCCTGCATGTTTGCCAGGAGCTGGCAATACAAACATATTTAAGTTAAGGCCCCCACACTTAAGCAGCTCTCCCAGGAAACCAACCACCCTGCAAGAGAGGAAATGCTCCCTCTGCAGAGAGGCCTGGTTCTCAAGGTCCTCACAAGGACAGGACGGCAGTCCCACATCCCCCACAGAAACGCTCCCTCCTACATGCAGCTGACACAGCACCATGTGCCTCTACACACACCTCCTAACAGGACTCCATCTGAGTGGTGCAGACTGTACACATGGTACATGTTTTGGCTGGCCTGCACTGTGAGGGCCAGACACTGCTCTCAGCAGGGTAGCTCTGTCCTGAGACAGAGGTGTCTCCCTAGGCTTTTTGATCAAAAGCCAAGGGGCAGACAAGTGCTCGCTATAAGCTTGCTGCTTTACCAGCTGTAGAACTTTGCACAAGTTATTTAGCTTTTCAGGGTCTCAGTTTGCTCATCTGTACTTGGGCCACTAAGTTGCTGTCAGAAGTAACAGCAAGGAAAAGAGTCTGAAACTGGGCCTGAACATGGTTTAATAAATGTCGTTGGTGGTGGCATTGAGAGTGAGAGGATGACTGTTTAGCATCCTTCAGACAGATGTGAATTTCCAGATGTTTTAGCATCATTAGTATGAACTTGAAGGTGATTTTAATATATAGATCCATCAACTTGAAAATAATCTGAATGATGTATGGAAGTACATGTGAATGTGCATATGTATGTATATAAATGTGGGTGTCTGTGTGATACACCACACACACACACACACACACACACACACACACACACCCCTGTTGTGTCTGCTCAGAGGGCCTAGAAGCAATGCCACTCCAGGAGCAATGAGCACACCTAGTGGCCAGATCTTGGTTTCTAAATTCATTCCTATGTTGATTGCACTGCTGAGGTGAGGAAGAGTACAAGATGAGGCTAGAATATCTTTCTGTGACAGCAAGGAAGCAGTGTCAAATTACGATGGAGAAATGTCAGAGACCAGAGCCAGGCCCTAGTGGACAGATCTGGGACAACATAAATATCAAAATAACTAATGATAACAAAAGACTGCAACTTATTGAATCAAGTTAAAATCCATGAGTCCACACTGATATAAAGAAAGGAAGGGCCAGGCATGGTGGCTCACACCTGTAATCCCAGCAATTTGGGAAGCCAAGGCAGGCAGATCACGTGAGGTCAGGAGTTCAAGACAAGTGGGGCCAACATGGTGAAATCCCATCTCTACTAAAAATACAAAAATTAGCTGGGCATGGTGGCAAATGCCCATAATTCCAGCTACTTGGGAGGCTGAGGCAGGAGAACTGCCTGAATGCAGAAGACAGAGGTTGCAGTGAGCCAAGATCAAGATTGCACAACTGCACTCTAGCCTGGGTGAGAGTGACTCCTCCATCTCAAGAAAAAAAAAAAAAACGATAAACAAAGGAAGAAAATTCCTTCTTTATAGTAGGAAACCAACTAATAAATGAAAAAAAAAAAACCCAGCGAAATTAGAAAAATCACCATTTGGCAACTATAATAATAATAAACCTATTCAGGCAAGAATCATCAAGAGATGCTAAAACTAATGGCTGATAGACCAAGGACTAATCTGATATCTACACAATCTCAGAGCTTCTCCCTGTAAGATGCTTATCAATTGCAAAGATGAAACAGTAACTTTGCAGTGGAGACAACTGGAAGACACCACCTTAACTGAGAGTTCCAAGCTAAGATCACCAGTAATGGGAGAGAACCACTCCGGCGCCTCTTGATACAATGTGCTTAAAAGGACACATCATCTCTGGGCTAGTCCTGCCAATCTAATCACAAGGAAGCATCAGAGGAGCCAAAATGGAGGGTATTCTCTCAAATAACTGGACTGAATGTGTCTAAAAGGTTAACATGTTGAAATAAAAGATTAAGAAAGTTTTCCGGGCCGGGCGTGGTGGCTCAAGCCTGTAATCCCGGCACTTTGGGAGGCCGAGGCGGGTGGATCACGAGGTCAGGAGATCGAGACCATCCTGGTCAACATGGTGAAACCCCGTCTCTACTAAGGATACAAAAAATTAGCTGGGCATGGTGGTGCGTGCCTGTAATCCCAGCTACTCAGGAGGCTGAGGCAGGAGAATTGCCTGAACCCAGGAGGCGGAGGTTGCGGTGAGCCGAGATCGCGCCATTGCACTCCAGCCTGGGTAACAAGAGCGAAACTCCGTCTCAAAAAAAAAAAAAAAAAAAAAAAAAAAAAAAAAAAGTTTTCCAGGAAAGATACATGCCAATTGGCTTTTCTTTTGCCGTGAAGGAATTTATCTGGGTCAACTGGTGAAATCTGAATAAGAAATCAGAAGGTTAGATAATAGTTCAAATCAATGTTAAGTTTCTGACTTAGAAAATTGTATTCTAAGATGCAACTTTCTGATTTCAGGGAAAAAGGTAGAGAAAAAAGAAAAAAATAAACATAATAAAATGTGAACATTTAAAAACCTGGACAAAAGGAGTCCAGGAATTTGTTGGCTATTCTTATAACTTTTCTATAAATTTGCATTTATATAAAAATAAAACAATTTTTTAAAAATTAAAAATGGAAAAGAATGCTCTGGGTTCATGAGATTGAGAAAAAAATCAATATATTACTTTGTACATTGTATGTGCCCAATAATTTAAAGCTATAATAATTAGTAGTAATAATGATAATAATTATTAGTAGAACAGTGCACCTGGCATATAATAAGCTGAAAATGGACAAAAAATATTATCACTATTATCATCATTATTATCATCATTCTTGTGCATGGTTCTAAGAAAGAACTAAAAAATGAATACTATTATTTGTGTTACTTATAATCACTTCATATCTGCATTAAACTCCGTTGTTTGAAGGTTATAGAAATGCCTGCTTAAAATGCATATAGCACTCCTCTGTAATGGTGACGTGCTTGAAGACCAACCAAAAGAAAGAGGCAGGGAGCCATTTCACAACTAGGTGTGTAGAATACATATCAATTGGGTCTGTTCTCATCAGTGGAGTCTCTGCTTTGTTCTTGTTTGTGCTTGGGTAACCCAAAGATAAGAAAGCCTGACTTCTAAATGCTAAACCTGGGGCCTTTGACCAGACCTATTGACCATCTTGAGTCTCTTTTATGTTCTTTGTTGGGTCTCTTCCAAACAAACTGTTCATCTCAATGATCAACCCTTATTATTCCCACTTGCACTGGCTAATGCGCCAAGCAGAACCTCCTGCTATGCCCTCAGTCTTGTCCCATCTAAGATGGTGAGCCTAGCTCTAGGTCCAAGGCTCTACCCCACCTGTCTACTGTATAGCACTGCCTGTGCTCAGCACAATTCTGAGATGTGGTACATTCCCAAGCATCATGGCTTTGTTTAACATGTTCTTTCAAAGTAAACCTACGGCCATAGCCAGGAACCATATTGTCTTTTGTCTCCATTCTTCCTCATTAGTCTAAGATTCACGAATGCCATATCTCTAGCTCATTTTCTTTCTTGCCTTGTTTCTTATTGCTCTTGCCTATGTATTTACCCCTTGGGAACATGGAAACTATTGTTTCTTACCCTTTATAGGAGGCCCCACATGGCCCTTGACCTACCTGTGACCCCAGAAGGGCTCAAGCTCACATCCACATTTACTTGTATAAATAAAACTAATAAACTCCAAGGTCCAAGTGGATTTGTTTTACATGGAGTCACACACAGAGACCACAAGATGGCTCCCAAAGAAATTTGAAAAGTTACTCCATTCTTATACTAGAGAGAGAGAGAGAGAGAGTGAGAGAGAGAGAGGTCCTTGCCTATATGTCAATAATCATACAGAAAATAGCTATACACACTCACAGACATCAACCTTCCTTCTTGCCCAAGCTGGATTAGAGACCAGCAGAGTGAAGTGACACATCCAGGGTGATGTCAATTTTTCCCAAGCTAACTCTGCACTGATAAAAATGTCCTCTATCTGTGCTATCCATGGGTACCCATAAGAAATACGTGGCTACTAAGCACATGAAATGTGATGTGACTGAGGACTTAATTTTTCATATTGGTTCATTTTAATTACAATTTCAATATCTCCATATGGAGTGGCCCTGTGTGGACAGCTCAGCTGTAGACCAGAGATTGTAACACCTTTCTGTTAAGGACCAGGGAATAAATACATGAGGCTTCACAGCTACACGGTCTCTATGGTAATGACTCAATGGCGCTGTCACAGTGTGAAAACACCCAAACACGACACCTGAACAAATGAGCATGGCAGGGTACCAGTGAAGCTTTATTTACAGGTAGGTTGGGCCAGACCTGTCCCATAGACCACAGTTTGCTGACACTTGCTCTAATACCTACTGGAGTGTCATGACAGTCCTTCTTCAGGATGACAGGCACTTGTCACCAAAGGATGTTTGAATCCAGGTTTTTACCTACTAGTGTTCATGAGAGCTCAGAAAGCTCTCCATTTAAGGAAAAGAAAGGCTGCTAGATACTCAGTCTACATCTTTCTCCTGAGGGACACTGTACTCCCCTTCCATGGGAACTCCTCTTGATAGCACATTTCTAGGCAAGCAGGACATATTTCAGACACCAAGAAACAGGAGAATAACTTCCATATCCTCCATGGAACATAATCAATGGGAAAAAAAAAAAACAAACAAAAACAGAAAAGACCGCACATCTCACTTGTGCCGGGAAGAGATTTGTCACTTACCTCCACAGGCTGAATGACTATCCACCTCTGGTCCCCAAATGGAATTGCCCTGGCCCAAGCTCACAGCGTTTGCTCACTGCAGCTCTTGGAGATGTTAATTTCCTCTCATTGATATTTCCCGTTAAGGAAGATGAAATCTGAAAATGGTACCAGCTGGAAGGGAAGAGGAGAAAAGTTTAAGTTCGTTTTGACACTTGGTCCATCCTCTGCCTTTTTAGGATGACTCAAGATAAGGAAAAGATATGCAAACAATTATTCCACTCACACCCACTTATTTATACAGCACTATCTGTTAAACAAACTCCTATTCTGTTCCATGCACAGAGCCACACACCAGGATAGAAAGGTGAGTAACTCACAACTCCCCTCCTTAGGGAGTTCACACTGGGAGAAAACAGAAAAATACACAAACAATTCAGGGCAATGTGATACAAAGGGGCCGAGCTCCAGTAATCTCAGCAGTTTGGAAGGCCAAGGCAGGCAGATCACTTGAGGTCAGAAGATCGTGACCAGCCTGGCCAACATGGTGAAATCCCGTCTTTACTAAAAATACAAAAATTAGCCAGGTGTGGTGGTGCACACCTGTAAATCCAAGCTACTCGGGAAACTGAGGCAGGAGAATCACTTTAACCCAGGAGGCGGAGGTTACAGTGAGCCGAGAACGTGCCACTGCACTCCAACCTGGGAGACAGAGCTGAGAGTTTCTGTGCTGCTCTTAATGCCAGATTAAGTATTTTTTTTTCTAAAAAAAAAAAATGGGGAAATGACCAACTCAGCATGGAAGAATTTGAAGAATAGATGATATTTTTAGCTGCTCCTTAAACAAAGGAGGTGCTGTTTAGTAAAAACACAAAACACAGGGAAAAGAAAAAGAAATATGTAAGACATGAATGTGAAAAGGTGATGTCAGGCTTAGGGTAAATCGAGCTGATGCCACATAGGAAAGGGCTTCTGTAGGCTTTCTCTGGCTGGGTGCCGTGGCTCACGCCTGTCATTCCAGCACTTTGGGAGGCCAAGGCGGGTGGATCACTTGAGGTCAGGAGTTCAAAACCAGCCTGGCCAACATGGTGAAACCTTGTCTCTACTGAAAATGCAAAAATTAGCCACGTATGGTGGCATGTGGTGGGTGCCTATAGTCCCAGTGACTCGGGCCTCTGAGGCAGGGGAATCGCTTAAACCTGAGAGATGAGGTTGCAGTGAGCTGGGATCACACCACTGCACTCCAGCTTGGGTGACAGAGCCAGACTGTGTCTCAGGGAGAAAGAAAAGAAAGACTTCATCTAGCACTAAGAACAGCACAGAAACTCTCTGCTCTTACTGGGCCCCAAGCACCAGGATACGTGCAGATGCTCAGTTTTCTCATCTGATCCTCTCATGAAATCATTGAGGTGGTCCCACAGACTATTCCCATTACATGGATGGGCAGCTGAGGCTTTGAGAGCTTACGGGTGAACCTCTCCGGTAGGACAAAAGCAGTACGTGGCAGGGAAGAGACCACACAGGAAACATCTCCATTCAATCCCTCAAACCATTGCTGTAGAAATGGCCCCAATCTGTTCAGGCCACCTGCACGCACACTATGCAGTGTGGCTTTGCCTCCCTTCCCAGCCTGGGAGAAATCGAAGTTTAGTCACGAGACTTGCTTTAGCCAATGGTACAATAGCAAAGGTGACACAAATAAAGGTTTTAAAAGTGCTTATGTCTAAGAGTTCCTCTCTCTTGCTGCTGGAAATCATTCTTGTTTTTGTTTGTTTGTTTGTTTTTTTGGATATGGGGTCTCACTCAGTTGCCCAGGCTGGAGGGCCAGTGGCATGACAACCACTCACTACAGCCTCGACCTCCCAGGCTCAAGCGATCCTCCCTCTAAGACTCCCAAGTAGCTGGAACTACAGGCTCATGCCACCACACCCAGATAATTATTTTTACTTTATGTAGGGTCTGGCTGTGTTGCCAGGGCTGGTCTCAAGCTGCTGGGGATGAGCCACCATGCCCAGCTGCTGCTGGAAATCATTTTTCTGCCACATTAGCAAGCCTGAGGTAGCCCCCTGGAGGATGACAGACAATGTGGAGAGAGGCTGAGGCACCCCAGCTCAGCCCCCAGGGGTGTGGATGGGCCACCACATGCAATCAGCCCAACACAAGCTGTGCAGACCAGACCATCAACCCACAGAAATCACAAATGTCTACTGTTTTAAGGCACTAAGGTTTGGGGCTGTTTGTTACACAGAGAAAGCTGACTGATACAACCACTGAGGTATCTTTATACCTCTGGCAATGGTGATATATGAGGATAAATTTGTGTGTTAGGAGGAAAGTTCAACCCCTGTTGAGTTGGTAACTATGAAGAGATGATGAAAGCCAGAAGGCAGGGCCCTGGTCAAAAGGAGGGGTGGGAGATTCAAGAGCTCTTTTAGAGGGAGAAACAACAGCATTTAGTGACTGACTGAGCCCAGAGTTGTCTAAAGGCATTTGCCTGGCTCTGGAACCCAGGTGTGGCATTGACTGTGAACACATTGTATTTGGCACCTGCTGATGGGGGCAGGATGTTTACATGGAAGATACATGAACGTAGAGTCAGCACAGTTAGGGCTCAGGGTCTTGGAAAGCTATAGGAATGAAACTCTTTCTTTTCAGAAATGAGAATTAAGGCACAAAGCTCACTGCCACCACCACCTGGCCAGGCTTGCAGTAGCGCCATCGCCTCTAATGCCATCTCCCTCTCTTAGCAGCAGCCAGGGGGATCCCTGTAAAGTGTAACTCCGGCCTCCCTCCCTATTCCCCATTCCCTCTGTACTTTCTACTCCTCCGTAGAATTTCAGTGTAGACAGCACTTCCCAGAGACACCTTCACTGTCTCTGGGGATGAGGCTGGGCACTGCCCCTCTAAATTTCCAGTGTTCTTTGCATTCCTACAAAGCATTATCGCCACTGTGTTAACTCCATAAAGGCAAGGGCATGTCTGCCCTACACACCACCGGGATGTGGGAGAAATTCTATTCCTATTTCTTGAACGAGAGAGTGACCAAAACAACATAGGTAACACAATTCTAAGATGCTTTCTTTGACACACCCCCTTCCAAACTTGAAGCTGGGTTAGGGCCTTACCTTGAAGCACCCATGGATTCATTCATGTGTGCATTCATTCATTTTTCCATTTAGCAAGAATTTGCTAAGCACTAGGCATCACCTCAATTCTACCGTTGGTTGCTTTCACTAGACCGAGCCTCTCAGAGGTAGGGAAGTGGGGCTGTGTTTTACTTATCACTAGATTTCCCCACTCTCACCCCCACTAGCTCTCAGATGCACTAAATAATGATCAGTCAATCCATGAATAAATGGGAGAACAACCAGATAAGTCTCAGAGGATCAGTCAGTATCTGGCTGATTTATGACTGTGCAGAAGCTTATTACTGAGTTTGAGCCTTATGTATGTTACATTATTAAATAATTGATAATCCTCATAATATAAAAACCTGCATGTATACATGCCTGTGTCAGGATATATACTGTAACTGTTCTATGCCATAAGATAGAAGGGGGTAATCTATGAATCAGATTAAACATGGAGCTTTGCTCTGAATGAAGCCTCTGACTCCATAGCCTGGCTGGCACCTGTGGCTAACTGTGATCTTCAATTAAAGCCTAAGCCTCTTCTTGAAGCAACGCCTCACATCTGAATCAATTCTTTCATTGGTCTTAAGTAGGCTTTGAAAAAAAAATAAGTTGGCAATTGCATTGGATTCCAAATCCCAACTGACAAGTTTGCAACCTGGAGGCTTATCTTAAAAACTAGAAATGCACCCCATGCGGCGCTTCCCTTCCACAGCCTTGGTTTCTTAGCTTCTCTGATGCAGCACTGGCATGTTCAATGCAGAGGAAAGGAAATTATTCCACTGTCTTTCTGCCCCAGATCCCAGGAACAGCCAAATGAGCTCCTTACCCTTTCTTTACCCTTTGGATTTAACAGGAGCCCTGGAAATCTTTTCTAAAAGCCGTGTCCCAGTTCTCCTCTCACTCGGGTTCTGCTGTCATGCCTCTTTCTATTTTGAATCCCCATTTCCCCACCCTTCCAAGGTTACTTCCAGTTAAGAGCAGCAACTAAACTCTTACCGCTGAAACATCTGTGAAGTGTGTTCATACACACCATCCATACAAGAAAGACAAATCAGAAAGTGTCCCCATCTTTGGCGAGGTTTTGAAAAGCTCATGTGACTCTCCAAGACCACAAAGGAGGAAACCAAGGCCGAGAGAAGTGGCTCCTCTATGAACAGTGGAGAGCAGTGCAGCTGGACCATGGGCAGAGGGCCTCAGACTGGGGTGTCGGTGTTCTTCCCGATACCAGGCTAATTACTTTCATCCTACTCCAGCCCATTCATCCCTTTCCTTTCCATCCACCCAACCAGTAGCCACTAGCACCAATCTAGGAGCTAAGCAGGGAACTGCCAGGCTTAAACCAGGAGACTAGGAAGCAAGAAAAATGTCTACCTACTCCAGCTAGAGCACAGATTAGGACAAATTCCAGTCAAACAAATCATGATCATGTTCTCATTCCTCCTGTCCTGAATCCATAAATCATGATTTCTTGGCCCATATTAGCGCTTCCACCATCCACAGCCCCCTCATGCCACCTGAGGCTCCTTTCTACTGCATAATATAATACAATAACTCATAAGAGACTGTGTTCTCCAGTTTTGTGTCTCTTGCAGTAGAGCAGCAAACTAGAAGTGAAGCTTGACACCACTCCTGGAGGGGCAGGGCCAGTTTGCTTAATATATCATAGCTTTCCCTCACCATGCAAATACTCATCTGAATAACTGTTACCACTGGGTCTGGCTGAATACTATTTCTGCATTTTTAAATTACAGGGATCGTTTCTGAGGCCTGTGGGCATGGCATGTTCCACCCAAAACAGTGTGGCCTGCTTCTAGGTGTGCCCCAGGGGAGACTGGTCAAGTCAAGCTGTGTGATTTTAGAAAAGCAGCCTTTCTCTGAGTTTTACTTTATTCTTTGGTAAAATGGAACTGTCTCTGCTTCAACTATTTTGCAGAGCTCTGCTAAAAAAAATAAGTGAATACAGGGCTGGGCGTGGTGGCTCACGCCTGTAATCCCAACACTTTGGGAGGCCAAGGTGGGGGACCACCTGAGATTGGGAGTTCGAGACCAGCCTGACCAACATGGAGAAACCCATCTCTAATAAAAATACCAAATTAGCCAGGTGTGGTGGTGCATGCCTCTAATTCCAGCTACTCAGGATGCTGAGGCAGGAGAATCACTTAAACCTGGGAGGTGGAGGTTATGGTGAGCCAAGATCACACCACTGCACTCCAGCCTGGATAACAAGAGCAAAACTCCATCTCAAAAAAAAAAAAAGTGAATACAAAACCACATGAAATCACTCTGATGCCAGTAATAGCAATAACAGATAACACTTAAACTAGCAGTAGTAATAACAGATAACATTTTGAAAATGCTTACTGGCATTTGCTAAACTAAGCCCTTTAATACTCAAAAGCTCAGTTAATCTTCACAATCGTCCTTGGATGTTTGTCCTGTTATTTTCATCGTTTTGAAGATAAGTAAGTGCGGGCTTGAGGAGATTAAGTAACCTGCTCAAGGTCATATGACTGATAAAGGTTGAAGCCTGAATGATAAACTAATTCCTAAGTCTACTCTATTGTAAACTCTGGGACTAATGCCGTTTACTTCCCATCAGCATTGTCTGAGCCTTGGCCTGGGCTATGCCAAGCACAGTGCTCCTCCCTACTGGAGACAACAGTATACTTTTGGGCTCTGCCCTAGAAAAGCCCACCGCATGAGTAGAGAGAACACGGGTCCGCCAGCAAGGAGCCATACCACTGTGTCCAGGGGAGGATCATGAATGTGCAAGTGGGTGGTTTCTTAATCTAGATTCCCATCCGGAACATGACACTGATGGAGAATGAGATCAAGACTGAGACAGTCTGACCAGATCAGTTTGCAAACGGGACAGCTGACCCAGAAGTAGGAAAGTGCAAGAGCAGACACAGAGGCGAGTGAGGAATGGGGAGAGGACCGAGAAACATCTGGTGTAAGTGCTGGAAGGCCACAGAAGAGCTGTTGGCTGGGCTGCATGTCGAGAACCAGGTTTATGGGCAGAAATTCTGAGTGTGAACCAAGAATGACATGGCTCATGGCAGCGTGTGAGCAAACTGAGCAGTGACGTTCAGAGGGTGCAGCCCCTTTGGGTGTGACGACACTTCCCTCTATGGAGACCCAGGGACTCAGGAGGCCAACTCAGCTGATCTGAAAGTAAAAGTGAGAAGAACTTTGGGCAGGAAGTACATGCACTTGTTAGGCTGGGAAAGCTGTTCTCACTTATAACCTCTCTCTTGGCAGGGCGCGGTGGCTTATGCCTGTAATCCCAACACTCTGGGAGGCCGAAGTGGGTGGATCACTGGTCAGGAGTTCGAGACCAGCCTGGCTAACATGGTGAAACCTTATCTCTACTAAAAAATACAAAAATTAGCTGGATGCGGTGGCACGCACCTGTAATCCCAGCTACTCATGAGGCTGAGGCAAGAGAATCACCTGAAACCAGGAGGCAGAGGTAACAGTGAGCTAAGATGTCATTGCACTCCAACCCGGGCAATAAAGAGCAACACCATCTCAAAAATTAAAAAAATGAATAAGTAAATAACCTCTCTCTCTCTCTCTGAAAGGGGCTCAACACACAGGATTCCTCATAATGAAGTGCATTTCTGAATTTGAAGGCTAATTGCCGAAGTCTGGCTACTTTGCTGGAAGAGCTATTATAATCAACAATCGCAACCATGAGTTGAGTATGGACAATGAAGCCAACAGCCTGCAAAGCATCCCATGTGCATGATTCCATTCAATTTCACAGCAGTCCTCTGGGGCTGGTAGTTTTACCCCCATTTCACAGATGTGGAAATTAAGATCCTAAAAGAGTATAATTTGCCCAGGGCCACACAGCTAGAAATTGGCAGAGATGAGACTCAAAGCCACGTCTGTCTCTAACACAATATCCCTTTGTCCTCAAAGAATATTGAGTTCAAATGCAGAGACGGTTCCAGGGTTGACATGACCTTAAAGCACACACCATCCAACCCCTTGTGCACTACAGTTCATGACCCCCCTGTTTGCATAAAAAGCCCACCCTGCTCCACTCTGCTCTGGCAACAGCTCTCAGTACCACATGGGCAGTGGGCAGACTCAGCGGAACCAGAACACGAGCAGAACACAACCAGCTTGGGCTCTCTCCACCTTCAACCCCAGGATGAGTTCCTGTACCCCAGCATCCAAACCCCTGGATCCCAGCTCCTGCTTCACCAGCCTTGCCCGTGTGCCTCTGGAAGTTTTCTCATCTGTAACGTGGAAATGACGATGGTCATGAAGCAGACCGACAAGGACGAGCGCTTCACTTTGCCTGCTGCTCCTAAGGGACAAACACAGTAATTACTTGGCCAATGGCTGTACCATCGACTGACCAGGGTCTTGGGCAAGTTATCTCCTCACTCAGTACTTGGGTCTCTTCCTTTTGTGACGGGGATAATAAAAGTCCCTGACCTCATGGGATTATGAGAATGAATGAGAAACATACACAGGAGCCAAGCACAGTGCCTGGTATGCTCGTCATGAAGTGGTAGCAAGTATCCTTTCTGTTATCATCTGAGGGCACTTAGTATAAAGCATGGAACCCTCAGAAAACACTAGCTGTGATTAGAAACATGCAGTGAACAGATCCACAGGAACCTGTGCCACCTTTGGGGGTCCATCTGAGGACTAAACTAGAGATGGCCAACAGCCTGGACATCAGGTCCTAGAACAAAGTTCAGAACACAGGTTGGGTAAATCTAAGAGGCCCCACAGTGAGGGTCCAGAAGGACCCAGTGAGCAGGGTGCTAAGGGGGTCAGGAGCAAGACACACAAGGGAGAAGAGTACAGAGGGGCGTCTGGGGCCTTACTGCTTCTGCAGACTCTGGACCCCCTGGAACTGGGGTCCTTCCACAAGATGCACCCCATCTGGGCCGTACAGCAGCTTCCAATTCTCATCAAAGGTGGAGGATTTCTGTCTTCAGGGAATAGGACCACTCCAAATTGTTGAGCTTCTACTATGTGCCAGGGACTTTTCCAAAATTTAATTTTGCAACCATGAGCATGAGTTAAATTCTAGACCCATTTTTCATAGTCTGCAACCACCTGCTGAAAGTCACCAGGCTACTCTGGAAGACACCTGAATGCCCATGACCATCTGTCTGCTCTCTGGCTGCCCCTACCCCATGCTCCCTCACAGGGAATGACATGAATGAGCCATGTTTACAATGCAGGGGTCAGGGTGGATCCATTCCACTGACCCCCTGACAACAGTGTTCCAAAATTCTACACTTGATGTGGAATGTAGAGGCGTAGGCAGGTGAGGGGCTGAAGGCTGGAGAGTGAGAACTATGACTCAAAGGAGATGGGGCCTTTCTCATCCTTAGTCCATGGGACGAAGGATGTCAATTGCCAAAAGGGCTAGGACCACATCAACTGCCCATGACCAGCTCAGCATGAGCAGGCAGCGGGCACCTTCTCCTGGGCCATCACCTCCTCCTCCTTTTCACACCTGCTACTGCGGGTCTAATTCAGATTGGAGAAACTTTAGTTGAACACGTGTTTTCCTCCCAAGTGCTGGTCCAGTCATCTATTTGGTTTATTTATTTATTTGTTTGAGACGGAGTCTCACTCTGTTGCCAGGCTGGAATACAGTGGTGCAATCTCGGCTCACTGCAACCTCTGCCTCCTGGGTTCAAGCAATAATTGTGCCTCAGCCTTCTGAGTAACAGGGATTATAGGCACGCGCCACCACACCTAATTGTTTTTTGTGTTTTTAGTAGAGACGGGATTTCACCATGTTGGCCAGAATCGTCTCCATCTCCTGACCTTGTGATCTGCCTGCCTCGGCCTCGCAAAGTGCTGGGATTACAGGTGTGAGCCACTGTATCTGGCCTACCTGGGTTTCTCTACTTCACTCTGAGGGCTGGGAAGACAAGGGAAAGGAAGGAATTTCCTGCCTGGTGTCCGTGCTGCCTGGGGAAGAAGCGGCCACCCCCACAGGGGACTGCTCAGTCTTTCTAGAATTGAGCGTCACACCTCTGTCTTGGCTTTTCCTTCACCCATCTCAGCCCGGCTGGGCTTTAGTCCATCCCCCTCATCTCAGATCCAGTAGGTCTGTAAAGGGAGGAACAGCACACTTCCCTGGTGTGCATTTCTGCGGCTCCACTCCCTCTTCTCATCCATGGCTCCCCAGTTCTCTCAGCCACCAGGTTGGAAATCTCCAAGTCACTTTCTATATGTAGTTTCTCAGCACCGTAGTGCAATCTGTTCTCAAACCCCAGAGATGAAGTCACCAGTTCTCACATTGGAGTAAATACTCCAAATGCGGCTCACAGTAACTCCTGCCCGTACCATCCATGGGACATTCCGTCCTGCCCTTCCAGCCACTGTGAACCTGGGCCACATGATTTTCCTAAAACATCAGGGGTCTGATGAAATCCTGTTCTGCAGGAAGGAAAAGGAACCTTGCTTGCACCTCATTACTGAAAGGATCAAGCCATTTAGGACCCACCCTACTGGGGCCTCCATGTCGCCCTTTTTCCCACCTCTTCCCTCCAGTCACAGGAGTGGGCAGATGCCTGGCTTGGGCAGTGGGTTCCTCCACGGGGTGCTCTCTTCAGCCTCACTGCTGCTGTCAGAAGGACCCACCATCTTCCTAGTCCCAGCTTGAAGGCTATCTCTTCTCTGGGGCTGTTCCCAACCAACCCCTACTTTTTTAAAAATCTCAGCTCTCACCCAGGAAGATGAGTTGGTCACCCCCGGAGCACAATGCGTGACACTGGGCTCAGACGTGGAAGTCACTTGCCTCGGATCTCACCACTGATCAACCGCCGGTCTGGTGACTCCAGAGCCTGTCTTCTCCCCCTGGCCTTGGCCTCCTGGACAGGAGACAGCCCCCGGCCTTGCTCTTGGATGGACTGACTTTGCTTCCAGAGGAGTGAGATGCTGGCAGGCTGTACAGCTGTCCTCTGGGCTCAGCATGCATTGTTCTGTCCGCTCGGAGTCACATTCCTTTCCCAGATCAGGGAGAAATTGTGAAACGTGGACCTGTTTGTCTGCTAGGCAGCCTCACCTAATGAAGGCTGCATAACTATGTACTTTTAAGCAAGACTTTTAGGATAAAGTAAACAGAAGAAAGGGAGGGAGGAAAAGAAGGAACAAAAACAGGAAGGAAGGAAGAAAGAAATCCATTAACCATGGAACCCTTGGACCCAAGGACACGGCTGACATCATATAAAGTCTGTCCCTGGCAAATGTGACCCAGAGTGCCACCACTAACTGTCCTATTTATAGCCCTTTGAAATATGGTGCGGTGGAGGGGGGACATTTTGTTCTTTTGGTCTCTTAGATGATAAAACTAAGAGGAGGGAAGTGGGAGGGAGGTTGGCAGAGGCGCTCTTAATGCAGGCAGGGAGACCAGACACACTGAGTCTCGGGCGTCTTACAACATGCTTGCATGTGTTAGAAGGAAACATTGTGACATGGTGAAAAGGGGTACGTGACAGCCCCCCAACTCGACCCTCCCAACCTGGGGGACCTTCGGACAATGGCCAACTTCAGCAAGCCTGTGTTCTCAGCTGTAAAACACTGAGCCCTGCTCAGACAATGAATGGGTCTAGAATGACCAGTATGTAGTATTTTCTGGGCAGAACCTCAGGAAGGAAAAGCGGGGAGGCAGGTGCTAGAATTCACAAAAGACAATACAAGCTTGAGGTCTAAAGGGAGAGAGGAGACTGTACAGTGTAAATACAGAGGAAATCATCTAGTCAACCAAGGCCTGCCACCATGGGGTCCTCATAGGAGACCTGGCAGCCACGGTCCCAGCTGCTCTTCCTGCCTGTGCTCGTTCAGGAGGACACAGGACGAGAGGAGAACTGAGTGGCAATGCAGGTCTCGGCAGCATCGCCCCATGGGCTGGCCTCCCATCCAGGTTCTGCCCGATGATAGACTGAGCCAGGCCCTGTCTGAGCTGTCTTCTCAGCTGTGAAATAAAGAGGATGGGGTCTTGAGGCTAAAATCCCTCATGGCTAAAATCTTAGGTATGTCTCTTCTGCCTCTGATGTCCAGCAATGACACTCTGGCTTCACAGCCCAGACAACTTCCCCTCCTTAAATTTAGATAGCTCCACAAAGCACCACTCTGCCACCCGCTCCAGGAAGCTCTCTCTGGTTGGAAGCTTTGAATGAGAAAGAGCCTTCTAAACCACAAAACTGCCCAGAGGTCAAAAGCCACAGTGTGGGGCAGAGAGCTCCCTAGCACTGGGAGTGATCAAGCAGGTACAGGACAACCACGTGGTAGAGTCTCAGGAAGGCATGGTTGCTCCAGGGAGGAGGAATAAGAATGTAATTGATGATGATGATGTGTTAATACACGGCATACCTCTCACAAGGACGCTTTCAAGGACCTTCCAAGTATTAAGTCACTGAATGCTTATTTACTACCTCCGGGGAGGTAGGTCCTATTATTATCCAGATTTTATGGATGAGGAAATGGAGGTACAGAGACGTTCAGCAATTTGCTCAAGGACACGCAGTTAGGCAGTGGCAGAGCTAGTTTGTTGGGGTTTTTTTTTGAGACGGAGTTTTACTCTTATTGCCCGGGCTGTAGTGCGACGGTGTGATCTCGGCTCCCTACAACCTCTGCCTCCCAGGTTCAAGCGATTCTCCTACTTCAGCCTCCCAAACAGCTGGGATAACAGGCACCCACCACCACACCCAGCTAATTTTTGTATTTTTAGTAGAGACAGGGGTTTCACCATGTTGGCCAGGCTGGTCACAAACCCCTGACCTCAGGTGATCCACCCACCTCAGCCTCCTTAAGTGCTGGAATTACAGGCATGAGCCACTGCACCCAGTCAGACCTAGAACTTTTATTAAGTGAATCAAGGAATCAATGAATGACTCAGTAGGTGAATAAATAAAATCTTGTAGGAAAAGAAGGTTGAACAAGGTCACTGCTAAGACTCTTTGCAAACATTAAAATTTTATAATTCTTTGACACTATTTAAATGTGCAACCTCTGTAACTAATTATTCAATCAACACGCCATACTCCCCCTCCTCCCACAAGTAATGGTGACTAAGGTTTACAACACCATGGCCAGAAAAAAGGGGAAAATCTCCTTTATGCCATCCAAGGTAGGTTCCTGACAGCACAGAAGTATTCGGATATTCAAAACTGTCTCCACAGCCAGCATGTCTTTTTCCTACTTGTTTGGATTTCTGACATTGCATAAATATCAGTTGAATTTATAAAATCCTATGCAGCAGCTCTTCCAACAATGCCATTTCATTCAACATCATTTCATTATAACATTGACGAGAAAAAGATGGGTTCCTGGCGGGGACCACTGTGTGTGCAGAGTTTGCAAGTTTTCCTGTGTCCTCCTGGCTCTTCTCCAGGTACTCTGCTTTTCCACACTCCAAAAAGCTGGGCATGTCAGGTGAACTCATGTGTTTATGTGGTCCCAGGGTGAGTGAGTGTGGTTTTGTGTGTGTGTGTATGTGTGTGTGTGTATGTGCATGCATGCACGCACACCCTGAGCCACTGAGACAGGTTGTGACCACCTGCAAAGCTGTTTTGGGCCTTCATTTAGAAGTTTGGTGATGGTTTTCTTTATACTTTTCTTTTCTGTCTTTTCTTTCTTTCCTGTCTTTTCTTTCTTTCCTTCCTTCCTTCTTTCTTTCTTTCTTTTTTTTTTTTAATGGAGTTTCACTCTTGTTGCCCAGGCTGGAGTGCAATGACACAATCTTTGCTCACTGCATCCTCTGCCTCCCGGATTCAAGTGATTCTCCTGCCTCAGCCTCTCGAGTAGCTGGGATTACAGGCACACCCCACCATACCCAGCTAATTTTTTGGTAGAGATGGGGTTTCTCCATGTTGGTCTGGCTGGTCTTGAACTCCTAAACTCAGGTGATCCACCCACCTCGGCCTCCCAAAATGCTGGGATTACAGGTGTGAGCCACTGCGCCCAGCCAGGTGATGTTTTTATAAACATAAATACACCAGAGAAACTTAACTCTTGTTTATATCAATTACCCTATGGTGAAATCAGTTTTTTTATGTTGTTTCCCTTAAACTCACAATTTCCAAGGACCTTTCGTTGTTGTTAAGCAAGGACTTACTGTGGTCCAAGGATCATGTTTGCTGAGCTCAGTTTGTTCCATGTCACAGATAGACACATAAAAATAGCAGCAGGCTTTAGGTTGGAGCCAGTTCTTCAGCACACTCTGAAAGGTGTATTTTCCATTTGAAGCTTCTATCAAGGTGGTGAGAGAAAGAACAGCGGTACTGTCTGCCTAATCTCTCCCCTTCACTTTAATTTCCATCTTTTGCCAAAAGACTGAATTTTAAAACGTAAGATTATGCTTTAGAAACAACCAGTAATACTCCCCACAAAGACATTCCTGTTCGTGGCAGCTAATATGTTTCCTGAGCAACAGTCTTTATTCATCAAACTCTCTCCACCAGGTGGTAGGATTAACAGCGTTTTCAAGTGTGAACAACAACAACAAACCTTTCTCTCCGTTGTGAAGATGTTATTAGGAGGGAATTTTCCAAGGTTCCAACAGTGACGCTGATGATTCCTTTTACATGAAGCAGGTTGCCCCCAAGAGGCACCCATTAGCTAGGGAGCTGGCTAAGTTTACACGCCTGATTGCAAACTTAGCCTCAATGTTTCTGCTCAGTCCTTTCTCCAAACCCCCGACAGACTCAAAGTGGCTCATTGCCTCCCTCAGTCCCCAGGCACTTTGGGGCTCTTCGAATTCAATTTCTACCAGCAAGCCACAAAGATGAGTTCTTGTAAGCAGCCAGGCAGGGATGGACGCGGAGCAGTTAAAGAATACAAAATTGGGCCGCACGCGGTGGCTCACGCCTGTAATCCCAGCACTTTGGGAGGCCGAGGCGGGTGGTTCACGAGGTCAAGAGATCGAGACCATCCTGGTCAACATGGTGAAACCCCGTCTCTACTAAAAATACAAAAAATTAGCTGGGCATGGTGGCACGTGTCTGTAATCCCAGCTACTCGGGAGGCTGAGGCAGGAGAATTGCCTGAACCCAGGAGGCGGAGGTTGCGGTGAGCCGAGATTGCGCCATTGCACTCCAGCCTGGGTAACAAGAGCGAAACTCCATCTCAAAAAAAAAAAAAAAAAAAAGAATACAAAATTACACATAAGGAGGAATAGGTGCTAGTGTTCTATCGGCATACAGTTAAAATAATTTCTAATATATTTTCAAATAGCGAGAAGAGAGGATTTTGAACGTTCCCAACACAAATGATGAATGTCTGAGGTGATGAATATGCAAATTACCCTGACTGGATCACTCTGCCTTACATGTACGGAAACTCAGTATGTACCCCAAAAATATGTACAATTACTATGAGTCAGTTTTATAAAAAACACACACAAAATACCATCACTCCCATCAACAGGACAACTTATAACAGAAAAAGTATTTGCATTTCATGTGTATTATCTATTGCTGTGTAATAAATTAGGATGAATTGAGCAGCTTATAAGAAAAACAAGCCAGACAGTAGCAGGCTAAATAAACCCATGGACCCACTCAATGGTGGTGAATCAGGGAGAAGACTCAGAGCCCCAGCCTTTGGGAGAGTGAAGCTGCTGGTATGAGACCTGGAAAGCACCAGGTGGAGAAAGGTCAGGAACTCCTGCCCAAAAGGGTGTTACAGAGCATGGGTTCATGGCCACCAGAGGACACAGGTGTTCACGGCACATCTCGTGCACTGGGCTGGGGGCCAGACACCTGGTGTGACCAGTTTCCTATCTGAACCTTAAAGAAGCTTCCCTTCCCTTCCAGAGTCCCCACTGAGCCTGGGATATAGGATGACCTGGGAATTACATAGCATGGGGCCTGAGGTCTCAGGCATCAGACCAAAATGCTGTGCTTATAAATTCTGGTCCTGCCACTTTCTTGCTAAGGGACATCGGTTAAGCGACTCAACCTCTCTGAACCTCAGTTTCCACATCTATGCAATGAGATTAAGAAAAAAGTGAAAACATACATTTTACAGACAGTCACTATGAACGAATGAGAAACTCTAATGAGAGAAAGCAGGCAATCCGGCCCAGCCCAGGTGGAGGTGTTGACGGCAGGTCCTGGGCAGACAGTACCAGACAGCCTGTCATGTAGAACACATGGTTAAACCCTTAAAGTTTTCTAGAAACTGCAATCGACTGAAATTATTTTCTGTGAAGGCTTACTCAAGGTTTGCCCCCAGCCACCTTTTTGCTTGCTGCCAGTTAATCAGTTTGCCCCCAAAAATGTGCGAGCAAGATCCCCTGTCCCGAGACTATCTGCAGGATTTTCCTCCCCTCTGGCCTCTGTTGCTTGACTTTGACTCCATCTCATTAGTAGTTGATTCCCACCTCTACATGAAGGGGATTTACGTGCAAAATAACTAAACAATGGGCAAACCCCCCAACTGTATGTCTCTGAGTGCCATGAATTCCTTGAGCTTTCTGGAGGTTCCACTGAGACGCACATACCTGGGTCTCACCATCAGAACCCTCCACTTCCTCCCCCCAGCCTCACAGGTGGCAGCTGAGCTCTCTGACTTCCTAATGCTAAAGCCGGTTCTTGGCCAACTCAGCTTCTGCTTCCGGTTCACTCCTATTTTACACAAACTATAAATGGTGGTCTTGTCGGTTGTATTATGTTATGTGTTATGTTATGTTGTGGTGCTGATAATTTGGGCTCCATCAGCTGAGTCTAGGATCTAATGAGGATATGGAGACTTAGATTTACATTGTTGTTTTTGCCAGTGTTCTCAGGCTCAGCCATGGAGGACACACGGGGGTGAGGTGGAGGCAGTAAGGTTGTAGCATTACCAGGGCTCAAGACCTGGATCTGCCACTTCCCAGACACTTGAGCAGATGCTGATCAAGTCACCTCACTGCGCTGCATACCTCTCTACAGTTCAGAGTGGGAAGGCTGATAGGGGCTCTAAAGGTACACACTAAGGACCAATGTGAGAACTGCAAGGCTGGTGAAAGTGTGGGCTTATTCCTTCACCAAGAGTGATCCACATTGGCGTATACCTGTAGTCCCAGCTACTCAGGAGGCTGAGGTGGGAGCTCAGCAGGCGGAAGTTGCAGTGAGCCAAGATCACACCACTGCACTCCAGCCTGGACAACAGAGTGAGACAGTGTCTCCAAAAATAAAAACAGAGAGACCCACCAAGTATAAATGACAATTTCAGACACGTAGAAGATCTGGAGGCAGGGCTCCATGTGAACTTGGCCAATAAGTCACTTCTCCCCTTTGAATCCACATATTTTTTTTCTTTTTTTGACATGGAGTCTCACTCTGTCGCCAGGCTGGAGTACCATGGTGCAATCTTGGCGCACTGCAACCTCCGCCTCTTGGGTTCAAGTGATTCTCCTGCCTCAGCCTCCCAAGTAGCTAGGACTACAGGTGGGCACCACCTGTAGAAAACCCTCTAAGAAAAGGGTTTTTATTTATTTATTTTTCCATTTGGCCTTTTATTTCCAAAATTCCAAATTAGGTGGATTTTTGTTTTTTTCTGTGGGGTTGTTTTCAGCTTTTTGAACTTGAAACAATATTTTGGAGTCATTCCACCCTCTCAGCTAGAGAAGCAGCGGGATTTGCTTTGGTTGGGGTTTACTGGTTAGGTTTATCTCAAGAGCTGTCTGCTAAGTAAATATGCATGAAGGGAATTTTTAGCCACTCTGGTGTTTTAGTTCACTGTGGATTCAAATGGATTTTTTTTAACGTAGTGAAATCTATTACATTGTTATCTATCCAGGCTTGATCTTTTCTTTGTAATGTAGCTAATGAAATTCAGAGAAAGTATTTCACTCCAATGCGTACTTTCCAAAGTCACCTGCAACCCTCTTTTTAATTCTGCCAAATAATCTGGAACTAATGTTCTTTTCTTCTCAACTTTTCTTAATTATCGCAAGTAATTTTAAGTCATATTTTATACTGCCTTAAGAGTTTTAGAATCATACATGATTAGATAAGCTTTGTTCAATAAAAATTAGAGAAGGCCATTGTTTTAGACCAAGTTTCTGCACTAGGCCCCAACAGGCCAGACTGTAAATCAAAATGGAGTTACCCACGCTAAAGTTCCAGGTCCCCAAACCCACACTGAGGCAGGATGGGCTGTCCAAAAGGGAGCCATGGCCTCGGGATGTGGCAACCATGGTACAGTGTCCAGAAGGTCAACACGGTAAGCCCCTGCATCCACGCTGTAGTCCAGTTCATTCAAGCCAAGCTATCTCCAGTAAGGAATTCCCCCAGAAGAGAAGGTACATTTTGATTTTACCTGTTCTCAGACTGAAGCTTTGCTCCGCTCATTATAGTAGTAAAAATCACATCACGCCTGTGAACTCAGCACTGTGGGAGGCTGGGGCAGGTGGATCACGCGGTCAGAAGTTTGAGACCATCCTGGCCAACATGAAGAAACCCTGTCTTTACATAAATTACAAAAGTTATTTGGGCGTGGTGGGTACCTGTAGTCCCAGCTTCTCGGGAGGCTGAGTCAGGATAATCACTTGAACACAGGAGGCAGAGGCTGCAGTGAGCTGAGATCGTGTCACTGCACTCCAGCCTGGTGAAAGAATGAGGCTCCATCTCAAACACACACACACACACACACACACAGGCACACACACACATGCAGACCTCTGCATGGAGAGTTCAGATGTTAATGAGACGTGATGTACAAGTACGTACAGCTACTGTGCACGTGCACCCAGAGGACCACCTAGAACATGCTTGCTGGTAACGCCTCTTCAGACTTCCTTATGAATCACCTTGTAAGGCTCCGCTAAAGGGAGTCCCTCAGTAAGTCAATGCTGTCCCATCCTCGCAAGCAGCCTGCCCTGCATCCTCTCTCAGAGCGTACTGTCTATTCGGCACGTCACTTCCAGAATACCCTGGCTCTTTTGCAATACATAGCTCCATGATGGATCTCCTTTGCTGTGTGTCTCTTGTTTATTTTCTTTTAAACTAAGCAGACAAGCACCGAGGTTTTACAACAGCCATCAACAAAACTAAGTTGTCATCTGACTTCCCGAGAAATCAGGAGAGAGTCAATTTCCCAAATAGGAGGGATTAAATTGTTAATCAGTATGATTGTGAAGTTCCCTTGGCTTTAATCCTTAGCAAGAAGAGGCAGCCTAAAGTCACTGGATGTTAACTAATCAGTTGTTTTTCTAGGTTCTGTCTAAATGGAATGAGTACGCTCTTAGTTCATTGCTTCTGGTTTCTTCAGTCCCTCTGTTTATTATAAAGCCAACCTCCTCTGCTCAGCTCACTGGAAAACTTACTCTGTTTTGTGAAACGAAGTGTTGCCCAATTCTAGAATCAAAATAAAGCTAATTTAGGTCTTTAAACTTGTTATTTTATCCGTTGGCACTTTTATGTGTTTTAAAGAGAACATACACACATACACACACACACACACACACACACACACACACAGAGAGAGAGAGAGAGAGAGAGAGAGAGAGAGAGAGAGTGAGAGAGTCAAAGAAATGATCCAGACATCCTCAGAATAGAAAGAAAGAAAGGAAGAAAGAAACTTTAAACATACACATATTGAAATCCTATTATTTGAATGCTGCCTAGGTTAAAAGGCCACACTGGAGCACCACTCACCCCACATTGCCCTTTCTAAATCCTGACCTTCTCAGGAATCAAAACTAACATTTGTTGAGAGACTTTTATTGAATAAACTTGTTTTATTATTCACATCAACTCTACAAAGTGTGCCTTCATGACAGAAGAGGAAGATGAGACATAGAGAAGGTCAGTAATTTGGTCACTGAGTAAGTAACAAACCTCCGTTTGAAACCCAGGCAAACCTTCACACTTCAACTATTCTGTTTCTCATTAAGATGCCACTGATAACAATTTAAGGGTCTTCATGACATCTTTCAACAGATGCTTTTACTTTAGTAGGGCTGATAAAACACAGTGGGTTAAAATGTGGGCTCCCACCAGCTCTGCGGCCTTAGGCAAGGGGGTTACCCTCCAGTTCCTGGGCATCTTACCTGCCAACTGGTAAATCTTGAGGCTACCCCCTCCCCACTCCCGGCTGTTGCAGAATCAAATGAGATGGTAGCTCTGCGTGTGTGTGTGTGTGTGTGTGTCCTCAATGTGCCCTCCAGACCTGCTCTTAATGCACCTCCACCTTGCCCTGCACTGGGGGCTCCAGCAAGGAGCTTGCCTTTGGCTGGTGGGTGGGCTCAGCTCTTGGTGGCACAGGATGGCGCAGGTCAGGCCAGAGGAGAGCAAGGTTGCAGGGTTGGTCCTCCTGGCTCCTGCCCTGCCAGGTCGAGGAAGGGCCTGTGGTCTCTCTTCCAGAGGCTTCTGGCAACTACTGCAATGCTATTCCAGTTCTTCTCTCCCATCCCCCACCATGCCACTTCTCCTGGGGGTGGTAACACGGCCTAGGTGCTAGACCATCCCTTGCCGACTTCTCTAAACGCTGGCACTATCTCTGGAAACAGCTTTATTCAAACCCTCGGTTCCATGCTTCCTGCCGAACCCCAGAATAAGTTGTTCAAAATACTTGGCACTACTGGATGTACACTAAACAATGAAAAGTAGATGCTACTAAAATTCTCATCAATAAGGCATGTTCCTGCGCTTCATTTTGTGGGGGCCTCCTAACTCTCCTGTGATAGAGGGAGTGGGAATTGATACTACAGTCTCCTAGTTGAGGAACTGAAGGGTCAGAGTGATTAAACAATGTGCCCAAGGTCCCCAGCCAGGAGCAGATGGGACAGGGCCAGGGCCAGGGCCCAGGAGTCCTGTGTCCTTGGCCAGCGGATTCCCTGCGGGGATTCCCCTGACGGTGTAGAAAACATCCTGACTCCAGAGCCCTCTCTAACAGTTGTCCTCGGTGGGAACAACAACAGCGTCCACTGCAGGTGCCTTGAACTTTGACATAAGTCCCGTCCCTGCTGGCCAGGCAGGCCACACAGGAAGAGCCCCCATGAGGCAGCCACATTCATGATACTGGGTACCCCGACCATATTACGCTGCCCCCCACTCCCCTCGTGTGTTCCTTCTCCTAATAACATTGCTTTGTGTGGCTTCTTAGGCCGGGGTTCTGGCTCATTAGTAATTCTGAGTCCTGCCCTAGGGACAAAGAAGCCAAAAGTTTGACACAACTCATAGGAATGAGAGGCACATGCTACCCCAACACTGTCACTAGGCCTTCCTGCTTCCAGGTGGACCATTTGCAAACCATTTTACCTTAAAGTCAGACTCCTCCGACTTCAAGTGTTTTTCCAGGAGTTTTGCAAAACTTCCTGCCTCCAGTCAACTCCTCCATTTCCCACAGGCTCTGCCCTGAGGAGTGCCCCATGCAATCACTTTCTCTTATAAACAGACTAAATGCGACTGGAATGGGGGAGGCTCGGGGCCTCCCACATGCACAACTCTCCCCTGAATCATCTCTCTTCATCCTCCCGGGGCCCCTGATCACCCACATGCACCTCAAACCTGGTGCAGGAATATGCCCAGCTCACCCAGCTAGCTCATAGAGTAGCATCCCCTTGAAAACCTGGGTGCTTTCTCCTACCCCCCACCTGCCATGCCATTTAAACCCACCCTCCCAAATCAGCTATTAAAATCTGAGATAAAGTATATGGACAAGCATTCAAAATAAAGCACAAATTTTTATTTTTATTTTTTTTAGAAAAAGCAGACGCAAAGCAGCCACTCTCTGGGTGTTTTTTGTTTGTTTTTTTTGACTGATTCTCGCTCTATTGCCCAGGCTGGAGTGCAGTGGCATCTCGGCTCACGCAGCCTCCGCCTCCAGGGTTCAAGCCATTCTCCTGCCTCAGCCTCCCAAGTAGCTGGGACTACAGGCGCATGCCACCACACCCAACCATTGTTTTGTATTTTTAGTAGAGACAGGTTTCACCGTGTTAGCCAGGATGGTCTTGATCTCCTGACCTCATGACCCGCCCGCCTCAGCCTCCCAAAGTGCTGGGATTACAGATGAGTCACTACGCTCCGCCTCACTGTTTTCTACACGTGCATTCCAACGCTTAGGGGCTGGCTGGGGGCAACGATTCGTCCCACACAAATAAACCAGAGATCAGGATCTTCGGAGGGAAACCGGGCCAAAGCACTGAACCTCTAGAATTCTCAGTTCCCTTAGCTCTTCAGAACCATGTGAAACAGGCTTACAGCCAATCTATGTATTTATTTTACTTTATTATTATTGTTTTGCACACACAGGGCACTAGACGCTTTGATATTGAATGTATTCAAGATACCTTTGCTCTCGCAGTCTGACTCACCCATCTCTAGAACACCCTCAGGGGGTCCCTCAAGGTGCAGGGAACCTTTCCCTTCTCTGTTCCCATTTTGCTTAACACTTGTATATTTCTTTTTGTTTTGTTTTGTTTTTGAGACTTAGATTCGCTCTTGTCCCCCAGGCTGGAGTGCAATGGCGAGATCTTGGCTCACTGCAACCTCTGCCTCCCGAATTCAAGTGATTTGCCTGCCTCAGCCTCCCGAGTAGCTGGGATTACAGGCTAGTTTTTAGCACCTGTGTATTTCCATACGCAGCCTGACTGGGTATGTCCTTGTCCCCCTCCCCAGGGCACTGTGACCTCTAGGACGGCAAGGAACAAGGACCGAGTATCCTTTCCTCTCTGTATCTCAGCACCTTGCATGGTGCTCCTGGAAGGTAATGAGTTCTCAATAAACGCTGGCTCAACCAAAATCAAAACAACCCAACCACCACCAACAACAAACCCTGGTTTTTACAGTCCAAGGACTTCCCCTCTGAGCTTCTATATTTTTGCATTAAAGTGAAAGGGTTGACCAAACTGATTTCTAAGGTCATGTTCAGCTTGTAGGTGGGAAGTAAACAGGCCCTGGTGAGGCCACTGGGGTTCCTTCCGCAATATGTACCGTTGGGGAGTCCCCCCAGATGGCACCCTGGCTCCATCAGGTTTCAGACCTCAGAGACTGAAACTTCTGGGACTGCTTTCAACATCTAGTGTCGAGAACAGCTAGAAAATGACTTTGCCAAGGGAGTGTGGTAAACACTGAATAGTCCTGACCCTCTGTGAGAGGTCAGGCGCCCTTGGCATGGGGTAGTAGACAGCCCAGCTGCCCCCAGCCAGGGCTCTCTGTGATACTGGGAGGGTTTTGAGGGTGATGCTTGCTGGAGCAATGGAGGTGGGGACTGTCTTCACAAAGAGAAACTTTAATGGACGACCCAGGGTGACGGGCAGCAGAACTCTACAGCCTCTCTCGCTTTTTTCTTTTTTGAGACAAAGTCTCACTCTGTCACCTGGGCTGGAGCTCCGTGGCGTGATCTCAGCTCACTGCATCCTCCACCTCCAGGGTTCAAGCGATTCTCCTGCCTCAGCCTCCTGAGTATCTGGGACTGCATGTGCATACCACCATATCCAGCTAATTTTTGTATTTTTGGTAGAGGCAGGGTTTCATCATGTTGGCCAGGTGATCTTGAACTCCTGACGTCAAATGATCCACCCACCTTGGCCTCCCAAAGTGCTGGGATTACGGGTGTGAGCCACTGTGCCCGGCCAAGCCTCTCATTTTTAGAGTGAAACCGAGACCCACAGTGTGGAATAGTTTAGGAGCGGAGTTGCAAAGGACTAAGCCTGAGCGCTGGCACTGGGACTCAAATGCGGGCTCTCACAGGAACCCATTCTGGGCTCCTGTGACCAAATTACAGCGGAAGAGGGCTCTCAGATCCTTAGGTGTGCAAGCGGGGAAGCTGAAGTTTCCACAGAAGCAACACAACTGAACGAAGCTGCATGTAAGTCTTATTCTAGAATTCTTGGTGACCGGGTCAGCTCTTCCATCGGCATGCGGAGTGTGCATACAGGCACGCAGAACTCACTGGAAAGCCTTTACAAGATGACTGCTGGATTTTATGTTTTGCTTTCCTGCTTGCTTTTAGAGGTGTGGGAGGGGCCTCAGGTGAGGGTCAAGTTTCCATCCACAGCCAAAGCTCTACCCAAATATAAACTCTTTGAGTCAGCAACCTTCTACATAGGAGCTGATTCAAACAAGGTTAACTGGCCAGAGAGCTTGGAGTCACACATGGGAGAGGCACCCTCCTTGGGCAATGTCAACTGCCAGCTTTTGGGTGGTGAGCTGGCTTGGGGGTTGCTTGGTGGGTAGGGGAGACAGAGCTCTACTTCACCCCCAAAGATCCAGGACCTAGAAGGACCTAGAACCAGCTCACAGTCAGTGTCATCTCCATAGCAAGGGCTCCTATATCAGTGACAGCCAATTCTGTGCGGGGCAGGAGTGCTGGTGACAGCGCCAGGGAAGTGGGGAGAATGCAGCCCTGTCTGCAGTCAGCAGGAAGGCCGCTCAGAATGCAGCTTCCGCAGGCTGCTGCAGAGCTTCGAAGAACAGCCTCCGTCCCCTGTAAGAAACCCTCTGCCATCACTTCTAGCAACACTTCCTGTTTTTCTCTCTCCTCCCGGGTGGGATGCTGCGGCCTACCAGCCAGGGAGGTAGGCGACAAAGACCCTGCTCAAGTCCAGGCCTTGCCCAATCAGACCCCTAAACGGCAAATGCCAGCCCAGAGAAAAGCAGGGAAAGCAAATTTCCGGGTTTGTGGGATTTTGAAAAGGCAGAAGGAGCCCTCTATTCATTCTTTATTTGTTTAGCAAAGACTGTATGATGGTACAGTTTTTCCCCCAAGGTATACACACGCATTAGAGTGTGTACATACAGGCGAACATACACACATTAGAATGTGAACTACCTATATACACACACATTCACTTAGTTATATATATTAGATCCACACACTGTCTATTCTGCAGAACGTATTTTGGAGAATGTATTATTGGCCTCATTTTAAGATGTGGAAACTGAGACGCCTAGAGGTGAAGGAGGTTAAGTCTCACGACCAAAGTAAGAGAGACAGAGACAGGAAGACGGGAGACTAGAAAAGGCCCCCACGCTGTACCCAGATCTTGGCAGAGGCCGGGGGCACGGAGTGGTGAACTCTGGTCAGTCATTTCAGCCAACTAGAAAACAGCCGTCCGGGATCCTGATGTTTGGGGCAGGAAGGGGAAGTGCAGGAAGGCACTGTGAGGGACCCCAGCACTGAGCGCGACCCCAGCACTGCGCACCCCTTCCCCACCGCGGAGCCAAGCGGCAGTTTCCACAGAAGCCGGCAGGGGGCAGTGCACTTTGCCTTTTTGAAGCCTCCGGGCGCCCGGGCAGCGTTCGGGAAAGAAAAGCAGGAGGCTCCGCCCGCAGCTTCTAGGAACAGGCCAGGAGTAGAGCCCGCACGTAGTAGGTACTCCAGGCACATCTAGAGCACAAAGGGCTTGACCGATACATACGAATTCCATTTTAGAGACTGGAAGGGAAGAAGGGGGCATCCCGGCCCCTGCCAGCACCTTCCACCTTGGGGCCTTATCAATGAACACAGCTTAGCACCTACTACGTGCCAGGCGCCCTGGAGACCTCTGGACAACCCGGATCCCTTCTCACCCCGTTTTCCTCGTTGGCAAGTCTGCCTCCTCCTCCCATCTCTTCCTCTCACCACACACAACCAGCCGCAGAGCGGGGGTGGGCGCTCGCTGTCTCCCTAGAGAACCAGCTTCTCGCAAATTTGAGGGGCATGGGAACCCGCGAGGGGGAGAAGTCGGGAGAGGCCAGGGATGCCCGGGAGAAAGCCAGGCGAATGCCTGATGGGGGGACGCGGCGAGCCAGTCACTGCCCTCAGGGTCACGGCTGTCTCCCTCTGCGGGACTCGCCCGGCCCAATCACCTGCCCAACCCCCACCCACTTGCGCGCTTCGGGGCGTGCACGTGTCCCCTCGCCGAACGCACCAGCGAGCCCTGCGCGTGGTATGGCCGGCGAGGACCCTGGCGTAGGAGGGAGGAGGGAGGAGGAAGTCAGGGCTCCGGCCGAGAGCAGAGCCAGAGAATCCCCACACGCTTCCCGGGAGACCCGGCTGCGAGGCCAGGTGAAGGCGCGCTACGGCGTCTCTGTACCAAGCAGGGGCGCAGGCTCAACCCCCATCTCAAGTTCAGCCGCGTTTCCTCCCGCAAGGTCACGCTCAAACACTCGCGCAGAGGAAGGAGGAGCTGAAAGTTGCGCCACTGTTCCGATTCCAAACTAACTGTACCCTCACCAGGGCGCCTCGCCCCAGTGTCACCGCTGCCCTCCCCCATTCGCTACCAGAAGGGGTGGCTCTGCCCCACGCAGGTCACACACGCGAGAGACACAGTCAAGTTGCTAACTTTTGTCAGATTATTTCTCAGGAGCTGCGGCTCCTAACGAGGTTGGAGCGGATTCGGAGTTTCTAGTTGCCACTAACACCACTCCGGCCGTGCTCCCCTTGGCCCACCCGCGTCCCCCACTGTCCATCACGCCGCGTTCCGCTCTCTCGTTCCGGGTGCCAACTTCACCCCCGGGTGCGGAGTAGCGCGCGCCGAAGGCGACCCCGGGACCAAGAGCCACCTCCCGGGTCTGCGCCTGCTTGCAGCAGACTGGGGGACTCGATCCGGATACTGTCCCACGACCGCTGGTCCAGATCACTAGCGCCCTCCGCGGTGTCCCAGCCTGTGACCCCAGATCCGCCCGAGAGCGCCTGAGCCCGGCCACCCAGCGAGGTCTCCTCCCACGGGCGGCCCCAGCCGGGGAGATCCCAGCCCAGCGCCGGGTGCAGAGTCACTGGGGCTGCTTTCGGGAACCGCTGCCCGGGACTTGGCGTAGGTTCCCCGCAGAGCTCCAGGCAGCTCCTCCAGAGACGGCCGAAGACCCCTAAGCCAGAAATTCCACCCTGACCTTCTTCCTCTCCCAGAGCCCCGGGTGGTCGCCGTGGCTAAGAAGGGGTTTCTCTACGAGTGTCTTCCACTAGAATCCTAGGAGCTTCAGTCCCACCTCCACTGTCACACCCTCTGAGTCCCCTCCATACTCCTTCAGTTCCCGGGTCCAGACAATCAACCCTCCACTCCGAGAATCCACAGGAAACTGCGGAGCCCCAACTCCGGCGGACGCAGCCTCCGCGCACCCCGAGCAGGGTTCGCCTCCGCACCCGCACTCACCACTGCTGGAGACACGCTGGAGTTTCCAGGATTCGGGCATGAGGGGGTTCCGAGGAGAAGAAAGGGGTGTGGGTGTCCCGGACACTCGCCTCCTTCCAGGCTCACATCGTCTCTTCCTTCTCGCTCCGCTCCTCTTCTTCCTTCTCTTCCTCCCTCCGGTCTAGGGCTCTTTGTCTTTGCAAAGTGTCGAAACTGTCTGGCATAGTGGGCTCCGCCGGCGGAGTCTGGAGCCGGGAAAGCGAGGAGGCGGGGTGAGGGTGGGAGCGGGCTCGGAAACACCTTCCCCCGAGTGTAACGGGAGTGAAAGGCGGGGTGACCGGGGAGGGGCCGCCTTCCCTGGCCAGCAGGGCCGGGACCCGGTGCGCGCCAGAGCCCGCCGCAACCTCCCCCGCGCGCGGCCCTCCCCTGCCTCCGCCCAGGGCCCGCCCCTCCGGGTCCCGCGCCTGCCTTCGCCCCCTCCCACCCCGGCTCGGCTCGGCTTTCCCCTGGCTCCAGGCTTCCTGCGAGCCGAATTTAGCTCTGCCAAGCCACGTGGACCGCAGCGGGTTCGGCACAGGCCGGGCCTGGGAGACGCCGGAGGCGGCGGCGCGGGGACCTAATCGGCGCCCCTAGAGGAGCTCCCGGCTCCCCGGACGCCGCCCTCAAGCTGGCGGGGCTCGGGTAGAGCTCCCGGGCGGTCCGGGAGCCACTGGGGTCCGTTTCAGAAAGAAGACTGGCACGCACCGAGAAGATAGCAGCGCCCAGAAGAGCTCGAGTCGGGGGCACGGTGGGGAGAAGGGGCCGATCCCCTGCTGGCGACCTACTTCCTCTAAGGGCGCGGGACTCGAGGTGGGATTTAGGGAGGGGGAAGGGAGGAGCGTGGCTGGGCTGGGGGACACTGGCGTCCAGAATCGCGTTCGGAGCCACACAGCCGGGCACCGCAGTCGGCCCTGGCCCAGCCCTTGCCCTGGCTCGCCTGCCGCCGCTTTTTCCTCCCAGATGCGGAGGCTGGTGCTTGGCGTTTGCGGATTAGACTGGCAGTTATTTAGCCTTCCCTCTTTTACAGGGAAGCAGGGGCGGTGGAGACTTATGTTGCTGAATGGCAGAGTGCAGGGTTTGGATGCTAAATGAAGTACACAAGTCATGTACATCTGCTTTTATGGTTCTGAGCCCCTTAGTGATACTACCTCTTTCGCAACTTTTCCGAGGAATGTTAGAGGAAAGAGGCACAGTTTGGCCTTGGGGTCATTGCATCCTTCCACCGCCACATGCTCCAGCTGGAGAGAGATCAGCCTTTTGCAGTGGAAGGGAGGAGAGCTCCCCAGCCTTTGATTCATCAGAGGGCTGCTGTAGTACAGGGGTTCAGGCCAGGGCACGCAGGGTCACAGTTCTTGGTTCAAATCCTGCACTGCCACACAATGGAGGTATGAGTTTGGGCTGGTGACTGAACCTCTCAGCCTAGGTGGCTCTGTGCCTCTGTTTCCTCACCTGTGAGAACCGGCCTAAGAAGTGTCTATCTGATGAGGTTGTCGTGATGAGTAAATGAATTCGTACATGTCGAACCTTTGGAACTGTCTTGTTGTTGTTGTCTGAGACGGAGGCTTGCTCTGCCGCCCAAGCTGGAGTGCAGTGGCGCAATCTCGGCTCACTGCAACCTCCGCCTCCCTGAGTTCAGGCGATTCTCCTGCCTCAGCCTCCTGAGTAGCTGGGACTACAGGTTCACGTCACCTTGCCCAGCTAATTTTTGTATTTTTGTAGAGATGAGGTTTCACCATGTTGGCCAGGACAGTCTCCATCTCTTGACCTTGTGATCCGTCCGCCTTGGACTCCCAAAGTGCTGGAATTGCAGCCCTGAGCCACAGCCTAGCAGGAACTGTCTTTGACTTGTACTAAATTAGCTGTGTAGATGGTGGGTTTCTCCAGTGCCAGGTTCCTGCCCACAGCAGAAAAATGGCCTGCCCTAAAGGAAGGGGGCTAGAGAGTTGGGGAAGGCTTCAGGGACTTGGGAGAGAGAAGGAGAGATATACAGAGATGAGAAAAGTAGAAGAGAAACTAACTTTTAAAAGGCGGAGGAGAGAGAATGAGAAAAATAACTACTAGAACAGGAAGGAAAAGATGAGCAGTCTTTTAGGTGCTTTGGGACCTGCTCTGAGACCTCTTCCCTGACACCCGTAGTTTCTGATGAGTGAGCCCTTTTGTCTGCCTGGACACATCCTGTGGGCTTTGCTCTTTCTGAAACTCAGATCTAGGTGTGCACTGCACCTGGTATTCTCCAGATTGCTTGTGTGCATGGAGGGAGGTGGGCAGAGAGTTCTACTGTAGCATCAGCTACTGTCCCCTGAGCAGCAGCGTCTTTCAGCAACGACAAGCTTCTAACATGCACTGGACTTTTAGCACCAGAATTGTGGCTGGGAATATCATCTGGGCCAATAAAGAGTTTTTGGATGAAATAGCAAAACTGTCGTTTATTGTATGGATCAAATAATGTATGGGAACATATTCGAAAAATAGGAAATGCTATACTCACGTAAGACTACACCACTGTATCTGAGTCGATTTTATGGAAAGAGGATCAGATTTGGCAAGTAAGGAGCCCCGGATCATCCAGCTGTTCCACTTTGCAGCCAAGAACCAAAAGCAGCTCAGTTTTGGCTGAGTTCTTACTGTACATATTGTATATGCAATATTGGCGGTGGAGTGGGTTTGTTTAGACCAGGATCCCCACAAACACATAAGTAATGCATTGAGCTGACGTTCCAATCACTAGGGACAGAAGTCTTTCAGCTACCTTAATATATTGTGAGACCACTGTCTTACATGCATGTGGTCTTACGTCCTCTGTCTTACGTCCATCATTGACCAGAATGTCCGGCAGTGCATGACTATATATGTGAAGAGTGTAGATTGTATGGGTTGTGCCACACATTTCTGCTAACTCAAATGCCCACCAAGGTTCTCAGGATTAAAGAGAGGCTTCAGGACCACGTCTTGGAAGTTCCCCTGAATGACTCTTTAGTGAGATGGAAATTTCTTAGTAATTGGCATTGTGGTGAAACACATACAAATCATCAACTTATTTGAATAAAAGGTTGTACATCAGATGCATCTTTAGCCAATCTCTGAAGGGTTAACGTGGGAAAGGCATTTTCTGAAAGCCCCACTTCCTTTCTGTTACAATTCTTTCCAGGTAACAGGGACAGCCTCTCCCTCTCCCTTTTTTTTCAGAGTTGTGACATTCCATGCCAGTAGCACTCTTAACACCCCCCTAGGACCCTTTCCAGGGGCTGTGTGTCAGAAGTGTATGCATGCATTCCTCTTTGTCACCCTGAGTGTATCTCCCATCACCCCCTGCTGGAGAACAAGGAGTCATCGCCATCTACACTGGGAGTGTCTGCACAGTGGGTCCCCAGAGAGCGCTGACATTGATTTAGCGCATGGTGCCACCTCCTACCTTTTTGGAGCACCAGCAAAGCACTCAGTAATGATGGTTAAAGAAATTGATTTCATCCTTTCCCTACCCCCTTTCTTTGGCACAGCAGAGTGGAAAGATCCTAATGGGTTCTGATCCCATCTGGGTGATTGTGCAGAAAAGAAAAGGGCTGCCTCACTTGTCGGAGATGAGTTCAGAAGTGCTGGGCACAGCACGTGGTGTTTTGTATTTTAGACAGTGTTTTCCTTAGGGCTCTGGGGACTGTGAGGAGCTCACTCAAGTTTCCTTAGAAAAAAAGCGTTTTAATGTAGAGATGTGCAGACCAAGGCTGAAAACAGAAGCTGGAAGGAGAGCAAGCCTGTGTATGTGTCTCTGTCTCCCTCATGGCCACACCGCTGTCCGCCCTCCCCCTCTGTCCTCTGCTCTCTCCCTGCCCACAGGCTTTTTGTTAAATCCTGGGGTCTGCTTTAAAGTTTTCTGCATGTTTTTGGCCCCAGCCTTTCTGCATCGTGGCAATTATAGAAACGATCTTTTCAGCTACACTTCCCACTGTGTTTCCACCAGGTGTTTTAGTTTTTCCAGGAGGGGAATTCGATTGACAGGCCTCATCTACAGGGTGATGAATCACCAATCCAACACCGAATAGGCTGCACAGGCAGCCTGAGCCCCCATGAATAACTGTGCAGAAAGACAGTCCTCCAGGAGATGCTGCATTAGAGGGAATGTGGGAGACATGGTCTTACCTCTGAGAATCTTGGCAGGCATTTGAGTTAGCGGAGCTGTCTGGCAGAACCCAGGTAACCTACACTTCACATGTACAGTCGTGCACTGCATAATGACGTTTTGGTCAACAAAGGAATGTGTATATGACAGTAGTCCGCTCTGATGGCACTGATAAATTCCTGTCACCTAGTAATGTAGCCTGTATAATATCAACTCAACACATTACTCATGTGTTTGTGGTGACGCCGATATAAACAAACTTACCTCACTGTGAGTATGGCACATATAATATGTACAGGACATAATACTTATAATGATTATCAACAGCTATGGTACAGGCTTATGTATTTACTGGACTATACTTTTTTTGAGACAGAAATTCACTCTTGTTGCGCAGGCTGGAGTGCAGTGGCACAATCTCAGATCGTCAGTACCTCTGCCTCCCAGGTTGAAGCACTGCTCCTGCCTCAGCTTCCTGCGTAGCTGGAGTTGCAGGCATGCACCACCACGCCCGGGTTTGTATTTTTAGTAAAGACAGGGGTTTCTCCATGTTGGTCAGGCTGGTCTCGAACTCCTGACCTCAAGTGATCTACCCGCCTTGGCCTCCCAAAGTGCTAGGATTACAGGTGTGAGCCACTGCACCCGGCTGCTGTACTATAATTTTAATCGTTATTTTAGAGTGTGCTGCTTCTGCTTATAAAAACTAAGCGTTTACTATAAAACAGTATTCTGTGTCATACTGGCAGTGGCCTCATTCATCTCATTTTTTCCTGACTGCATCATTTTCTCTTGTGCTTGATTTAATTTCATGTTGTTTTGTTTGTCATGGTTCCTAAGCATACAGAATCCATGGCTAATGTTGCCAAAGAGAGGCCACATTGAGTAACTGTACTTATCCATTCTCACACTGCTAAGAAAGACATACCTGAGACTGGGTAGTTTATAAAGGAAAGAGGTTTAGTGGACTCACAGTTCATCACTGTGAGGAAGCCTCAGGAAACTTAAAATCACTGCCAAAAGGGAAGCAAACATATCCTTCTTCACATGGCAGCAGGAGAGAGAAGAATGAGTGCCCACTGAAGAGACAAACCCTTTATAAAACCATCAGATCTTGTGAGAACTAACTCATTCTCATGCGAACAGGATGGGGGAAACTGTCCCCATCATTCAATTATCTCCATCGGGTTCTTCCCATGACACATAGGGATTATGGGAACTACAATTCAAGATGAGATTTGGGTGGGAACACAGGCAAACCATATGAGTGGTTGACCTGGAAATGAAATTAAAAGTGATTAAAGACCAGGGAGGTGGAAAATTGGTGACCATTATTGCTTGCCAGGCACGTAGGTTGCATTCCATCATGGCTACGATCTTGGAGAACAAGAACAAAGTGATAAAAGTTGAAACGATCTGCTTCATTGATGGCAATGAGACTGTCAACAATTTAAGAAAGGCCGATACCGGATATAGAGAAACTTCTTATGACCCGGATTGAAGACTAGACACACACGTGTATTATTCCTCCCAGCCCCATGATGAGCCCAGCCAAAACAGAAAGTTCGTGATGCTGAAAGGAAAGGCTGGATTCGACTAGGATGTTGAATTTACTGCTGGCTCTGGGTGGTTTAAATGACTCAAGAATCGTTCTTATTATATAATATGAAAGTGAATGTTGAGTCTGTGAGTGCTGATGTGAAGGCAGCTGAAGAATTTTTGGAAACTGTAGATAAGCTGACTGTGGAGGAAATGTACTTGCCAGAGCAAACCTTCAATGTGGATGAAACCTCCCTATTCTGGAAAGAGATGCCTGAAATGACTTTTATCCATAAGGAAGCCAAGTCAACGTCAGGTTTCAAGGCTTTTATAGACAGGGTAACAGTCTTTTTTTTTTAAATGGGATTTCTTCAATGGTGGAATCAATGAGTGTGTTTAAATCCTAGAAAAAGTGGCATTTGGGTTGGGACTGGGTGCATGGGACAGAATTTATTATTTTTTTTGAAAGAAAAAAAGGAGAGAAGGAGAGGAAGAAAGAGGAAGAAAAAGAGGGAGAGAGAGCAGGAATATTGCTTTATTCTAAGAATGGTTATTAATAATGGCTGATCAATATTTTGTGCATTGAAAGTGGAGAAT
>CM052663.1:79863350-79904306 GCA_028533165.1 Leontopithecus rosalia
GCTGAGAGATCTGCTGTAAGTCTAATAGGCTTCACTTTATGGGTGACCTGACCTTTTTCTCTGGCTGCCCTTAGTATTCTCTCCTTCGTTTCAACCCTAGTGAATCTAACGATTATGTGCTTTGGGGTTGCTCTTCTTGAGGAATGTCTTTGTGGTGTTCTCTGTATTGCCTAGGGTTGAATAGTTTTGCTAGATTAGGAAAATTTTCCTAGATAATATCCTGGAAATACCCTTTTATAGACAGGGTAACAGTCTTGCTCGGGGGAAATGGCACAGGCTACCAACTGAAACCCTTGGTGACCTGGCACCGTGAGAACCCCAGGGCCTTCAAGCATAGCACTAAACATATACTGTCAGCGGACTGCAGGTGTCATGAGAAGTCATGACAGAGGCAGCTCCTCTTCCAGGATGCTCTCCTGCATTGCTGTGCCAGGGAAAGGAAAAGGACTGTTTGGAGAATGATCCATCTTTCAAGATTTTACTTATTGTTGATAATGTTCCCACATGTGCTCTTTTAATTGGTGATCTTCATCCCAATATCAAAGTGATATTTCTTCCTGCAGTGATATTTCTTGATCCAACAATAGATCAAGTGATATTTCTTGATTGAGGATGGATCAAGTGATATTTGGATCAAGTGATATTTCTTGATCCAAACGATGGATCAAGGAGTTATAGCAGCTTTTAAGATCTACTACCTGAAGAGGGAGGACTTTTGCCCAGGCTTATACTGCAGTGGAGGAAGACACTGAGAAGACACTGACGAAATTCTGAACGGCATCAAGAACCTTGCTTAGGCTTGGGGTGTGTCGCCAAGAGCTGTAGGCATGGCACCTGGAAGAAGACACTCGAGGTTTGTCGATAACTTCAAAGAATTTTCCAAGGATGAGGAAGTTGCAAAAATCAAGAAGTCTGTGGTTAAGATGGCCAACAACTTTAAGCTGGGTATGGAGGAGGATGACATTGAGCAATTCCTAGAGGGGGTTCTTGAGAAATTGACTAATGGGTTGCAACTGGAACTGGAATAGGAGTGCATAGCTGAAGAAGAGACAAAAGAAAAAGAAACTGCAGGAGAAAGAAAAAAAGAACTCCCGAGAATATTCGCAGTGAAGGGTTTAGCAGAAGCTTCTTCAGACTCCAACAAGCTCCTGAAGAAGTTTGAAAACACGGACCTGAAAACTGAAAGGTTTTCACTAATAGGGAGGAAAGTTCATGGTGCATTATGTGTCTAAAAGCAAATTCAGGATTTAAAAAACATCCTTTGAGCTGAAGTTTCAAAGCAAAAAAAAAAAGGAAAAACCAAACAAACCAAGCAAACCACCATGGACATAGTTATGAGTTGATTAGTGACGGGGATACATTCTAAGAAATGCCTTGTTAGTTGTTTTCAGCCCTGTGTCCACATCTTAGTGTACTTCCACAAACCTAGATGGTAAAACCCACTGCACACCTGGGCTATATAGGTCTAGCCTATTGTTCATAGGTTTCAAACCTGTACAGTGTGTTACTGTACTGAATACTGTAGGCAGTGATCACTCCATGGTAAATATGTGTGTATCTAAACCTGCTAGACATAGAAAAGGGACCATAGAGAAGCTGTATGACAGATAAAAACAGTATGCCTGTACAGGCCACTTACCATAAGTGGAGTTTGTGTAACTGGAAGTTGCTCTAGGTGAGTGAGTGAGTGAGTGCGAAAGTCTAGGATGTTACTATATACTGTTGCAGACTTTCTGAATGCTGTACACTTGGACTACACTGAGTTTACAAAAATTGATTTTCTTCAATAATAAATTAACTCTAGTTTATTGTTACATTTTTTACTGTATGTACTTTTTTAACTTTTTTGTAATAATACTTAGCTTAAAACATAAACACACTGAACAGCTGCACTATTTTTTTTTTTTTTGAGACCGAGTTTCCCTCTTTCACCCAGGCTGGAGTGCAGTGGCATCATCTTGGCTTACTGCAACCTCTGCCCCCTAGGTTCAAGCAACTCTCCTGCCTCAGCCTCCCAAGGAGTTGGGATTATAGGTGCCTGCCACCATGCCTGGCTATTTTTGTGTTTTTTAGTAGAGTCAAGATTTTGCCATGTTGGCCAGGCTGGTCTCGAACTCCTGATCCATCCACCTCAGCCTCCCAAAGTGCACCTGGCCTAAAATTATTTTCTTTATATACTTATTCCACAAGCTTTTTTTTCTATTTACAAATTATTTATTTACTTTTTAAACTTTTTTGTTAAAAATTAAGACACAAACACCCACATCAGCTTAGGCCCACACAGAATCAGTCATCAATATCATTGTCTTTCACGGCACATCTTGAACCATGGAAGGTCTTCAAGGGCGAGAACATGCATAGAGCTGTCATCCCTCAAAGTAACAATGCCTTCCCCTGGAAGACATCCTGAAGGTCCTGCCTGAGGCTGTATTACAGTGAGCTCTGTGAGGTTTGCATAACCATGAAATTGACTAACGACACTTCTTGTAATGTGTCTCTATCATTAAGTCACTCCGGACTCAGACCCGAAATCTGTGCTAAGCCAACTGATTAGTCTTGGTCCATCATGCCCATCCTAATCTCTTTGGCAAAAATTGGCTCAGGAATGAGTAGCTTTAATCCCTACTTGGACCACCAAGATAAAGAGATAAATATATTGAGTCTTCTAGGGAAAAATTTCTAAGGGTATGTCCAGGATATAGCTTATTTCTAACTGGACACAAACAAGAGAGCATTTTTAGCACAGTAGCTCTGGAAGGGATCTTCGTGCCCATGAAGAAAGCCAAATATTGGGAGGCCAAGGCGGGAAGATCATGAGGTCAAGAGATTGAGACCATCCTGGCCAACATGGTGAAACCCCGTCTCTACTAAAAATACAAAAATTAGCTGGGCATGGTGGCACACACCTGTAGTCCCAGCTACTCAGGAGGCTGAGGCAGGAGAATTGCTTGAACCCAGGAGGCGGAGGTTGCGGTGAACCAAGATTGCACCATTGCACTCCAGGCTGGGTAACAAGAGTGAAATTCTGTCTCAAAAAAACAAAAAACAAAAATTAGCTGGGCGTGGTGGTGTGCACCTGTAGTCCCAGCTACTCGGGAGGCTGAGGCAGGAGAATTGCCTGAACCCAGGAGGTGGAGGTTGCAGTGAGCCTAGATTGTGCCATTGCACTCCAGCCTGGAGCCTGGCGACAGAGTGAGACTCTGTCTCAAAAAAAAAAGAAAAAAAAAAAGAAAGCCAAATAAAGACATTAGGTTCAGTGTCCTAATCACCCTATTCCAGATAGAAGTCTATTCTATTCCGGACTTTCTGTTTCATGAGACAATAAAATTATTTTGCTTACTCCACTTTAGATCATAGTTCTGTTACTTGCGGAAAAACGCTTGACAATGATGGTCAGATTAATTTACCTAAAGCCCCTCTCAAGTCATTTCCAAGCTCAAAACCCTTAAAACATGTGTGGCTTCCTATTGCCTGGGGATGTCAGTCCAGAGTTCTGAGTTAAGCAGTAAGGTCGTCCTCGGTGTGGTCCCAGTGTATGTTTCTCACTTGTTTCCTCCCAATACTCCTCTCTACAAACCCGTTAATAGCAGGCATGACTCAGCCCAGAAGCTCTGGTTAAACTATAAGCTATCTTCTTAAAAACAGCAGAGATCTCTATCTTGCTGGGCTGGTATATACAAGTCCAGAGGGCTAATTCAGGCTCTAGTGTGAGGAAACCCCGGCTCCTGGCAACCCTCACTGCTTCTGCACTTTCCTGGTCTGCGAGATCCATAAGGATCATTGTTTCTAGAGTTCAGCTGGCCCAGATGTATGTATTTCCTAGGATACCCATAACCGACTACTACAAACTGGGTGGCCAGAAACAGTAGATATTTATTTTCTCACAGTTCAGGAGGCTGCAATGAAGATGTTGAAAGAGTTGGTTCCTACTGGAGTCTCAGAGAGAAACTGTTCCATGACTTTCTACATGACTCCATCTTAACTTGTTTATCCAATGACATGTGCAAAGACCCTACTTCCAGACAAGGTCAAATTCTGAGTTTCTTGGTGAGCATGAATATTTCAGGGACGTCATTCAACCCACTAAACCGGGGGCACCGACATCTCCATGCCCACTTCTGGAGCAGATGGCTTCCGTTCTCCGTAGCGCCAGCTGGCGGTCAGCCCTGGAAACTCTTTCATCCTTTTATTTCTGGTGTTCTCAGAAGCAGACTCCTGTCCCCCTTTTTCATGTAAATGGATTAAAGTTTGATTTCCAAGAAGCCAGTCCTTCAGCAACTTCTAATGTTCCTTAAGGCAGTAGTTCTTGAGGCAAGAACATATTAAGGGCCTGACTTCAGGTTTGAAATGGGGAAAATGGGAATCTATAGGGAACGAAAACCACAAATGAACATTCTATGTGTCCTGCCATACCTATTGCACCTGTGTTCCACACACATCAGTTAATGGAACATGCACCGTTCCCTCTAGAAGAGCCACCACCCGGCTTTGCATATGGACCACAAGTTCCCTGGAAGGCTCTCCACCACCTGAATCCTCTCCTTTCTAATGTGCACAGCTCTCCTCAAGGCAGTGGAGGAGTGGGGGTGGGTAGTGGAAGGGCTGCCCCCACACGAGGCCTTTGCCATTGGCCTTGTGCAGCCCTAATCCATTTCCTTATCCCTATTGGGTTTCCCTTAAAATCAGTCATCACTTTGCACCTTTCCAGTCATGTGCTTATTAGGCTCTATTTCCTGTTCAATGGACAGACCCTGAAGGAGACGTGCAATCCTCCCTTCCTTCCTTCTTTCAGCAGAAACTTTCTGAGCATCTACTGTGTGCCAGATACTGTGCTAAGTGCTGGAGACGTGCAGGTGGACATGACATAATTCCTCGCCTTAGGGAATCCACTGTTTAGCAGGGGCCTGACAAATTTCCAGTTATTTCTCCACATTTAGGCAGTGCAACAATATAGTAGCAACTGGGTGTAGTGAGACCTCCTCTGGGGTCAGGTTCCCTGGGCTTTCACTGAGATCAGAGTATGCTGTGTGAGCAGAGTGTGTGTGGCACCTCCCTAAGCCAGCAGACCCCTGTGAGCCAGAGTCTGGCTCTGTTTTGAGAGCAGTTAGAAGCTCTCGGAGAATTTTACATGGTGAGCGTTGGCAGATTTGCATGCTGGACAGACACCTCAGGCAGCCTTGTGGCAGTATGTCCAGACAAGAAGCAATGAGACTATAATTTCAGTCATCTAAAAGCTGCCAGGGCTCTGACCTAAGGAAATGGCAGAAGCCTAAAAAGTAGTAGATGATTTTTCAAAGAAGGTGAAATAGATAGATCACAACCATATCAGTCAGGGGCAAGAGGAGAAGGAGAAGCTTGTATTCTGTTTTCCATGAGAGCAAGGGGTGGCATTTCTAATTATACTGCTCCTAGCATCCATCTCTTACTTCTTTCTTGCAACAGAATATTTTATGTTTTAAACACGGATGTGGTATTGAAGAGGTAGCATCCATCTGCTATGGCAAGACAGCATGAGAAAAATGGGGTTAAAAGATAGAAAGCTCCTCTATCTCTGAAGGCATGCTTGAGCACTGGAATCAATGCCAACCAGCATCTTATCTAGGGATCTTTTGTTTGTTTGGTGAAAGAAAATGTGCAACAGTAGCTGGGCTGGGTGACTTACACCTGTAATCCCAGCACTTTGGGAGGCTGAAGGCGGGTGGATCACTTGAGGTTGGGAGTTCAAGACCAGCCTGGCCAACATGGTGAAACCCTGTCTCTACTAAAAATACAAAAATTAGTAGAGCATTTTGACAGATGCCTGTAACCCCAACTGCTTGGGAGGCTGAGGCAGGAGAATTGCTTAAACCTGGGAGGCGGAGGTTGCAGTGAACTATCATGCCACTGCACTACAGCATGGGTGACAGAATTGGACTCTGTCTCAAAAACAAAAGAAAAAATAATATGCAACAGTACTTAGCCCTAGTCCTAGTCCTTCAAGATATCACATGGAGGATTTTTGTATTTGCAACGCAAGTACAACCCTCACCGACCCTCAGTGGATGGTGGCAATCTCCGGAGCGGGGCATCTGCCAGGATGGAGGAGGCAGTATCAATTTCACTCGTCACATTTTCGCTTTCTTTGCACCATTTAGTTGCAGCTGGTTCTAGTTACTAATCCTGCCTGATAAACCATCCCAAAATTTGGAGAAATAAAACTGATATTTCATTATGGTCATGGAATCTGTGGGTCATGAATTTGGATCATACTCAGCAGGGATAACTTGTCTCTTCCCACCAAATCTGGGAAGACTTGAAGCTGAGAGTAATCACAGGAATCACCCAGAGGCTTCTTCACTCATGTGTCTAGGATCAGGAATGAGCTTACTTGAGGCTGGACCCAGCAGGGACTGCCCACTGGAGCACGTCCATATGCCCTCTCCACATGCCCTGGGCTCCTTACAGCAAGGGAGCTAGATTGTAAGAGGGAGCTTCCTCGGGGAACCAGGGGAAAGCCACATGCCTCTTGTGGCCTAGCTTCAGAAGTAATGTAGCTTCACTTTACTGAACTGTATTCCTTCTGATGGGAAGAATGGCAAAGAGTCTGTGGCCATGTTTTAGAAAGTCATACAGCCACACGCAGCTGCATTTTCAGGTGCTGGGGGCCAGACTGGATTCACAGTCAACAAATACGGGAGCCAGGTGTGGAGGAGATTGCTTGGAGATATTGCAGAAAATGCAAAGAAGGCCAAGGATGGGGCCCTGCTGACATGCTGATTCACAGCAATGGCTAATGGAATGAATAATTCATTCAAGAACGTGACTCTATATAGCTAACTCCCCAGGTCAGCGATTTCTTCAGCCAGGCCCAAGGCAGAGGATCTCAGTTGGCTGAGTCTCTAGTTACTTCTTGGAGTCAGACAGGAAACCCTTATTACCCTGGTTCTCAAACCTTAATGTGCTTAAGAATGACTTCAGGAGGCTTATTCTAATGCAAACCCTTGACCCCCTTTTCCAAGAGATTCTCATTCAGTAGATGCTGAGGTCTGAATGTTTTTGTCTTTCTCCAGTTCATATGTTTAGACCTAATTCTCAGTGCAGTAGCATTAAGGTGGAGCCTTTAGGAGTTGAGGAAATCATGAGGGAAGATGGAATTACTTCCCTTATAAATGAGGCCCAAGGGAGCTCATTTACCCCTTCCTGGTGTGAGGACACAGCTAGCAGGTGCCATCAGTGAAGGAGAGAGTAGGTATTCACCAGACACCAAAGAAGCTAGCATCTTGACCTTGGACTTCCCAGCCTCCAGAACTGTTGACAATACATTTCTGTTGTTTAGAAATTACCCAGTCTAAGGTACTCTGTTAGAGCAGCACAAAGACTAAAACGGTAGACCTGCAGTGCAGTCCAGGAATCTGCCTTTTTAAAACAAGTCCCTTCTGTGATGACTGTAGGGGCTGGGCCGACCACACTTACAGACAGTCCAGTCCTCAGCCATGCATGCATAAATCCCAAGGGGATAAGGCAGTCGTTTTGCTAACATGGTCCAGCTTCAAGTCCTCGCTCTGCTACTTTGCAACCAGCTGACTTCTGACGGCTTCCCTCTCTAACATCAATGTCCTCATCAGTACAATGAGAAGGCTGCATTACAGCAGTGTTTTCCAATCATCCTCTGTGGAACCTGAGGGGTTCCACGTTGGACACCCATCTGCCTCAATCAATTTAGCACATATTCATTAAATGTTTGTTTGTATGGCAGTCTCTGGACTAGATGGTGGGCATACCAGATGGGCACTGTGTGTGCTTCAGAGGGCGACAGTCTAGGAGAGAAGACCAAGAATCACAAAATCAATTATTAATTATCATTATGGGGCTGGGTGCAGTGATTCACGCCTGTAATCCTAGCACTTTGTGGGGCTGAGGCGGGCTGATTGCTTGAGGTCAGGAGTTCGAGACCAGCCTGGCCAACACAGTGAAACTCCGTCTTTACAAAATACAAATAATTAAAGAGGCACAGTGGCAGGCATCTGTAATCCCAGCTACTCAGGAGGCTGAGGGAGGAGAATCGCTTGTACCTGGGAGGCGGAGGCTGCAGTTAGCCAAGATTGTGCCACTGCACTCCAGCTTGTGAGACAGAAGGAGACTCTGTTTCAAAACAATAATAATCATCATCATTATGAAAGATGCTTCAAAGGAGAAGCACTAGGTGCTGTGAGAAAAGGTAAGAGACAATGATTGTCCTCACTCATTTCTGCTGCTATAACAAAAGTATTCGAGACTGGATAGTTTATAAACAACACAAATTGATTTTTCATAGTTCTGGAGGCTGGGAAGTGCAAGAGCGAGGCAATGACAAATTCGTCATCTGGCGAGGGCCTGCTTTCTGGATCATAGATGGTGCCATCTAGGTGTCCTCATACTGTTGAAGGAGGAAAGAGACAGTTCTGTGTCCCCATATGGTGTAAGGGACATAGGGACACACATTCGCGCCCCAAAGTCCTTTTGTAAGGGCATGAATCCCATCCAGGAGACACCACCTTCATGGACTATTCATGTCCCAGAGGCCCCACCTCATAATATTATCACCTTGGTTCAAGTTCCGACATACGAAATTTACTAAAACACACACATTCAAAGCACAACTGCAGACAAAGATGACTGAAACTCTGTGTGTGTGTATGTGTGTGTCTGTGTGTATGTGTGTGTGTGTTCACACGTGTGCGCACTTCTGCTTGCGTTGCTATGTGGACAAACTGTTTGCAGGATGGAAAACACTGGCTTAGGCGCCCTCTAAGGGTTTTTCACAACCAGAAACCTTGCAACTGGTAAAATCATAGAAGGACATCATAGTCCTATGATTTTACCTGTAAATAAAGTTGTCCAGTCAGAATGCAATTACGGGATTTTAAATCTGTCTAAGATCCCAAGGTTACCACCTTCATTCTTGAAAATGTATTATGGGGCTCCTTAGGGATAAAAAATGTTTTATATCATATTTTGATGACATTTAAAAATTAGCACTTTAACCTGGAAGATTGAGTGAGTGGTCAGACAGAGAAACCTGAACTGCAGCTGTGCCTGGTGCAGGAAGCTGCAGAGCACAGACGCTGGGGATGAGGACTCTGAGCTCACACACGTGTGCTTGAGCAGCTCACCAGATGTGCGGGCCAAGTGATCTACATTTCTTTTTTTTTTCTTTTTTGAGATGGAGTCTCCTTCTGTAGGGGTTCAGGGGGCAGGGAAGCCCTCAGCTTCCCTGAGAGGACGTTTCTCCAGGTTCTTGGTCTATCACTCTCTCAAGAATGGGAGAGGAGACCACGGCACAGTGCGCTCGTAAAATAAATACGAGACCCCAAAAGTGTTACAGAAAAGTGATTTATTTAGGTAGAGAAAGATAAAAAAGGAGAAGAAGAGAGAAAACTTGCACGAAGAGTGGGTGGAAGGGGACTCCAGAGGGAAAATCCAGGAGAGAGAAAGTCAGCTTCCACACTGTGTGGAAGGAAATTGAGAGAGAGAGAGATGGAGTTTAGGAGAGGAAGACAGGCTTCCACGAGTGAGTGTTCGTGGAAGGGTGTCCAAACATGGAGTCCCAAAGGGGTGTGGAAGAAGGGGACTTTTAACCTGGGAGGAATCCTCACTTTCTCCAAGACCTCTGGCCAATGAAAGGAGTTTCTTAGAACTTCTGCTGGAGTGATTGACTTCTGACTCTTTCTAGGGCGCAAAAATTAAAACAGAAACCATTAAATCTCCCAGATCGAGAGAGATGGGAGCAGGGCATGGTGGTGGGAAGTTCTTGCCCTTAAAACTACGCCCCCTTGTGGACCCGGAAAGAGAACACACTCCCTCACTTCTGTTGCCCTGGCTGGAGTGCTGTGGAGCGATCCTGGCTCACTGAAACCTCAACCTCCTGGGTTCAAGCTATTCGCCTGCCTCAGCCTCCTGAGTAGCTGGGATTACAGGCATGTGCCACCATGCCTAGCTAATTTTGTATTTTTAGTAGAGACCGGGTTTCTCCATGTTGTTTAGGCTGGTCTCGAACTCCTGGCTTCAGGTGATCGGCCCACCTCTGCCTTCCAAAGTACTGGGATTACAGGCATGAGCCACTGCACCTGGTCTGCCTCAGTCATTTCAAGAAAGATTATATAGAAAAAGTTACTAGCTCAGTGCCAGATGCTCCCAGTAAGCACTCAATAAATGATGGTCATTATTAATTTTAGTATCTTTCTTATAGGCGTTATGCTTGTCAGTATATCTGCAAATGTTTTATAAAGGAGAATGGAAAATTACATAATTTGGAGTTGCCAAGTATCAGAATTCTGCCAGGTCAACTGCATCTCTCTGGGGAAGGAAGCCCTGTGATGCTTTTTAACAATGGGAGCCCAGGATGATAGCCTTAAAATTGTGACCTTGTCCCCTCCCTTTATTTTTTGCAAAGGAGAGCAGGTTATTTTTTTCCCAGTTGCAACCAAGCATGAATATCCAAATTTGGGAAATAAGATTTCCATGCTCAAAAACAATGAAGTTGACATCCATATATGTTGTTGAAGAATAAAAGAAGGCAGGTATGGTGGCTCATACCTATAATCCCAGCACTTTGGAAGACTGTGGGGGCAGATAGCTTGAGGTCAGGAGTTTAAGACCAGCCTGGCCAATATAGTGAAACCCTTACTCTATTAACAATACAAAAATTAGGCCGGGCGCAGTGGCTCACACCTGTAATCCTAGCACTTTGGGAGGCCGAGGTGGGTGGATCACGAGGTCAGGAGTTCAAGACCAGCTGGTTAATATGGTGAAACCCCATCTCTACTAAAAATACAAAAATTGGCCAGGACTGGTGGTGCACGCCCATTGTCCAAGCTACTTGAGAGGTTGAGGCAGGGAGGCGGAGGCTGCAGTGAGCTGAGTCACATCACTGCACTCCAGCCTGGTTGACAGAGCAAGACTCTGTCACAACGACGACAACAACAAAATACAAAAATTAGCTAGGCGTGGTGGCGCAGGCCTGTCGTCCCAGCTACTCAGGAGGCTGAGGCAGGAGAATTGCTTGAACCTAGGAGGAGGAGGTTGCAGTGAGCCAAGGTGGTGCCACTACACTCCAACCTGGGTGACAGAATGGGACTCCATTTCAAATAAAGAAAAAGGAAAGAGGTCTGGAAAAGAATTTATGTGGATGTCTTGCAGTTTAGTAGGTTAACTTTCCTTGAGACTAAATCTTCAAATCATTTTATTTTACTTTTTTTGATAGTTAAAATCATACAGAGAATGTCCAAGCGAAGGGGTACTTCTGTCACTTAGTGGTTTGTTAAATGAAGCTGCCAATAGGACGGTGGGAACTTGAGCAAAATGTTTAGCCTTAGCCTGCCTTCCTTCCTGTCTGCCTGCTTCCTTCCTGTCTGCCTGCCTGCCTTCCTTCCTTCCTTCCTTCCTTCCTTCCTTCCTTCCTTCCTTCCTTCCTTCTGTCCTTCCTTCCTTCCTTCCTGTCTGTCTGCCTGCCTTCCTTCCTTCCTTCCTTCCTTCCTTCCTTCCTTCCTTTCTTCCTTCCTTCTTCTTTCTTTCCTTTTTTTTTTTTTTGACAGAGTTTTGGTCTTTTTGCCCAGGCTGGAGTGCAATGGCAGGATCTTGGCTCACTGCAACCTCCGCCTCCCAGGTTCAAGCAATTCTTCTGCCTCAGCCTCCCAAGTAGCTGGTATTACGGGCACCCACCGCCATGCCCAGCTAAGTTTCTATTTTTAGTAGAGACAGGGTTTCTCCATATTGGACAGGCTGGTCTCAAACGCCTGACTTCAGGTGATCCGCTTGCCTCGGCCTCCCAAAGTGCTGGGATTACAGGCATGAGCCATCGCACCCAGCCTGCTTTAGCTCTAGCTTTCTTGTCTTTAAAATGGGGATGATGCTAGAATGAATCGTCTAAGACTGTTGCAAAAATCAGTAAGGTGACGTATTAAATGAGCCAGCCACAAAGTTAGTGCTCAGTAAGTTGGCTATTGCTATTTTTAGGTGTATTGATTTACCAAATATTCTAGTGTTGACTTACAAATTTTGAACAGCAAACTCACACAAAATATAAAATAATGTTAGCTTCTTGCTTTGAATGCTCTGCGTTCAATGATTCTGGAGGCAGCTAAATCTACCTTGAAGTGTGCATAACCCCCGATCTGGGCATGGAGGAAGGAGAGCTTAAGCTGATCCCAGGCACAATTAATGCCTAAAGAATATCTTAGTTTCTAGTGTTATTCCTCAGTTATTTCCTTTACATAATCCTTTACATATAATCACGTATTAGCTTATAGTCAGAACAATTAGTGCCTGAAGGATATCTTACTACTCAGTTATTTCCATATATATAGAATTATATCTTAGTTCATAGACGGAGGAATGTCTAGAGTGGACATGGTACAGAGCATGAATTAAAGAATAAGCAGCTTATAGTCGGAGGGATGTCCAGAGCAGACATAGTGCAGAGCATGATTTAAGGGAGAAACAGTTATACCAGGGCAAGAATCTATGGCCCAGGCGACAGTGCTCGGTATCATAAAGATACCTGCTGTATGGCAGGCTTGGAGCAAGAGCCTCTCCTCCTGAAAAAGGAGTTGTAGTACTTTGTGTCCAGTTCTTGTGGAAGGCTGCCCTCAGACCAGCAATCCCACGAGCATCTGAGGGCTTCAAACCCCTCCAGTGTAATGGCACCTTGGTGACTGTAACTTGTCAGCTCTCTAGCTACTGTGCTGATTCAGAGCATCCTCCTATAGAAATCACTGGAAGCTGCCAGCAGGTGGCTGTAGACCTTGTCAGCTGTTGCTGCTCAAAGCATCCTCCTATAGAATTCCTTAGAAGTAGCCTGCCCCTAGATAAGAGATATTGCACACTGCACCCTCTTCACTGCACACGGCCCACTTCCTTGCCTGGCTGACCTACTGGGGGTGGATCCTTTGTTTATTGCACAAGTAATTGTCTTGAGCCTATCACTGTTCTTAAGATGACCTCACTCACTGCCCTGCCTCCTAACCTATACCCAATAAATACAGATGCTTCTGGACGTTACGGGCCTTGCTTGTCTCCGCTTGTAAGTGGCATGGCCCCCTGAGCCCAGCTGAGCTTTCTTTGTCCTTCCATGTCCTGTCTCTTTATTTCTAGGATCCTGTGCCTCAGCACAGCTATAGGGGTCGTTACCCCACAACCTCGTAGGGCATGACCCTACATTGGGGCTATATTGGGTGCTGTGTCCCCAGTTCTAGGAGAGGTGATATCCTGCCACTGATTTTGGATATCAATAAGGTAAAACCATTTAAGTTATTAATGTGCCTTAGGACTGTGATCTATAGCCAGATATGGGGAGGGGTGCCAAGCAGTAGAACAGCTCACTAGTGAGCAATTCTGTGGGGAGTGGGAGTATAGGCTCAGAATTTCATCTCTACGAATCATGTGATACTGTCTACAGCCATTAGGATTAGATTTTGCTGCAGAAAATTCAAAATAAGAGTGGCTTAATTAGATAGAAGTTCATTTATTCCTTTCATAAGTCTTAGTAGATGTGGCTAGTATGGCATTCTACAGTTCCAGGGACCCAAGGTTTATCCACCTTGTTATTTTGCAATAGTAAGTAATAAATACTATTCATCCCCAAATTTACCTCATAGTTCCAGTAGGCTGCTGCAGTTCCAGCAATCAAATCTTTATTCCAGGAATTCAGAAAGAGAGAGAGGAACACGATCTTTACTTTTCATGACATTTTTTACAGATTGCTCACAACACTACTTCTTAGATTTCATCCCTCAGGCTGCTCCTGGTGGCCTCGCTGCCAGCAATACTGGGAAGTCTAATCTTTATCCTGGGAACTCATGTGCTGAGGGAAACTGGCATTTAAAAGACAATTGCAGTCTGTGCTGCAAGGTAAGAGGGGTTAGATTACTAAACTTAGATCAGGGACAAGGGTGCAAAGACTACTTCTCTTTGTAATGTGTGGACTTGGAGTTTCTTGTCGTTGTAGTAACTAGAAGGAACTAAAGAGAGGACTGAATGTGCCCAACTGTGACGAAGAAAAAAATCGTTCTTACACCTTAGCCCGTGTCTCCTCGCAGAAGATCTCAGCCTGATAGGTCATGAGTTCAGAATGAAACTCTCTTGTGATGTTAAACATAACTGGTTTATCTTTTCATGCTAGGACAGTTTTGAATTAATTATATAGAGAGATTAGAAAATAAATCACAAAAATAACACTGTGCAAGAAATCAGCTTACGTTTGCTATTTGAATTTTTGTAATTTTTAAAAAAAGTTTTTGACATAGTGGCCATTTAAAATGTAACTGAGTAGAAATTTAATTTAGACATGCTTTTTCATTGAAAAAAAATAAAGAAAATATTAGAAAAATGACTAGGTTTCATTGTTTAAAAAACTCAAGAGTTCTTCTACCTGTAAGTTTTATTATTACCTTACCAGATTTTGACCAGGCGTGGTGGCTCATGCCTGTAATCCCAGCACTTTGGGAGGCTGATGTAGGCAGATCACCTGTGGTCAGGAGTTCAAGATCAGCCTGGCCAACATGGTGAAACCTCGTCTCTACTAAAAACAGAAAAATTAGCTGGGCATGGTGACATGTGCCTCTGGCTACTCTGGAGGCCGAAGTGTGAGAATCGCTTGAACCCGGCTAATTTTGTAAAAATTTTTATATAGATGAGGGTCTTACCATGTTGCCCAGGCTGGTCTTGAACTCATGGACTCAAGCAATCCTCCTAACCCTAAAGTGCTAGGATTACAGGCATGAGCCACCGTGCCTGTCTGCTGTACCAGATATTTTGACTAACTTTGCTTGTTGTATCATTTTAAACATTGGGGACAATTTAACAAATTGAGTTGTTACCTGAAGTCATTGCTTGAAGTTAGCTAAGTTTATTTCAATATTGATCAAGAGACCTCTTGAAAGTAAGTATTGTCTATGCTTAAATGAATTTGCAAATTAAATTTAAAACCTGAAGAAAACTGGACTTTTTGTTATTTTCATGTTAATATATATGCATTTTTTGAGATGGAGTCTTGCTCTTGTTGCCCAGGCTGGATTGCAGTGGCACTATCTCAGCTCACTACAACCTCCGCCTCCTGGGTTCAAGAGATTCTCCTGCCTCAACCTCCCAAGTAGCTGGGACTACAGGCATGCACCGCCAGGCCCAGCTAATTTTTGTATTTTTGGTAGAGATGGTGTTTCACTATTTGGTCAGACTGGTCTTGAACTCCTGAACTTGTGATCTGCCTTCCTCAGCCTCTCAAAGTGCTGGGATTACAGATGTGAGCCACCGTGCCCAGCCACTAATACATTTTTAAAACCAACCTTAAATATTTTTTCTGTGTGTAAAAGCTGCCCTCACAGATAATAATATATTTAAACTCACCTTTATTTTTATTTATAAAAAAACTAGAAGGGCTCTGGGGATAATTTCTTTATTCTCCATCAGGGAAACTCTTACTTGTTTGTTGTTCTGAAGTAAACCTAGTCTGGGCATGGTGGCTGACACCTGAAATCCCAGCACTTTGGGAGGCCAAGGCAGGCGGATCATCTGAGGTCAGGAGTTTGAGAACAGCCTAGCCAACATGGCAAAACCCTGTCTCTACTAAAAATACAAAAATTAGCCAGGCGTAGTGGTGGGTGCTTATAGTCTTAGCTAGTCAGGAGGCTGAGGCAAGAGAATCGCTTGAACCTGGGTGGCAGAGGTTTCAGTGAGCCAAGACTGGGCCACTGTACTCCAGCCTGGGTGACAGGGCAAGACTCCATCTCAAAAAAAAAAAAAAAAAAAAAAAAAAGGTAAATCTAATGTGAAATCTTCTGTTTGGCTTTTGTTTGGGGAAGTGACCCTCCCCCATTCCAAGTAATTTGGGAAACCCGTCAGGCAAGAGACTCCCCTTCCTCAACTGCAGGGTGGCAGGTGTCCTAAGCCAGGTGCATCCTTCATGCCACTTCCTTGAAGAGCCTGTGCTTTATTTCCTTCTGCCTGGATTACTAGCCCTTACCTGCTTACTTCTTGTTTTTACCACAGTAGTGGGAAGTACTGATTCAGAAACCAGATTTTGTGTGTTCAAATGCCAGCTCTGATCTTCTTCACTGTGTGACCTTGAGTTTGTTACTTAACTTCTCTGAGTCTCAGTTTTCTCATATATAAAATCAGGATTGTAATAATATCCTCTGTCTCGTATTTTTGTAAGAGTAAGTCAATACATGTAAAACTCCTGGAATACCAACTGGCACACAGGAGATGCTCAATATATGCTTATTATTATTGTTATTATCATTTATCATTACTATTGTTATTATTAAGACCTAGTTGCTTAGGTTTTCTTTCAATTCTGTAAATGAAACTGCATCTTTCCATTGAATTCTTTTTGCCCCTTTGTTTACCTAGCGTTGGTTTCTTTTCCTTGTAAACAAAGTCTTCTGGGTGTAGCAAGCTTAGTGTAAAAGGTGTCTTTGGCACTGGAAGAAAAAGCCCTGGCCTCACCTCCTTGACATTCCTTTACCTGATGCAGTTTAAGATCACGGATCAGGGGCCACCAACTAACACGGTTCAAGACCCACTGCCTTCAGTAATGCTAAGAGGTCCGTCTTGGTTTACAGACTCTGATTTCCTTCCCCAGTTACCGCTGTGGGGCGGGGCCACAGGGTCATGTACAGAAGAGTGACTTCACACTGGACAAATAGCCAAGGAGGACCTGTGATGTTCACAAGAATCGCTTATTAAAACAAGGAACTAACTTTGGGAGGTCGAGGTGGGTGGATCACGAGGTCAAGAGATTGAGACCATCCTGGTCAACATGGTGAAACCCCGTCTCTACTAAAAATACAAAAAATTAGCTGGGCATGGTGGCGTGCGCCTGTAATCCCAGCTACTCGGGAGGCTGAGGCAGGAGAATTGCCTGAACCCAGGAGGCAGAGGTTGTGGTGAGCCGAGATCGCGCCATTGCACTCCAGCCTGGGTAAAGAGAGCAAAACTCCGTCTCAAAAAAAAAAAAAAAAAAAAAACGACCAAGGAACTAAACTCATAATTTTGCAATATATTCAACAAGAGCCAGTTTTTTTAAAAAAAAGAAAAAAAAGGAGGAAGAAGAGAAGGAGAACAGCACCAGCACCAGCACCTCCTCCTCCAGATCACCTAGACGCTGAGATGAAAACACAACAGCCTTGACCTCCCAGGCTGAAATAATCCTCCTGCCTTAGCCTCCCGAGTAGCTGGGACCACAGTTAAGTGTTGCAGTTTAACGTGTTCTTCTATGAGCCCTCTCGCCTGTGGACTGAAGGTGACAACTCCTCCCCAGGACGCCCACAGACCTCCATGGACTGCCCCTGCCACGTCTCCACCTCAAATCCTGCTTCTGTTCTTTCCTCCTCCCATCAGAGTTCACGTTCCAGCAACACCAGACTCCTACTACATCCTATTGATTCTATGTTCTTTCTTTTTAATTTTTTTATTGCGTTTTAGGTTTTGGGGTACATGTGCAGAACATGTAAGATAGTTGCATAGGTACACATGTGGCAGTGTGTTTTGCTGCCTTCTGTCCCTTCACCCACATTTGGCATTTCTCCCCATGCTATCTCTCCCCCACTCCCCCCGCACTGTCCCTCCCCTATTTCCCCCAATAGACCCCAGTGTGTAGTACTCCCTTCCCTGTGTCCATGTGTTCTCATTGTTCATCACCCGCCTATGAGTGAGAATATACGGTGTTTCATTTTCTGTTCTTGTGTCAATTTGCTGAGAAGTTCTCCAGATTCATCCATTTCTTTTTAATTTTTTAAAAAATTTATTATTTTAGCTTTTTTTAAATTTTTACTTTTTATTATACTTTAAGTTCTGGGGTACATGTGCAGAACGTGCAGGTTTGTCATGTAGGTATACACTGTCATGTTTTGCTGCATCCATCACCCCGTCATCTGCATTAGGCATTTCTCCTAATGCTATCCCTCCCCTATTCCCCCACCCGCTGCTATCCCTCCCCTAGCCCCCCACCCCCCGACAGGCCCGGGTGTGTGGTGTTCCCCTCCCTGTGTCCATGTGTTCTCATTGTCCAACACCCACTCATGAGTGAGAACATGCGGTGTTTGGTTTTCTGTTCCTATCTGATTCTGTGTTCTCTTATGCCTCCATACTTCATGCATTTCCTTCCCTCCTTGCTCTTGGCCAATTGGCAATGCCCGCTTGTCCTCAAGCCTCAGCTTCCATGCTATCTTTCCTGGAAACGATTCCTAACTTCTCCAGGATTGCCATTGACTTGCTTCCTCTACTGCCCATTGCACCAGGTATATAACCCCGTTTCCACACGCAGCAGATGTGACCTCCTTGAGAACAGACTGTCAACCTGGTCCCTGACAGAGACCCAATGGTCTTGAATATTTCCCCAAAAGAATCTTCCCCAGAACACACTGTTCCTCTCTGATGTGCTTTTCTTCTGTGGACCTGGCTGGTAGAGCATTATTCTAGCTGGATTGGTTGTTGGTGTAAGTATTGGTCTGATTTATGCAACTCCTCTTAAAGGGATGCTCCATGAGGACACAGGCTGTCTTATTTCTTTATATATATATATAGCTGGTTTCGCAGTGCCTAACATGAATGACTTAAGAAGATGATCAAATGAACCTGATTTAAATAGAATGACAAATTCATCCACTCATGTATTTGCATATCTCTGTAAATGCAGGCCCACTGTGGCCTTAAATAAAAAGGCAATCTCAGCCAAATGGATGGGCTGTCATGTTCTGCTTGCCCCAAAATGAGGGACTGTCTGAGCTTTCCCTGGAAGCAGAAGCCTGTTACTCTAAATCTGTAGATGACAGTGTTTGGTGTCAAGGTGAAATTATTCTGATATCCGTGAGCAATGTATCTGGTGCTGTGATACCAAGGTGCAAAGAAAGCTTGTCAATGCCACCCTGGGGACAGTGTGACAGTGTCAAAACAAACAGCAAATGCCATTAGCTTGGACTGAAGAAACATGATAGGATGCTCATAGAAATGAGACCCAAGGCAGAGAGATGGCATTATGGGTACACAGCCCTCCTGCTCAGTCCCCGCACCTGTGACCTCTTAGCATCATCCCCTTCCAAGCCTATAGAGGAAGTGAGAGGCTCTGAAATTCCTCCATGGATGTTCTTCTATGAAAGTGACAAAAGAAACTATATATTGTTTATTTTATGCAATTGTTTCTTTAATAAAATAAGAAGTGTTTTATAATAACAAAGAGACAGCATCTTGGAAAAAAACTAAAAAATGTGCTTATTTATCCAAAATTGTTGGGGAAGCTGCAACAGCCACATGGAGTCTTGGGCTGGGTACCCACCCCACCATGTGCCAGATTTAACCCACAGCCTGGCAGGTGGGGAAACAAACAAGTGGATTCTAAGCCAAATGGTATTTTCCCTCTGGAGTTTGTGTTTCATCTTTTTTCTTTATTTTTGAGACAGGGTCTTGCTCTGTTACGTGGGCAGATACACAGTGTTTCGATCATGACTGCAGCCTCTGGCTCCTGGGTTCAGGGCATCTTCCTGCCTCGGCCTCCCGAGTAGCTGGGACTACAGGCATGTGCCACCAGGTGGGCCAGCTCACTTTTGTGTTTTATGTAGAGATGGAGTCTCCCTGTGTTGTCCACTTTGGCTGGTCTTAAACTTCTGGTCTCCTCCGGTCTCAGCCTCCCAACATGCTAATCTTACAGGCATGGGCCACTGCACCCAGCCTGTGTTTTATTCTTTATTGAGACCCTTGTAACACAGCACAAATATTAATCCATATCATTTCATAAATCTGCCCCAGACCATTTGCTAATGGTCACCCTTTTTGTTGTGATTTATCAAATATGCAGAAGGGTACCCCTTCAATAATTTAAAAATTGCCAAGAATGCCACCAGCCTCACTATTTACGTCTTCAACACCAAAGCTTAGGTATCTCCGGTCTTACTTAATCATGGGGCTCTGTGGGCTCTGTACTGCAAAGGAGGACTTTTGACTCAATCAGATCCAAGTTGATATGCTAAGCCTTCAGTTCACTCTGCACCATAGGCAAGCCACTTAACCTCTCTGATCTTTCTTTTTCTCTTCAGTAAAATACAGAACTCACCACAATGTCGCAGAGCTCTTGTGAGGATTAATTATAGCATAATATTTTTAATCTTCATACCATCTATGTAAGATCCTCAGATTGCTTCTGAGCCACAGAGGGGCTGAATTCATGTTAGTGCCTGGGTTATCATTAGAATATCAAGGGTCAGAACTGGCAGATACTTGAAGATTACTAATTCAGATCTGTGATAATATTGCTGAAGAAACTGTGGCCCAGAGAAATTCACTGACTTACTCAGAGTCCTGCCTATACATTTAGGGAAGTTATTTGTTGACTTGTACGTTTAATAAAGACATAGATAATACTTACAATGTATCAGACAGTGTTCTAGGTGTTTTACAAATATTAGCACTTTTAAAACGCGCAGAAAGCCAATGACATTTAGGGTTATGATTCACACTTTGCCGATGAGGAAATTGAAGGACAAGTAACTTGCCTAATTGCAGGTTTGGAGTTATTAAGAGGGATGAACACCCAGGCAGTTGGTTCCAAATTCTGTGCCTTGAACTGGTCTCGACTCCTGTAATACTCATCATGCCTCTTCAATATCCATCAACTGCCAATGGCTCTCTTTCTCTCTCTCCTCCACCTTTCTTCCCTTCCTCCCCCTCTTTAGCCATCCCAGTTAATAATAAGGGGAGTAGAAATTACTTTCTTTTAGAATCTGTCTCAGCCAGGCTTTCCCCGAAAGCCGAGGCTAATGCAAACCTGACATGCTGCTACTTTACCAGACAGAATGATCCCAGAGAAGCTGGGTAGAGGGAGAGAGAAGGAGGCAGGCAGGGAAGGAGGGGGACAAACGAGAGGTCGTGTTACCAAGCTGGCCACATTTGGTGCCAAGTGCACTGACTGTTCTATCTCCTGGACTGTCTTCCAGGATGCTTGAGGACTACCACACCTCGAAACAGACTGCGAGGGTGGGAGGAGGGAGGGAGAAGAATGTTTCCACTGGTTCCTGCTTCCCATCAGCCCAAGCTCCTCCCCATGGACATGACCTTTCCTGCCCTGTCCAGGCTACTGTTGCACGGTCATGGCTGTGGGATGGGTGTTTCTCACCTCAGCAACCACAGAGAGACAGACCCTTTAGAAGACTGTCATGGTGTGTGTGTGAGGGGGTTGCTGAGCCCACACAGAGTTTGGGTGGAAGAGCAACAGCGGGGATGGCCAGGGTGGCAAGACAGGGGAAGCTGTGAGGAGCCAAGTGGACTCCTAGGAATAAGGGGGGTCTGTTCCACCTGTCCTGGAGAGGGCAGAATCTTCTCGACACCCAGATCTGGCCAGGAGTTATTGTCTGTACTTTGGGACAGGTCTCTTAATTTCTATCACTTTTCTATTTATCACATGAAATATTATAAAGATCTGAAAAGATTATGAATATTAAAGGGACATGCCCGACATTACACAATGAGTTGGTGGTAGAGCCAAAAGAAAAATCTAGCTGTTCCAGAGACCTGAGATACTTTCCAAGCAGCATTTCAGAGTAAGAAACTGCTGGCTATTTCCAAGCCCACCGTAAAAGGAGCCCACATGACAAACTGTATGAGCCATTTGCAAATAGCCATTCACTCCCTCACATCCCCGATAGACATCTGGAAGTGTAAGCTCACAGTGAGTCAGGAAAATGAGTTTTCTTTGTTCTCTAACACCTCAGCTATTAAAAAAGGCTTTGTACGTTTATTTATTTATTGGGAGAGGGTCTCACTCTGTTGCCCAGGCTGGAGTGCAGTGACGCAATCACAGCTCACTGCAGCCTCAACCTCCCAGGCTGAAACAATCCTCACACTTTAGCCTCCTCAACAACTGGGACCACAGGTGTGTGCCACCACACTGCTATTTTATTTTTTTATTTTTGTATAGAGATGAGGTCTCCCTAGGTTGTCCAGGCTGATCTTAAACTCCTGGTCTCAAGCTGTCCTCTTGCCTAAGTCTCCCTAAATGCTGGGATTACAAGCATAAGCCACCTCATCCAGCCATGTACTCAGTTTTTAACCTGATGTCCCTGCTTAAAGATGGCATCCCTACTTAACAAGTACAACCCTTCCTTGCCTTATTGTGAAAGAGGTTGACTCATTGTTTAAGATATTTGGTAATTTTTGATAAAATGTGTTCTAAGAATAATAGTCATTTATCAAGCACTTCTTGGTTCCCGGAGACCATGTAGGTTCTGTTTGTCTATCACAATGGTGGGCATTTCTATGCACTTCTTACATTCCAGGCATTTCTCAATGTGTGGTAACATGTATGACCCAGGCAACTGTCAAGACAGTCCTGGGAGACAGGTTTGGTCCTGAATATTTCTATTTTACAGAGGAGGTAAAGGAGGACCACAGAAGTTCTGTAACTTGCCCCACATCACACAGCTGGTGGGAGGTGGAACTACGACCACAGAGCAGGCATTTGTTCTAGAATTCACCTTCTATGCTTCTCCTCATTGCTTTGGAAGACTCACAAGGACCTAATTTGGCCGCTGTGCTGCCAAGTTGCAATCTTGCCTGAAGGACAAAGTGCCAACTCTTTGTAGGATACGCTACCCAGCCAGCCTCCCCAACTGTGCCCCCTCTGCCCATGTCAGGAAAATTACAATCCACCTCCTGAATCTGCTACGTTCTAATTCTATGACCTTGAACAGCTATCTTCCCCTCTCTGAGCCTCCCTATCATTATCTGCAGAAGGAGGAATACTCCTTCCTTTCTTGTTTCCTTTCTGACACGGAGTCTCACTCTATTGCCCAGGCTGGAGTGCACTGACATGATCTTGGCTCACTGCAACCTCCGCTTCCCTGGTTCAGGTGATTCTTTGCCTCAGCCTCCTGAGTAGCTGGGATTACAGTTGCCCGCCACAATGCCTGGCTATATATATATATATATATATATATATATATATATATAGTATTTTTAGTAGAGACGGGGTTTCACCATGTTGGCCAGGCTGGCCTTGAACTCCTGTCCATATGATCCAGCCACCTCAGTCTCCCAACGTGCTGGATTACAGGCATGAGCCACTGTGCCTGGCTGGAAAACCCCTTTCTTTAGAAAGGTTTTTCGAAGAGTGACTAGGCATTGTGTGGATAACCCCTAACTCAGTTCCGGGATCACAGAGGAGTTTAGCCAGTGCCCATTTTCTTCCCCTTCCTCTTCTGAACTTCTCAACTTGGAATGAGATTACTTTGCTGTAACGAATCTGTCTGCCTTCCAAATGCCCCCAACCAAGATGCTTCTCTGCACTCTGCACATGCCTGGGGAGTGAGTGCACTCTTACATTTAACAGGTTGGGTGTCTGTCTGTCCTCTTCTAGGGTTATTTGAGGTGAGGCTTCTGGTTTTATCCCTTAGTGACTGCCCCATAGTCTAGTTTCCAACATATACAGGAACTTAATAGCTAATGCCTGTTGAACAAAGTAGGAAATAGCTGAAGACAATATGTTCTGGTCCATAATAGCAGCTCAGTAATCACTTGGTGGCTGGGATTTAACTCGATTAGATGTGTGCATGCCTGGGCTGAGCTCTAGGAGAAAACAGCTGAGACAGATTGTTTTTTAGCTTTTCCTTGCTCAGTTCGACAAACACTGTATTACCATCCACAATGAGGCTGAAGTGGGCACAGGCAGGGCTGATGAATGGCACGCAGCCCTGCCCTAATTTCTGGGCTGCTCATACCAGTTCTTCCAAACCCCTGTGCAAATTAGCCACTTGAGGAGCATTTTAAATGAATACACGTTTGTCCATGTGCTTTGACCAGGCTAATAGCTCAGTAGAATAAACAATCAGGCAATCTCTAAGGAGGGGATCTGGGGACCGGCGCAGGGGCTCACACTTGTAATCCCAGCACTTTGGGAGGCCGAGGCGGGCGAATCACCGGAGGTCAGGAGTTCGAGACCAGCCTGACCAACATGGAGAAACCTCATCTCTACTAGAAGTACAAAATTTGCTGGGTGTGGTGGAGCATGCCTGCAATCCCAGCTACATGGGAGGCTGAGGCAGAAGAATCACTTGAACCCAGGAGGCAGAGGTTGTGGTGAGCCAAGATCGCACCATTGCCCTCCAGCCTAAGCAACAAGAGCAAAACTCTGTCTCAGAAAAAGAGGGGGATTTGGGGTGTTTGCTTTCTGCATTCATCTCTCTCTCTTCTCTCTCTGTTTCTCTGTCTCTCTCACGCACACACACACTCACACACAACACATACACACAATATATATACAGTGGTTTTCCAGGTTTAGGTATCTCATTTTAAGTAGCATGGAAATAGTAGGCTTGGCTTGGCCTTCCAGCTAGGGTTTTTAAACAATTTTGGGATGGCTTAGAAAAGGTGTGCAATGGAGTATTTTACACTAAGTGAGAAGAAGGAGCCCTACCCGTCCTTCCCTGATGTGTTTAAGCAGCTGGCACAGGGAGAAGTGGGCATCAAGCCTCTCTGGATGGAGTGCACCCTCCTGTTCCAACTGCCAGTCTGTCATCCCATTCATGAGCAGACAATGGCATGTGCATCAGTTAGCATGATGAGCAGGCATGGCAGGGACCGGGAGGAAGGTGACGGAGGCCAGTGTGCTCCCACCTCCACCCTGACCAACGGTGGACAGATGATCCCATGGTATCGAATTTGACTCGAACCACTTTCAGGTAAAGAAGTAGACTTTCCAGGACTGTCTGGGCTGTGTGCTCCAGTGGCAGAACTGAGTCCCTTCCTCTGTAAACCAGTCATTCCACACAGGAGCACGCTGACGATGGGATGAGACAAATGCATGAAATGGCCTATGGTAGAAAGGCACATGGCAGGGACCTTTCTCCCTTGTATGACTGATACAGTGTGTGCAAATCAGCACAGAGCTAAATGCATTTTTTATTTTGAGATGGAGTTTTGCTCTTATTGCCCAGTCTGGAGTGCAATGGCACGATCTTGGCTCACTGCAACCTCCATCTCCTGGGTTCAAGCGATTCTCCTGCCTCAGCCTCCCAAGAAGTTGGGATTACAGCATGCTCCATCATGCCCTGCTCATTTTGTATTTTTAGTAGAGACAGTGTTTCTCCATGTTGGTCAGGCTGGTCTTGAACTCCCACCCTCAGGGGATCCACCCACCTCGGCCTTTTCAATTGCTGGGATTACAGGCGTGAGCCACCACGCTTGCTGCTCAATGCATTTTTACATGTGTCTGTATCTACATTAAAGAAATGTCACCTCAATCACATTATGCGACATTCTCAGCACCCTACAATACTCTACTCTGGAAATTCTGACCTCAAGTGATCCATCCTGGCCTCCCAAAGTGCTGGGATTACAGGCATGAGCCGCTGTGCCTAGACACTCTAAGAATTCTTAACGTACACGCCCCTCTCTTTTTTCTCTTTCCCCACTCCTATAAATATTACCCCTTCCCTTATACTCTTTTTCTAACTCCCCACTTACAGAGATACAAAAGTCCTTAACATGTAGCACTATGTTCGAAAATAGAAGCTGACTAGAAAATTACTGCAAAATATTGCTTCTCTTGCTGCTATTGTTATTTTCACCAGGACTGTGTTGAATATAGTCATAAATATGATTGCTGTTTATAAAGAACTTGAAAGTCTTCCAGCCCCAGGAAATTTGAGTTTCCAAGAAGTCATAAAGACATGACAACATGCTGTGGCCCAGTCATCATTTGAGAGGCTGAGGACAGAGCCCTGGAGTCAGCTCTCCCTGTCCCAGTTCCTGCATTTCTTGGAACCCCCTTGGAGGCTGCAGGGCTGGGAGGGAGGACTGCCAGGAGGGAGGGTTGGGTGATTCTTCTCCCAGTGGTACCACTAACAAACCGTGGGGCCTTGAACAGGTTGGTTTGCCTCCTGGAGCCTCAGCCTTCTCATCTGTAAAACAGGGCTACCAATGTTTGCTCTCTCTTTTTGGTGTGCTTTAAAGGCAGGAAGAGTTAATTCTCCAGATCCTTTAGGCTTCACTCCCTCTAAATCCTCAGGCAGACAGTCTGAGCATTGCTGGCTTACGTAAATTCTTCAGGCATTTAGGAAAAGGTGCATCTGCTGGCGATACACAGCTTGGGATGCGGTGGCTGCTTTTGGAGAAGAAAAGTCCCACTTGCTTTGGTCAGGGTAGCGCTGCACCAGGGCACCCAATTTGGTAACATGAGGGTGGGCTGGGTTTCGCCCTTACTCACTGTCCTCTTGGTGTGGTGCGCACCCTGCAGAACTGTTTGCAATGACCCCACACAGAGTTGGCTGTTGCTTCAGTACATTTGCATTTTTTGAGTCCTTGCTCTGACTGTGCCACTTTAAGATCCAGATAAGATGGGACCTTGTTGGTAAAGTCTTCCTGTTGGTGCCTGACAAGCTCTGTTGGAGCGTCTCCCATCTGTCGGCCCCTCCAGCTTCCCCGATGCCTGCACGCACCTCTGCCATGCTGCTGTGGACTTCTGCTCCGTGCTTCTTCTCAGCATCTCACAAGCTTGTGAGGACAAAGAATGTGCCTGCTGCTTCTTTATGTTTCTTTTTATACCAAGCACAGCAGAAGGGAGGGAGGCAGACCGGGAGAAAAGGAGGAGGGAAGGAAAGAAGGGATAGAGGGAGAGAAAAAAGAGAAAACGAAACCTCCAGTGAACTCACCTATGCTTCCTCTATCATATTGGAGCTGTAGCATGTGGTGCGAGGGCCTGATCTCTGCAGCCTGTTCTCCACCCACTAGCTTGACCTTGCAGCGCAGGAAGTAGATCTTCCTCATCTTTGCATTCTCTTAGCACTTGGGGCCACACCTAGCATGTGGTTGGGGCCCCACCACTGATAATTGAGTTGACTCAACACAAGCCCCTGCCCAGCATGGGTGCAGCCTGCAGTGGCAGCAGCTCCCAGCTCCCTCCCTGCTCTTAGCTCCTGCGTCGACTCAGACAGACCATTTTCACTGTGGACCTGTCTGACCTCAGCCTCCCTGATGAGACCACAGGCTTGGATCTCCCTCCATGTGTAGAGGGGACCCTGGGCATTTGTGGAGATTCCTTTCTAGGTTTTGAGTCTTTGTGAAGTCAATTCAGAGGACCTACAATAAGGTAATTTGCTGAGAGCAGTGGTACTCAATCCAGGCTCAGCCCGTCCTTAGTTTTGTGACCCTGGTCAAGTTGTTTATACTTCCTAAGGCCCAGTTTGTCTCATCTGCTGTAAAATGGGACAATAGCGGATATCCTGGGTTAGTGTGAAGTCTAAACACATTTAGCCATGAAGGCTTCCAGGATGTGTGCCTGTGATATGGGTGGGCCTTCTTAAGTTTATTCTCTAATCTGGGGTTAGCAAACATTTTCTGCAAAGGAAAGATAGTAATTCAGGCTTCATTGCCCACATATGGTCTCTGCTGCATATATATATATTCATACATAAACAATTCTTTTTTTTTTTTGAGACAGAGTTTTGCTCTTGTTACCCAGGCTGGAGTGCAATGGCACGATCTCGGCTCACCGAAACCTCCGCCTCCTGGGTTCAGGCAATTCTCCTGCCTCAGCCTCCCGAGTAGCTGGGATTACAGGCACGTGCCACTGTGCCCAGCTAATATTTGTATCTTTAGTAGAGACGGGGTTTCACCATGTTGGCCAGGATGGTCTCGATCTCTTGACCTCGTGATCCACCTGCCTCGGCCTCCCAAAGTGCTGGGATTACAGACTTGAGCCACCACGCCTGGCCAACAATTCTTTAACAATGTAAAATTCATTCTTAGTTTTCAGATCATTGAAACAGACATCTATGCCGCGGGCGATTTTGGTTACTGCACTGCTATTTGCCAACACTGCATCTGCTGCATGTTAGAAGTTGCATTAAGTGTCTAAAGGAGTCACTGATGTTTTTTATTTTCAGTCATCGTTTGTTAAATTTTATGCAGGAAGCACACTAATATTTTTATTGTTTTGTTTTTAAAAGTTGAGATACTCATGGTATTTGTAGACTTGATCCCCCAATGATTTACTCTCTAAAGAAAGTATAAGTTCCTCTTATTTAACATCTGTGTGTGACAAATATTGGCTTAGGTTGGGTGCTATAACAGAAATATCACAGATGAGGTGGCTTAAACAACAAACATTTATTTCTCACAGTTCTGAAGACTGTGAAGTCCAAGATGAAGACACTGGAAGATTTGGTGTCTGATGAGTAACTACTTCCTGGTTCATATGACTTCTTTGCCCCTATGTCTGTAGAAGACGGAAGGCACAGGAGAGCTCTATGGACTCTCTTCTTACAAGTGCACTAACGTCATTCCTAAGGGCTCCACCCTCATGACCTAATCACCGCCCAAAGGCCCCACCATTTAGTACGATCATTTTGGAGGTTAGGATTTGAACACAAGGATTTGGGGGTGGGGCATGAACATTCAGGCCATCGCAGGCATAGTGTCCAGTATTTTGCTTGCATTGTCTAATTTAATCCCCAGAGATTGGCGTCATGACCTCATTTTATAGATGAGGCCAGAAAGGCTGAGAGAGAATGAGTAATTTACCCAATGTCACCTAATAAGAGGCAGAACTGATCCCATGCTTGGTCCTGATCTACCAGCTGGCTCACCCTATTGCCCATCTATATATGGGAAGAAGATGCTGTTCGGTATCTCCTATTTAGATTCTGAGTCAGGCGCCTTTTCTCCCTACGAGTTTCCAAGCCAGAAAAAGTTGAAAACGAGCGTCTGAAAAGGACCTTCGTCAAGTTCAGAAAATCCTCAAAGAATAGAAGACATCAAGGACAAAGCCAGTTCTGGGTCCCAAAGTTGCCTAGAGAATCAGAGGGCGCACACAGCTGTCACGCCTGTGGGATGAGGGCACGGAGTCAAGGCCACTGCAGGGGGCAGAGAGGACTTTGGAGGAGATGACATTTGGGTTGTTGCATAAGCTTCCGTGTGGTTTAGGGTCAGTGTAAGACAGAAATTCAAATAAACCAGTGATGGCAGAAAGAAGAGGGTGTTTTATATAATATATGTCAGAAATGATAACTACATAAATATACTACCAGAAGTGTAATATTGATCTTGTTGGGAGAGCAGAACATTTTGCCAAAGGTACTGAGATCAGCCATTGGCTGATAAGCAAAGCAGTTTATAAGCTTTTCCCTTCAGATGATATTTTTGAAAGTCTGAAGTAGTCTGTGGTTGCATCCAGATGCCAAGCCCAATTACGATGATTACTGTTATTATTATCTTTATTTCTAACAACAAAAGTTCTTAAAAGTCTCAACTGACACCCCATAGACTCAAGCTTCCTAAAATGTGTGTGCACACATATCACCCAGGGGTCTTGTCAAATGCAGTTGCTCATTCAGTTGGCCTAGCATGGACCTGATTATGCATTTCTAACCAGCTCCCAAGGCCCACAGTGCAGCTGGTCTACAGATCATACTTTGAGTAATGAGGCTTTTTTTTTTTTTCTTGAGATATAGTTATGCTCTGTCGCCTGGGTTGGAGTGCAGTGGCGCAAACCTGGCTCGCTGCAACCTCTGCCTCCCACATCCAAGCAGCTCTCCTGGCTCAGCCTCCTGAGTAGCTGGGATACCAGCTATGGGTAAGGTGTGCACCACCATACTCGGCTAATTTTTTGTGTTTTTCGTAGAGATGAGGTTTTGGCATGTTGGCCAGGCTGGTCTTGAATGCCTAACCTCAAGCAATCTGCCCTCCTCGGCTTCCAAAAGTGCTGGGATTCTAGGCGTGAGCCACCATACCTGGCCTGAGTAATAAGGCTTTCTAAGCCAATTGGATGTGGAGGTTGCCCTGCTTTTAAATGACCTCTAGGATTCACTGAGGGTCACTGTCAATTTGTCTGTGGCTCTCTTGTAGTAGAGAGTCCAAGGCTATGGGTCAGAGGAGTCCAAATCTTGGTCTGAATCTGTCCCTTATCTATAATAGGGACTTTGGCAAGTTATTTCAGCTCCCAGAATCTCAGTTTCCTCACTTGTAAAGTACAGGACATAAATATTCCACAGGGAGAAAACTGGGAGAGTTAAATGAGATGATGTGTGTAGAAACCTGGCACCAGCTAGGTGGTCCAGACATGCTCTATATCCCTGTGTCTGAGCCTGTAGCTGCTCAAGGCAAGTCTTCACTCCACATGTCCCCAAGGTGCCCTGGGGCCATAGGCTGGAGCCCTAAAGGTCTTGTGCTCTATTAATCTTCCCAGATAGGCCTTTGAGTCTCTGCTTGAGAGCTGAGAAAAGCAGTTATTTTCCCAAGATCTATTCTGATCCCTTCCTCAGCCCAAGACATTCCTCTCTTTCTTCTTCACATTGTCCCTTCCTTCCTCTACCTTGATGTCACCTGCATCCCACATGGTTGCCCCTAGTTCCCTGCCTAGGTTCTGTTTGGAGATTTGCCCTCTTCTAAGAGCAGTGTCTTTCTAAGCCCCTCCTGTGCAGCTCCACTGAAGCATCTAGAAGGGGGACCACCCCACTTCCCGTCCTCCAGTTGAGAGGCAAGAAACAGCTGTGGGAGCCCCTACCCCTCACCTAGGACTGTCTGTTCACCCAGGTTCTGGTGCTGGGTTTCTCAGACCTCATGACCCACCACTCAATGTTCATCACACACTAGCTCCCCTGCAAACCTGTCAGTGGCTGCTGGGTTATACCAGGAGTGACTTCGATCTGCTGCCAGAGGGCCAGGATTTAAATACCAGCCCCCAGGACACCAGAGGCACACAAGCAACTAAAGAGACACAGACAGAGTGGACTTCAAGATGGAAAACTTTGGAGCATCAAAAAACCCGATTGAGAAAGTAAGAAGACAACCCCCAGAAGGAGAGATAGTATTTGCAAATTATTTTTCTGGCAAGTGTCTAATATCCCAAATATATGATGAACCCCTACAATTCGACAACAAAAAAGACAATTCATTTAAAAAAAATGGTCAAAGTTCTTGAACTGACATTTCTCCAAAGAGGGTGTGCAAATGTCCAATAAGCACGTGAAAAGATGCTCAACATTTTGAGGCATTAGGAAAACGCAAGTTCAAGCCACAATGCCATCCCACTTTACTTCCAATAGGAGGAACACACACACACTCACACACAATAGCAAGTGTTGGCGTGAATGTGGAGAAGTTGGAACCCTCATATGTGGCTGGTAGAAATGTAAAAGGGTGCAGCCAGAGTGGAAAACTGTTTGGCAGTTCCTCAGAAAATTAAACAAAGGATTATCATATGACCCAGCAATTCCACTCCAAATATACACTCAAAGGAATGAACAACAGGTACTCAAACAGACCCATGCACACCAGTGCTCATGACAGCATAATTCACAATCCACAGAGGCAGAATATGGATTGCTGGTTATTAGGGACTACAGGAGGAGGGAAGAGGGAGTCGCTGCTGAGTGAGTATGAGGTTTTATTTTGGGAGAATGAAGGTGTTTAGAACTACACAGAGCTGGCGGTTGTACAACATTGTGAATGCAGTAAACACTTTAAATGGCTAATTTTATACTAATCAATTTTACACTTTCAAATGGTTAATTTTATATTAATCGATTTTACTATACTTTCAAGTGGTTAATTTTTCTTTTTCTTTTCTATTTTTTTTTTTAAGACAGTCTCATTCTGTTGCTCAGGCTGGAGTACAGTGGCACGATCTTGGCTCACTACAACCTCCACCTCCTAGGTTCAAGCCATTCTCCTGCCTCAGTCTTCCCAGTGGCCCAGACTACAGGCATGTGCCACTATGCTCGGCTAATTTTTTTGTATTTTTAGCAGAAACGGGGTTTCATCATGTTGGCCAGGCTGGTCTCAAAGTCCCAACCTCAAGTGATCCACCCGCCTTGGCCTCCCAAAGTGCTGGGATCACAGGTGTGAGCCACCTTGCCCAGCCAGTTAATTTTACATTATGAATTTCACCTTAATGGAAAAAATGTGTCACAAGAACTAAAAGACACCCGTGCTCTTTTGTCATTAAAAAATAAAACCTGAAACTGTCTGACCGTGTGGTTTGGGATAGTCCCTTGGTTCCTCCGAGCCGTGTGCCTTGTTCTGTAAGATGGAAATGCTCTTCCCCTGCCTAGCTGAACTGCTTTGACAATTAGATAAGGGAGCATCCGATACCAGATGCTAAAGTGAAATTTGTAATAAGAAAGTAAAAAGATGTCAAATGCCCACTATATCAGTTGGAAGCCAATGCCATGATGTTCCCCTCCTTCCTCTTACAATACATTTTACTCACTCTCATATGTATCATCACTTAGTTACATCGTCCCTGACACTTGTCCTTTAAGCATTCATCCCTAAAGATAAATCTCAGCTCTTTATCATAAATCCCACAAAGAGAGAATCTCCATATCCTCCCTGTAAGCCTCTTGGTGCCTAACACAGCGCCAACCACAAAATCATAATGCTACAGCCTTTTCTGTGTGCTGTTAGTGTGCTGAGCTGCACGCTAAGCACTTTATCCACACTGTATTTTATTAAATTCTCGCAATCGTCTAAGGGGTGGGCGTGACCATGCCCCGTTTACTGATAGGAAAACAAGGTCAGGAGGTGAGAGGCTCCCCCAGAGTCCTGCAGCTGGTGGATGACAGAGCCAGGATGCGCGTTAACATCTGACTGATTCCAAAGTCAGAGAGCTTAATTCCTACACCACATCATAAGGACTTTAGAAAAACAGGATTAAGAATTTTGTTTCTGCAATTGGAGATGGGCTTTGAGAGAAACTTGGTGGAAAGAAAAGTCAGCAGGATGACACAGAAAGACACTTGTCTGCTGGAAAATGTAGATTTATTTATATATTTTTTAAAGGCAGGGTGTCTCACTGTGTTACTCAAGCTGAGTGCTATGGCACGACCACAGCTCATTGCAGCCTCAACTTCCTGGGCTCAGGCAATTCTCTAGCCTTAGCCTCCTGGGTAGCTGGGACTAAGGTGCCCATCACCATACCTGGCTAATTTTCATTATTTGTAGAGACTCTGTCTCTACCCTGTCTCACTATGTTGCCCAGGCTGGTCTCAAACTTCTGGACTCCCACCTTAGCCTCCCAAAGTGCGAGGATTACAGACATGAGCAACAACAGCTCCTGGCCCCAGAAAATGTAGATTCTGGTCCACAGCTGCCATTTCCCCCCTTTTGGGCCTCAGTTTTCCCACATGTTCAGTAGGGAGGCTGGACTGGTCCTTTGCTTGGTGTGATGGTATGAGGACCTGAAGGAGACGTATTATCTAAGAGTGAGAATTTCAATTTTCCCTGTTGATATATTTTTTTTTCGCAGGGGTTGGGGAAGGATCCTCACTTTTTGTTTCAGGAGGAAACTACAGAAAGTCATTTCAGTATCCTTTTCTGAGCTTAGCATGGACACCATAAGTTCACAGGCCATTGCAGACCAGAAACCAGACATGTGAGGCAGGAAACAGAGGCAGGAGGAGGGCACCCGGCAGGTAGAGACCCTGAGGCCAGATAAAGCATTATGATTTCCATTTTGCAGATGAAGAAGGAGAGGCTAGAGAGCAGGACTGACATGCCTAAGGCCACAAAGCTGTAAAGAGACAGGATATAGATGAGCCTACATTTTTGCCAGCGGTGAAGCCCCAGTCATGCCTCACTGGACACTCGACAGCTCTCTGACTTCTGGTGCACTCTGCTGCTTGCTCCTTCTGAAATGCTCTGTCTATTTTAAAGATCTAGGCTCCTGGCCTCTTTGCACAAAAAATCAGTGATGGCAAGGAGGTAAAATGTGGTTTTCTATTTTACTCCTACACTGATTTGCATGTGAGGAGACTGAGGCTCAAAGAGGCGAAGTGATTTGCTCAGGTTGATGTAGCCAGTGGGTGGCTTCCCTGCCCCGCTGCCTGGTTACCTCTGTGGCTTCCGGGCAGTTCTGAGAAAAGCACAAGGCAGATTTCTGTTTTATTCTCTTTGCATGAATTTATGTTTGTCTCGAGCCATAATGTGAGGACTGTTTCCAAATGTAGTATACGTGCATACAGACATGTGTTTGTGTGCGTGTGTTTGTGTATGTGTGTGTGTGTGTGTGTGTAAAGACAGCATCTTTGAAGTGGTCCCAGCATGTCAGACACAACTACTAATCCTTATTTTGATTTCTGAATCTTCAGTAAAGTAGGTTTTGACTACAGAAGCCTATTCCATGTTTTGCAAATAGGTACAAATAAATGTATGCATGAGGGGCAGGGGCACCCACAAACACTCAGGCAAATTTTACCAGTAGCCCCATCTTGAGCATGAACAGCTTAAGAATAAAAGCATTCATTGCTCAGGGTGCTGCTTGAGATTCTGTTAGGAGATGTTTACAGTTCACTCCTGGGTCCTGGATAGAACCCAGAAATAGGGGCAGGCAAAGGAACCTGGCTTGTGGTAAATGTCTTTCCCCTCACCCACCCATCCATCCCCGAGACGTTCACTGAGTACTCATGTCCACCGTACACCGAGCTGGGTGCTGTATGGAAGATGAGCCATACATAGTCTTGGTCTTTGAAGGGATTTGGAGCAACGAACATCAAAACCTCTGTGTGAGTGAGAAGTGCTCTGACTGTGTACATTAACAATAGAAACTCCAGGAGGACAGGCAGGGGCCTTACCTTTCCAGTTCACCTCCGTGTCCCTCATACCTGGCATAGTCCTGGGGACACAGGAGGCCCTCATAAATATGTTATATGGTGAGTGTGAGGGTGGCACTGAGTTGACGTAGGGAGTCAGGAGTGGAGGGAAGTTAACTGATACAGAAGCCTATGGACTAAGCTTAGCTAATAAGAAGTAGGGTAGCCATCCATCCATCCATCCATCCATCCATTCACTCTTCATTCCCTCAGGTGTTAACTGAACCATTTGCTCTTGTGGTGCTCCTACTCCAGCAGGGAGAATGAGTGATGATTAAATTGCAACAAAACTTGGAAAATGCTCCACAAGGTCAGTGTGAGTTGTGGAACTCCAGAGGAAACAGGGCCAGACAGTCCAAGGGAGGATGTGAGGCTCCCGAGAGCAGGTGGCATTTGAACTGGCCTTTGAGGGCAATGGCAATTTGCAAGTTTTCAAAGGGAGTGGTATGAAGATGACAGTGAGACTGGGGGGCCATTGAAGAGGAGCTTCCTGAACCCTTAAGACCCCAAGTTTGGTGAAACTGACAACATATCCCAACATTGCCGTATGTGTGAACAAGCTTTACAAACCGTGATGCACCCTGTGAATAATCTGTGCAGGCTAAGCAGAGTCATAGTAATTTGAATGCCTATAAATTTTGGCTCTACAAGGTCACTAAGTTTTGGTCACTAAGGCCCCACTGACACCATTTCACAGAGAGGAAGCAGAGTTACACAGCTGAGCAAATGAGGTGGCATGGCCAGAGTGGGAAGCCAGGTCCTCCAACCCTGGGCCTCGCAGCCTTTCCCCCACAGTAAACTCCCCTGTCATGACAGAACCGACCAGTTCTTCAGGACGTATTGACTCAATCCCAGCTCAGCAGTCTCTTCCATCGGTACAGGTCCTCTGCAGTCATTTCCTGATTAACCCTGGATCCATTTAGTTGAATTGTGGTCAGACTGGTTGTGCCTGTGGATGTGGAAACACTGATGACCTGATTTCCCCCAAGAGTCTTTCAGCTTTGGGACGGGACATGACAGAAGTTGAGGGTGACAAGGGAGTCCTCCTCCCATCTGAGCCTTCAGGGCCATGCTGAGTGGGCATCTCCTGGAGAGAAGAGAGGAAAATGAAGACAGGAGGAGCGTTTAACAGACACAAAGTCCTGCATAAAGGTTCAGCGAGCTGAGTGCAGCTGAGCCGGATCAGGTCTCCTCTTCTAGCATCTTCTAAATGGGTGAACTCTGATGTTAGTGATGATTCAGTATCTCCAAGGCTTTATTTCCAGGCCTGAGAGTGAGGCTACTAAGAGCGAGCTTTTAGGGATTGTAGTGAGCATTAAACAGAACACCTCAGGCTAGGCACAGTGGCTCATGCCTGTAATTCCAGCATTTTGGGAGGCTGAGGCGGGTGGATCACTTGCAGTTAGGAGTTCGAGACCAGCATGGCCAACATGGTGAGATCCCCGTCTCTACTAAAAATACAAAAAAAAAAAAAAAATTAACTGGGTGTGGTGGCACACGCCTATAGTCCCAGCTACTCAGGAGGCTGAGGGCAGGAGAATCTTCCTTGAACCCAGGAGGTGGAGGTTGCAGTGAGCCAAGACTGTGTCATTGCACTCCAGCCTGGACAATAGAGTGAGACTCTGTCTCAAAAAAAAAAAAAGAGCACCTCTGTTGAAAATTACATTCACATTCAAGACTTGATCCTCATAGAGCAGGCACAGGGCTGGGTACACCCACATCTGTGGTATAGGGAAATAGTAAAGAACGTAGCTTCCTGAGCCAGACAGACAGCCTAGGGTCAAGTCTAGACAGGGACCTTGAAGCAGTTGACTTAACCTAGGTCTCAATGTCCTAACCCAAAGATAGAGACTTCATGGGTTATTCTGAGAATCAAATCAATGAAAATCACAGCTCTTAGCCTGACAGTAGAAGCCAAGAAGCAAGTAGGAGATGCTGGATTAGCTTGTCCAGAATTTCGAGTCGAAGACCAAGCCCTATTCACCAAAACACCAAAGTGATAGAGACCTGGCCCAATTCCTGCTGCACAGGGTTGCTGCGAGGGCAAGAAGCTAGTGCACAAGGATGCACTTTGCTAACTGTAAAATGCTCTGCAAATACCGAGGTTGTCCTTGTGACTATGCGCGTGGAGTTGTTCTTACTATTCTGGAGGGCTGGGTTTCTGATTCAGCTTTTCTGGTTTTGAAGATCATCATGGCATCTAACAGAAACCCAGTTTTCCTGAGGGATTGGCCCAGCTTGTGGCATACTGATGAAGTTTCCTGAGGAATTGGTGAATTTCATGTGTCTGCTGGGTGGGATTTGATTTTCTAGGACTTTGGACCCTTCACTCTATGTGGGGTGGAACTCCACCGTATTGGCTGCTCCTGTTCCTACTGATGATACACATATGTGCACCGTGCTTTGCCAACTTCAGTGTTTTGTGACTATTCACTAATATTATTATCTGCCAGGGAGATCCCAAATGTCATCTACCCTTTCTAGGGAAAGAAAATAGATGGTTATCTGCTTGCAATATTCTTCATCTAGCATTTTAAATACACAGCTTGCCATGTTTTGGGGAGGAAATGCAAATTAAACCACCTCCAGGAACAATTTGCTCTCACTAAATTTCCACATTTGTACAATGTCCTTCAATTAATTCTGAAATCAAATTACGTTCCCCTTGAGTGGTCATTTTAATATTTGCAGGTTTCCTGGGATGGGAGATTAGGAGGCACGACTGATTCCGGGAGCTCTCTTCTGCCTCCAGAGACTCTCTTGAACATCAACACAGTTCTGTCCAGGGCCTGGAGCAACGAATGGCTGCACATTAGCTCCCCGTCCTTCCTGTGCCTCTTCCTAGCAACTCTGACCCAGATGCAATCTCCTTCTTCAAATATTCTGGCCCAAACAGTGGCTGGCTCCTAGAACGCACTGTGTCCTTAATTTCTCTGTCCTTGTTCTGTGCCATTCCCTTATCACTCCTCACCTGTCTGTTCATGGTCTTCCTGGACCCTGAGCAAGGCACCTCTGTCTCATCTCCCCAGGATCCATCCTTGGGGCTCTGATCAGAGGATCTTCATTTTCCTCCGGGGTGCCACCTCTCCCACACTTTCTAAGATGTCACATGCTCTCTGGCCCCGCCTTCCCACCCCCCTCTGACATGCTCTTCTCCCTGTCACTCACTTGGGTCAAGCAGGGGGACTCTGCTGCTCCTGAAACCTGTCAGGCCCTTGCTCTCTCAGGACCTTAAAAATGGATCTTCCCAGTCGGGCATGGTGGCTCACACTGTAATGCCAGTACTGCGGGAGGCTGAGATGGGCAGATTGCCTGAGGTCAGGAGATCGAGATCATCCTGGCCCACATGCTGAGACCCCATCTCTACTAAAAACACAAAATTTAGCCACTGCACTCCAGCCTGTACCACAAGAGCAAAACTTCATCTCAAAAAAAAAAAAAAAAAAAAAAAAATTTAATCCTCTGTAAAATTCTCTCTTATCCCAGAAAGTCACTTGGCTCAGGCCTCAGCTCCTTCAGCTTCTGTACAAATGGTATCTCCTTCTCAGTGACACCCTCCTCAACTCCCCTTGTTAATAGAGCAGCCTAGGCCCCTCTCTAGCACTGCACCCCATTCCCTTGTTTATTTCCCCAGTGCTGGTGCTTCCTGCTTCCGCCCCACTATGTCTTTTACTTGTTTGCAAGCTCCCTGAGGGCAGGGAGTTCTGTTCTTTCAGTCCTGGTGCCCCTTCTTTTCTTACGGCAGTGGTTGGCTCACAATATTCCTTAATGAAGGTTTGGGAGTAAGTGTCACTAGAAAAGTTTGGCAAAACCTGTTCCCCATTCCTCTGACTGCAGGATGGGCATGTGGCCCAGGCCAGGCCTACCCAGAGAACACCTCCTTTCCCTGTGTAAAAGGAAAGTATCTTGGGCCCCCAAAATCACTAAGGAAAACTCAAGCTGCAGACTGCTTAGGGCAAACCTGCCTTTCATTCTATTCAAAGTCGCTCCTCTGCTCACTGAGATAGATGCGTATCTGATTTGCCTCCTTTGGAAAGGCTAGAAGCTGAAATAAGTATATTTGTCTATCACCTATCTATGACCTGGAAGCTGCTGCTCGCTTTGAGTCTTCCTGCTTTCCTTTCAAGTTGTCCCACCTTTCCAGACTGAACCAATGTACTTCTTACATGTGTGGATTGATGTCTCCTCTCTCCCTAAAATGTATAAAACCAAACTGTGCCCCGGCCACCCTGGGCACATATCATCAGGACTTCCTGAGTCTGTGTCATGGGCGCATCTTCAACCTTGGCAAAATCAACTTTTTAAATTAACTGAGACCCATCTCAGATATTCTGTGTTCACAACTGCTAGTAGCAGAGACTGGCCCCGGGAGACACAAGAGCTATGCCAGGCCCAGAACCATTCCTGGAGCTACTGAGAAATATGCTCTTTTCTTCTCTGGAGTTGTGGAGGCTCTGGGGGCTGCTTGACCACTGCTTAAAGAAATGTGCCCAAAGCTGAAGCTTGATGAGAGCAAGCTGCCATGGGGCCTGCGAACTGGCCTTTCCCTCTGTCAGATTCCCTGAGTCCATCCATGCCTCAATCTCTACCTCTGGACTTGTTTACTTGGCCAATAAATTCCCATTTTTCTTTTAAGCCAAATTGAGTTCGGATAAGCTCCTGGCAACAGAAAGGATCTTGACTAGTTTCTGGTAAATGCTCCTTCTCAGGGAGGAAGATGAGTTGCACATTCTGCCTCCTCTTTGCCTTCGCGCTGTGTATCTGTGTATCTCTCGTTGAGGGCTCTCTTGGCTCATTGTGTTGTAGTTCACGATTGGCTCATCTGATTTTCCAGGAGTTTGGGCGGTCCTTCAGGGCTGGAACCAGATAAGGGTCGTTACTACACAGTCCATGCCTAAGATAGTCGAGTTCACAGATGAAGCCCAACAAATATGTGTTGAATAAACAGTTGAGTGAATGAAATCAACCTGCTCCATTCCGTGGGGTAAGCTTTATTCAGGCGTTCGTCCATTTTCAAACATACCTGATCCAAACATCTTCTTGGTGATGAGCCTGAGACTCCACCAGTTTTGCTGTGTTTGTCCCCAAGCGTGTGGCCTCTTGAAGAGCTGACCAGAACCAGCTGAGAGGGCTGCTCAATTCTCTACCTGACACCAGCTCACGTCCTATAGGAAAAGTGGCATTTCAAACAGATCAAGTTCAGCAAACTGAGCCCTGCAGTAAGTTAGAAATTTCCTTTGATGAAAACATACCTTTTATTACAAATGCATAGAGGCCAGGAGTGAGTTTATGTTTTTAATAAGCTGTTCTGTGTTCTGAATCTGATTCTATTTTTCAAAGTGGAATGAAAGGAAAACGGGATTGGGAAATAATCTATTAATATTTGTCCATATGGCCAAATGGGCGTGGGTGGGAGCGAGAGTGGGTAACGTTTGGTGATTCGGTGGGTGTGGCACACCCCTAAATCATAGATCAGTGAGCCAGCAGGAGGAAGGGTGTTGCTGCCTTGTTTTCAGCAATGGAGCCCTGGGCAGCTTCTGGACTGGAAGCTGCCTGTGCCTTCTCCATCTTCCCACCATCCATTTTTCTTTAGTCACTAGAGTGCTCTGTGCAAATTCTGAACTTCATCACTCAATCATTCCTGGTCCTGCAGGCAATCCAGCCCTATGTGTTAATGTGGCCTCTGGCCCTGACCACCTCTCCATCCTCTCTGGGTGCCGGCCCTGTGCCTGAGCATCCCCTGAACCCTTCCACCTTAGCATCTTAGCTCCAAGATTTTCTCACTCCATTGACTAACATCCGTTCATCTTGGGATTTTCTCTCAAATGTCTGTTTTTCAGAGAAGCCTTCTGGCCCTCTGGACTCATGAAGCCGTTTTCTTTCCATAGCACTTGTAGAGTTACTACAGTTGGTCATATATATTTCTGGGTACAGTTGGTTGATTATTATCAGTCTCCCTCACTGTGGGGACAGGGGGAGGGTCTGCTGAATCACTGTTGTTAGTGTTTGTCTGCTGTGTCCGTCCCACTGTTTATCACAGAACATGATACACAGTAGGTCCTGCCAAGTATTTGCTGTGTGATGAGTGGATGGGGCACGGAGCTCTGGGGCTGGGGCACGGGTGGCCCACACCTGGATGGATAGTCGTCCGTGGGTGCTCTCTGATGGTGCACTGCAGCACGGGGATGGGATGAGCTGATGAAGGAGAGAAAAACGCCTGCAATTTTAGACAAATACACAGACAATGAGGGTGAGAGTAGGGATAGCGCTGAGGTGCGAGTATCAAGCAGATTGTTTACCTTTCTTTCTCTTTTCTTTTCTTTCTTTCTTTCTTTCTTTCTTTCTTTCTTTCTTTCTTTCTTTCTTT